>OZ024721.1:33660371-33998122 GCA_964016875.1 Fallopia convolvulus | reverse complement strand
TCCCAATCGTGTTTGGGATCTATCCATTGCCGGCGGGTTGTACGTACAATTCCTCTAAGACATTGCTTGTTTTATATTCTTTTCTTACCTTTAAATATGTTATAACACGTTTTTCGAAATCTCACATCTTGCAGCAATCGGGTATGGTGTCGTGGTGGTCGACACAAATCATACAAGGCCAACCGGCGATAAGGCATCGGAGTTCGACTTTGCCTCCGCCGCATTGAAGACTCGTTGGTTTGAGTCTTGGAAGGTAAATTTTATTTAATTCGCATTTACGCTTACAAATTCCAAATTTATTAATTACTATTTTTAATTAATTGTTTTGTCGGATTTAATTAGACGCACTTCCGATGGGATCCTTCTCAACCGGGTATGGATGTCGAGATGGTTCGGTTGATGTGGAGAAGATCGCCAAGAAGCGATACGACAACTTGGTCTGGAAGCACCGTCGGGGCCGGGACGAAGCCGAATTTCATCCAGTCCGCCACTTGGGAGAACTGGAAGACGACACATTGGTCCACGAAGGCGTTCAAAGCCAAGTGTGTCGAATGGTACGTATGTTATTTTAATTTAATTAAACTTAAATTAAGTTAATTCTTCTTAATAGTTCGTAACACGCTTGATGAATTTCGTAGGAAGAACAACGGCGTTGCCACATTACGCCTCTCGAGCTTCTCATCGAGACGCACACGCAGGGCCCCGATCGACATTTTATAGACGAGCGGTCGGCCTTCATCGCTGTAAGTTTTAATTATTTTATGTCTTATTAAATTTCCTACATTATTATTTTTATTTATATTATTTATGCATTTTGTTAGGCTCGGACCCAGGAGATCCTCTCGCAGAGGTCCTCGGACATGGGCACCCCGCCGTCCTTTCAGGACGAGTGTGATGCCTTTCTGATGGTCGCTGGAGGGGTGGGTCCGGGAGGCGCCGTCTTCGGCCTTGGCAACACCGCCTTCGAGTTTTACGGCGAGCGATTGACGGCGCCGCATCGCCAAGCTCCTCAGGTGGCGGAATTGACGCAGCAGAACGTCGCCCTTACGCAAACCATGGCTGACTTACAAAGTAGGATGCTCGAGGTCCAGGCGTTCATGCATCGGATGCGAAGTGGAGACTTCGACCCGCAGACCGTGGGTCCCGCCAGCTCGTCCCGACGGGAATGACCAGGATGCGGACGGCTCCGGCGAAGCCAGCTAGATTAGGGTTTTTTGTAAATATTATTAAATATTGTAAATTAATGTGAATTATGTAAATTATGTTAATTAATGAATTTATGTAAATTAATGAATCAATATGAATTATTTAAATTAATTCATAATTTTTTAAAAACAAATATATTGGTGACCAAGTGGTCGCTAATCGCAAACATGATCGTGCACTCAAAGGTGCACGATCGTGCGCTCAAAGGCGCACGATCGTGCGCTTTGCTCTCAGATAACGGATAGGGTCGTGCGCTTTTTTATTGCTTTTAGCGACCAACTGGTCGCCATTTAACGACCAACTGGTTGCTATGGTGCGGCAAAAAATGCGACGGTTTGGCCCCTATTAGCGACCAACTGGTCACTAATTGTGGCGAACACGTGGTCGCCACAATGTTGGCGACCCATGGGCGCCTATGGTCACTATGTGGCGACCATATGGTCGCCATGTTCGCTATATTCAGCAACCACATGGTCGCCAAGTGGTTAGCAACCTGCCTTTTAGCGACCACATTTAGCGATCAGATTTTGTATTTAGCGACCATAAATATGGTCGCTAAATCTGCGGATTTTTGTAGTGACGCTTTATTTCGTAAATAAGAAAAAAGGAATTAAATTAACATAGTGAATCAGGAAAAATAAAAAGAAACCAAAAAACTAAAAGGAGGAGTTTGTCTACCAAGTTTTACAAGAAAAAGTTCTTGCTAGACAAGGTTGGAAAAATAAAAAATAATAAATACAATTTTTTTACTTGGCCTACAAGTTTGGTATTACTTGTGGCGCAAGTTCGTTCTTTTTCACGGGACATTTTTTTATTTTACTTGCGGGGTAAGTTGAGTTTTTCTCAGCTTACTTACGCTGCAAGTTTGATTTACTTGTGTTGTAAGTATCTATCACTTGTGGTGCAATGTTGTTTTTTCTCTTGCAGGATGGCTCGTACTTATGTTGTGTACTAATTTTTCGAAGAGTTGGAGTTGTGGTCGGCGCGTATCGGACCAAGTTGTTCTTGGCCAGGTCACTTGGTGCTCTGAGGCTTCTGAAGATCCTTCATCTCGGTGGAGGAACGTTAGTAGTCCATTTCGCACACCCCAAGATGGGTTGACCTATTGCCGACGCTGCTATTATTTTAGTGCTTACTCACCCTAATTCCGATCTCTTTTTGCTCCTTTTTTCGAGGATTTGTACTAGCTTTAACCATTTCTGCATACCTTATTTGGCTTTTCTGTTTGCCTTTTAGTCGTTTACGGCGGCTGTTTTGGTAAACGACCTCTTGGACTACCAAATATGTTCGATACTCCAAATTCTTACTTGTTTTAAGATATATATATATATGTATGTATATATACATATGGTATATGGATATACATACATGCACCTCAAGGGGTTGTGTGAATTATGTTTGCGTAACGGATATTAAAAGTTCAGTGTGATTTCTTGACCAATGAAATTGGATTGTGAATTAACTATGGCGTACAATTTTAGCTAGGAAAACTTTTTTTCCTATTGGACCCTTGTACTAAAAAATGTTCAAACAGACCCCTGTACTGCCCCCAATTTTGCCTATTGAACACTTTCAATCTTATTCTCCTGCCAGTGTACATCACGCACCTTATGTGTCATGTTATTTTGCCAAATAAGTCAAAATGGTCAAATACGTACATGTTATTTTGCCTATTGAACACTTTCAAGTCTTCACGCGCCTTATATAACATGTACGTATTTTGCCAAAATAACATGTATGTATTTGACCATTTTGGCTTATTTGGCAAAATAACATGACACATAAGGTGCGTGATGTACACTGGAAGGAGAATAAGATTGAAAGTGTTCAATAGGCAAAATTGGGGGCAGTACAGGGGTCTGTTTGAATATTTTTTAGTACAGGGGTCCAATAGAAAAAAAAGTATAAGTACAAGGGTTTGTTGATGTATTCTGCCTAAACTACTAGATCGATGATTAATAGCTAGGGTTCATGAAGCAATGGGAATACTTTGGAGGCTTAAGCGTGTGGGAATCTGTCACTAACAAGGCATATGGCCCCGTTGGGATCCAAAGGGATATTCCAACTACTGAAATGGGTTCCATGTGGCAGGAATGGTAAATGTGGTGGGGTACCACCCACTCTTGCCAAAAAGCCAAAGAGAGAATTGGTGGAATTTGAAGGCGTGGTTTGCTGACGATTGATGAGAGGGTCCCACACTTTTTGGTGGCTCTGGCTGCTTTGCTCTCTGCGCGGCAACCGGTTCGCGTTTTTATGCAAATCTCATTTTGTTTTATTCAGCAAGACAAACGCTAAGTGCGACTTCTTGTTTCGGTAGAGTTTATTAGAAACTTTATAAATAGAGTTCTAAAACCCTAGTGTAAATTAGTGAATCCTAGGGAAAAAAAATTAAAAAGAAAAAAATTATTAATATATTTGGAGAGATAACAAACTAAATCTAACCGTTGAACTATATTTGGATGACTGAGATTTAACCAAATCCACCGATAGAGTTTTTTTAAAACTCCACCGTAACTAAACCCGTGCCCACTTGGGTCAATTTATAATATTCAATCAAATGGGTATTATATTGAAAATACTAGTTGTACCCGTCATATCAGGTAAGACTATGATTCGGTATATTATAGATATTATAAATAGGATATTAATAAATAAAAATATAATATAAACTTTAATAAAAAAAGTTTTATTGCTAATAGAATCTATAATTTTTTAATCAATATAAATGGTTAAATTTAATGTTGAGAATGAAGAATATTATTAAGATAAAATATTACATTTCTCTTTTTCCTTAATGATATTTCATAGATATGTAATTAAAAAAGGAAGATAAAATATGAATAAAAAAATATATATTCAAATATGGAAGAGATAAGAATTTAAAAAATAATAGTTAACTTTAAAAAAATATATAATAAAATATGAAAGATAAAGATAATTTAATTATATAAAATATTTAAAATTTAATTAATTTAATTTAAGAGGGGACAAAACTCATTTTGTGGTTCGATAAAATAAGGTAAGATTGCATATTATATTATTCATACTAGTCATACCCGTCATGTCATGCACGACTATATTGATTTAATACTTTTATGTATTTAATAAATTAGATTTTAATTTAATATAATATAAAACAATTTATCAATTGTAAAATTTTATATAAAATTTTACAATTGATAAAATGTGAGACGAAACCAAAATTATTAAGGTGAGCCCAATATGATTTTGGTGGCTAAATTCTAATTTATCTGATGGAAAAATATAAATAAATTAATTTTAATTAGAATAATTAAATTTAAAAAATCTCTTAGAAAAATAGATAAAAAGGTAAAAATAATGTAAATTCTTAAAATTTTTAATCAAATTCAATTCCTTAAAAAAATTGAAAAATATAATTAATAAGAAAAGATGAAAAATATGAATAAATATTGAAATATTTTAAGATAATAAACTTCAATATTTACACGAATAAGTCATAAGTGAAATTAAGGAAAAGATAATGTAATATTTTTTTATTAAAATTCAATTTATCCAAATAATTATCTAGATATTGAAATTTTTTAATTTTTTTTATCAAAAATTTATTTAAGATAAATCTTTTACATATTGTGAGCGGGTAAAATAAACATAGTTATCATAATTATTTTCGTTATTAACATTTGAAGGTATTTCTTAAATCACTGCGTATTTATTATTATTTTTTATTTTCCTATTACTAAAAATAGGGTAGGTTTGCAACTTAATGGAAGATTATATCCTTCAAATATGATGGAATTAAACTTGGAGAAGGAAGGAATATGTAACACCCCTAGTTTTGCAACATTGGGTGTTACTGCCAGTGACCTCGGACTTTACCGTCCAAAGTCACCCAAGGCTTTAGAATGATATTTAGAACTTATAAAATGCGAAAATTGACATGAATATTACATAAGTTTAAAGGATGCTCCCGAAGGAGACTTTGTTCTTACAACCTTCATTACAAAAATTAAAACAAAGTTTGATAGCGGAAAACAGAAACTTGTCCTTGCAACATAAGCATAAATAAACCAAAATAAGCGTAACGTACGTCTTTGCGAGCTCAGCCCTTCCTTCTTGATGCGGTCTTCACCTACGCCTTCTGGGAGTTCCTAGGGTCTGGCATAAGTTGCGAAGGGCGAGAAATGCCAGGCAAACATGCGGAAAAGCGGAATTAGTCTAAGAGACTAAGCAAGCAAGAACGGAACTTCTCAAGGGTATTTCAGTAATTTATATCATTCGAGAGAGATATTATCGGGATGTGTTTTAAGGTATAGGTCTTTATGTGAGGCTTATCGGGACAGAGAAGAGTGTATCTCGAGAGGAGATAACTCGTTAATCGAGAGAAGAACTACGAGATTGTAGACTTCTTAGAATAGAAAGTATGTTGGGAACGTTTATTAATTCATACAAGTTTTGAAAACCTCCAGCGCCCTTGTCGGACCTCAACCAATCTCATCTTATTCGGTGCTCCAGATAGGAGAGGTGGCCCGAAGCCGCTTAAGTACCCGCCCACCTTAGAGAAGCCTGAATAAGCATTCATATTGGAAAGAAGATCTTTTCAAGAACCGGGAGCTGGGCGGTCTTTCCACGTTTTACTACTCCGACTCAGTTTTGGTTTCTTTTAATTGTGCTTTGGCACTTATCTTATATTGTGATAAAACTTTCACTTACGTTAACTTGTTTTAAGAGTGTGGAGGGCCTTGCATAGGACCGGACCACGACAACAACGAAGTCCCGGCACTTAGCTAGGGTGCATGCATCCCTCCATTGCGTAGGAGCGTACATGGATCATGATCGACAAGTCGTAATTTAGGCATGGTGGCAATACGACTTAGTGATATCCGCCTTTCTAGTCGTGTTTTTAGGGTGTGCTTTTTGTGTCTTTGAGTCTTTTTCTTTAGTTTTGTGTTTGGTTTTGAGTTGTTTGTGTAGGTTTTCATATTTTCTTAAGATATGGAGTCTACATAAGCTTTTGTGTTGTTTTTTATAGGTTTTGAAGCAGTTTTGGAGCATATCTTGAAGAAAGGAGGAAAGCACTTGAAGATAGCACTCAAGAATGAAGTGAAAGCCGAAGGAAAGCACTCCAATAAAGACATTCAAGATCAAGTTTAAGCTTGTAAAGAAGTAGAGAAACTCGTTAAAAAGACATAGGAAAAAGAATCGAGTCAAACCGAGGTGTAACGAACCCGCTACGGAAGTTTTACTAAAAGTTGTTTTTAATGCTGATGGAGGTCGATATCGACCCTGCCCAGGTCGATATCGAGGTGCAAAGAAGCAAAATTCGAGAATTCAGAAGAGAGATCTACCGGCCCTGACGGGGTCAATACCGAGGGTCCCGTGTCGGTAGAAGACAATAGAGTCGACAGTCGACACATTTAATGTATTTTTATCCCTTTTTATTAGTTTCCTTTTATGTTATTTAGATAGTTTTAAGGGATATATCTTTTATTAGATTTATTTCCTTGTAGAAGGGATAGGTCTTCTAAAGATTTATTTCCTTATAGATAGCTTCTAGATAGATTAGATTTTTCTCTATAAATACTCTTGTTCTAGCTTTAGTTTGGGAGGCCACAATTAACCTAGTTTAGGGTAGAGAGAGGAGACAGGCGTGAGGAGAGAGGGGGACGAGTTTAGATTGCTTGGAGCACAAGCAAGAAGATTGTGAGAGATTTTCTTGTGTTCTAGGTGTGTTCTAAGACAAGTTTGAAGTTTTAATTGAAGTAAGCCTTTAGTTTTAATTCAATTATGTTCTCTTTCAATTGTTTTGCTTGTTTTTCTCCAATCATGAGTGAGTAGTCTTCTTTTCTAGGGTTGGGTTAGAAACCCAACATGATTGTGCATGAATGATGATGTGATGAATGAATTGAATGCCTTTTATGTATTCTTCTACTTGTTTGTGCAAAAGCTTTGACGAAAGTTGAAGTATTTCATGTTCTTAACTTGATTGAAAGAGAAAGTTGTGAATTTGAATATGAGATAAAGTTTGAGACGAAAGTTGAGAACTTTAGATCAAAGCAAGTAGATAAAGTGAATTAATATGTAAAAATTGATTGATTTGCTTGATTAATTCAACGAAAGTTGATAACTTTATGTTAAAGGTATGATATTTATGATTTATGCTATCTAAAATTGCATGATTGTGTTGTGGTGAATCCCTATCCTAGAGTTTTTCCCTTATTTGAGTTAAGTTTTTATTTCCCGGTTGCCTCGATATCGACCCTGCCCAGGTCGATATCGACCTGCAATTTTCCCCTTTCTTCTTGTTGTTTACTTAGTTTTTTTGCTGCATTCATACCTCGATAACGACCCTGACAAGGTCGATATCGACCCCTTCCAGTGCATTTATTTAGTTGTTTTACTTTGTTCTTTTCTTTGTTTTGCCTTCTCTTTTGCTTTCTAGTTAGTAATCAAACATAACCTTGCTTCCCGTGGATGATCCTGACCTCCCTATACACAACGGGGTCTTGACTACAAATTTATTTGTTGTCGGGAAACCCTCTCAATACCTAGTTGGTTATATAGAGGTGTCGGGTTAGTCCCGCACCCCTCACTATTTCATCCAAACCGATCTCGAAAAGAGATCGTAAACAATCAAGGTCACAAACAAGACTAGCATAATAGTCCTACTGAATCTTTAAATAGCGGAAAAACGATAACAGTGGGGTCGTTATTTCTAACAACCGATATTCCTAGGATCGTTTTTTATTAGCAAACAAGTTGTTCCCAACATCGAGAAATTTCACGACACGAATTATTAAGGCTACAAGGAGAAATTCCACTTTCCTTAGCTTGTACGATAGCGTATTAACGAATGAGCAGAAATTTCACGACACGAATTATTAAGGCTACAAGTAAACTATTTACCCGCGGGAGCTCGACCTATCGACACAGAATATACGAACGAGCTTTATTTTTGTAATATCCTTTTATCCATTTTAGAAATCCTTATTTTAATTTATTACTATCATCTTTGATGTTCAAGTCATGATACTATTTATATTATTAAAATATTCCTTTTAGGTTAACTTATTATTCTAATATTATAACCAAGCAAGGAAATATCTTTATATAAATTAAGATATAGTTTTTAGAGTCACGCTCGGATGGAATATATTGCTATAGTGTAATGTGCGAGCAAAGCGTAACCCTTGTATTAAACGAATGGACGGACAGGATTAAATAGAATTGATCTGATTACAAAATAAAAAAAAGGCGGATTCATTTACAATGGCACACGCGGGTAAATATTTTAATTTTTTCATTCATAGACAAAAATGCCCTTCAGATAAAGAAACCCTAAAACTCAAAAACTTACACGCGTTTTTTTTCTCAGCCTTCTCCTTCTCCCTCTCCCCCCTTTCTCTCTCTCTCCCAATCCCCTCTTACTCTCCAGATCTAAAAATGAAAATCTTCTACTCCTACCCTTTTCTCTTTTTTTTGAGTGAAATTAAAAAGCTTTTGGGTGAAATCTAAAGACATGTAAGTTTCTATTGCATTCTTCTTAAAGTGTTTTCTTTGTCCGATTAATTAAAGATATTCATTCTCATCAATTGGCTTGTTGAACTTCACGAAAATTATAGAAGACGTTAGATTTCTAGTCTTTAATTGTTTCATCATTTGCTATTTTAGCAAATCTAATTTTTGTTTGCTATTTGGGTATGATTCTTTTATGCAAGTATAATTACTTTTTTTTTTCTTGATTTAGGTGGTTGTTTGAAGCCAACTGAATTGACAACTTGTGGGTTCATGTACATGTGATTTAGGTCGTTCTTTTTTTTTTCTACTGTGTTCTTCTCGTAGGTATGTTAAGGTTCATAACTGTGTATGTTAAAGTTCATCATTAGTGTTCTTACAATTCACACTTGTACTACGTTCACTAGTTGTATGTTGAAGTTATTTGGTAGTCTATAAGCATAATTTGGAAACTTATTTGGTAGCCTATTAGCTCAAATGGTAGAGCAATGTGCATGTGCACATAGATGTGGGTTCAAATCCCACATAGGCTAATTCTTGATATTGTCACGTCCTTTTGTTCTTATCAATTGTTCTTTTGGTGTATGTTTGTTTATGGTAAGGTTCATTATATTTCTTCTTATCGTTCATAAAACTTTGTCCCATGCCTTTTTGTTAATAACAATTGTTCTTTTGGTTCATGTTTGAATAACCTTAGGTTCATCAAATTTCATCTTATGGTTCATGGTGTTTAGTTCATGCTAGTTATTATTTTCTTTTATGTTTTTTGGGTTATGGTACTTGTTCTCTCAGTTCATGTTTTTGTAAGTTAGGTTCATAATAATTCTTATGGTTCATAAATTTTGTTCCATGCCTTTTTGTTAATTACAATTGTTCTTTTGGTTCATGTTTGAATAACCTTAGGTTCATCAAATTTCATTTTATGGTTCATGGCGTTTAGTTTTTCATGCTAGTTATTATTTTCTTTCGTGTATTTTGGTTCATGGTACTTGTTCTTTCGATTCATATTTTTGAATGCTAGGTTCATAGTAATTCTTATGGTTCATAAATTTTGTTCAAAGCCTTTTTGTTAATAACAATTGTTGTTTTGGTTCATGTTTGAATAACCTTAGGTTCATCAAATTTCATTTTATGGTTCATGTCGTTTAGTTGTTAATGCTAGTTATTATTTTCTTTTGTGTATTTTAGTTCATGGTGCTTGTTCTTTCGGTTCATATTTTTGAAAGCTAGGTTCATAATAATTCTTATGGTTCATGTCTTTTAATTCCTAACAGTTAATCTTGCAGTTCATGTCTTTTAAATCATACTAGTTATTTTGGTTCAATTCTTTTGGTTCATGACATTTGCTCCCTTAATTCATGTTTTTATAAGAATATAGCTTATAACATTTCATCTTACGACTTTTAGTTCATAAAAGTTGGACTATAGGTTCATGTCTTTATACAGATATGTTTATAAAAATTCTCAATATGATTCATGGAAGTTAACTCACAACAATATGTTTTATGATTTGTAAATGGTATTATGTTGGTTCATGTATTTATATAGTTAGGTTCATAAATATTATCAATAAAGTTCATAAAATTATGCTCAAATCATAATGTTGGTTCATAAACTTTGAACACTAACCAAGTGAGATATGATGACAAAAGCCACAACTTTTTTAAATATAGACATGAAAACAAACCACATTGGCATAAAACTAAATGAAATAATAAGAACAACTGGTGAAAATTGCTTTAAGCTCCAAGTTGGTCATTTGGGCATTTTGTCGAACACATGGTGGGCGATTAGATGAGCATTGACCATTTACTTTTGTTTTCGATCTAAAACTTTAGATTTCAATGCAAAACATATACAAATCTGTATAGGTTTGATTAAAATAAAAAAAATCACTCTAAAGCACAAAAAAACATGTAGATCGAATAACCAAGGTCCCAAATTTGAAAAAATCTCAAATGTGAACTTGAAACTATGAAAAGGGATCTATAACAAAATTGATGAAGAGAGAACATAAATTGGAGTCGGAATCAACAAAAAAAAGCCAAACAAAATCAGAAGAAACAAGATGCAACTAGTATGGAGAAGAATCGATCGAAAAAGTAAAAAAAACTACACGTACAAGAGGTTGAAGAAGACTCCTGTAACTTGTTTTCTAATTTGACGCATAAAAGACAATAATGCCCCTCCGTTTATAAAAATCATTAAAGATGTGTCTTGATCCTGCCCATTGAAGATGCTTGATCGAACGATCAGGGCGTGCTCGCACATTACACCGTAAGTAACTTTTCCATCTGATCGTAATTCATAGTTTTTATTACTATATGAAATATTGTTTTTATAAAACCCTTTTTAGGAAGTAAAGAGTCTAAAATACACTTGCCATGAAATATCTTTTATTTCTCTTATTAATATTTTATTAATCACCTTGTCAAATAATATCTTTTTAAATCTTATAATATTTTCTCAATATAATATCTTTCTTATTATACTTCTCATAAAAGACATGCAATAATTAATAAAGATATTTAATTTAATATACATATATATATATATATCCTTTTCTATTACTTTCCTTAAGTAGAAATCTCTACTAAACTTACCATAGTAACTTTCTATGTGTGAGATTTAATAATATAATCTTATTATCTATTTAAATAATTTCCCCATATATCTTTAGCTTATAAGATAGAAACATGTCTTAGAATATTATTTTATAACTAGGAGCATGCAAATTATTTACTTGTATCTAAGATCATAATAATATCTTTTCTTATCTCTTATATCTTTTTATACAACATATCCTTTAACAAAACTAACATGCTCAATATTTTATAGCAATAATAATTTATATAAAAATACTTTTAACATATGTACTTATTTTTATTTAATAAAATCCATGTCTTGAGATTTATTCTATTATACTATTATGTAATATAAAAGCTTTATAAAAAACTACTTAATTGATTTTATCTTATTTAACTAACAAGATCTCTTGGTGAATATTTTTATTAGGTTATTAGCATAAATCCATGCTTATCATACAGATTTCTATGGAAAGTAATTTAATTTATTTAAATAAAAATAAAAGGTTTTTAAGAGAAAAAGATAGACCTTCAGTATTGGATTTCACGTTACAAGAGAACAGGACTTCAGGGGAGAAGCCAAAGGGGGTCGGTGACACCAGGTTGGGACGGCGGCGGGCTCGGCGGCGCTCGGTGGGGTGTCCGGCAGGCGTGCGGTGGTCCGAAGGGGGTGAGGTGGTGGCTTGGTGGTGCTTTAGGGGGTCAACAATGGTGTTTTTAGGGCCAAATTTCTGAAATTAAAAGGACTTCTTGTGGCTGGTTTTTGATGATTTAAGTAGAAGCAAGTTGCTAGAGAGAAGGAGAGGGTTGATGTGTGAATTCTAATGGAGAAATTCAGCCTTTAAATGGGCAAACAAGGAGGACTTGGTGATCCATGACAATTGAATTGAACCAATGGAGAATAGCTTGATTGATGAGGATTGGGGGAGGTTGTGCTTGTTGGGGATGATGCTTGATGATGCAACCATGGATGGTCTTGCAAGAAAGGTTGGGGAAGAATGGAACACACCATTCACATGCATTGGAGAAGCGTCTTTTCAATTAGACAGAAGTCTAATGTCTTCTTAGAAGAAGGAGAATACTTTTGGTTTATAGATAAAATTAATCTAATATGGGTAGATGAATTGAGATGGCTTAGCGGTTTGGAGTGTGTGTGTGTGTAAGGGGAGAGCAAGAGGTCTCGGGTTCAAGTCCCGGCTCTTGCCTCCTTTTTATTTAATTTTCCCTTGTACTCTTTTTAGCTTGTTACACTTCATTATTGAATAAATTCGAAAATTAATAAAGCCTTATTTTTATTTGAATGCTTTTATGCCTTTGTAATCCTTTATAATGAATCCTTGAATTTATTTATTTAAATTGTTTAAATTCTCTTGTTATGGAGAAAAGGATTATAAATTATATTATATTGGTTTTAAAAACCTTGTAATATTGCGTATATTACAATAATACCCCCTTAAAATTAGTTTCGTCCCCTAAACTTGGAAAACCTAGAGCGGTACTGAGATGAAAGAGAAAGATAGCTACAAAACTCACAATTGCGAGGAGACAACGAGGGGTCTAGTACCCCCTTAAGGGGAATTACAAACTATACTTGGGGTGCCATTAATTGGGGAAAACATCTCTTCATATCTTGCTCGGTTTCCCAAGTTTCCCATGTCGTCCCTTCATTGCCATCTTTGGACCAAAGTACTCGAACTAGAGGTACTTATTTGTTGCGTAGCTACTTTACTCGATACTCTACTATTCTAAGCGGTCTCTCCCCGTAGGTTCCATCCTACTGGATTTCCACGTCATCGAAGTTGATCACATGGGATTCGTCGGGCACATATTTCCTTAGGAGTGACACGTGGAAGACATTATGAAGGGGGTGAGCTGATGGCGGCAAGGCAACTCGATAAGCTAGGTTGCCAACTCTTTCTAGGATTTCAAAGGGTCCTACGTATCGAGGGTTAAGCTTGCCTCGTTTTCCGAAACGAAAAACGCCCTTTGAAGGAGACACTTTGACAAAAACGTTTTCTCCCACTACGAACTCGATGTCTCGCCTCTTCAAGTCTGCATATGATTTTTGTCGACTCTGAGCAGTCAACATTCTCTGTCGGATTAAAGCAACCTCTGAGTCAGTTCTTTCTACTAACTCTGGTCCGAGAAGTATCTTGTCAGCATTGTCGCCCCAACAGATTGGAGAACGACATTTCCTGCCGTACAAGGCCTCAAAGGGAGCCATCTTGATGGTGGAGTGCCAGTTGTTGTTGTAGGTGAATTCCACTAAGCTCAAGCTGTCATCGCAACTTGTTGTGCGATCCAGCACACAGGCTCGAAGCATGTCCTCGAGAGTCTGAATGGTCCTTTCAGACCGACCGTCAGTTTGAGGATGGAATGTTGTGCTAAACTTCAGTTCGGTACTCATGGCCTTATGCAGTTCCTTCCACAATTTGGCCATGAATCGACCGTCTCGGTCGGAGATGATCGTTTTTGGCGTACCATGGAGGTGGACTATTTCCTTAATGAAGACTGCTGCTAGCTTTGGAGCTCCCCACTTCTTTTGGATGGGAATGAAGTGAGCGCTCTTGGTGAGCCGATCCACGATAACCCAAATAGAATCTTTCTGTTTTTGAGTCCTGGGCAGGTCTGTTAGTCCATTGCGATATCTTCCCACTTCCATTCCGGCACGGGAAGTGATTGCAATTTCCCTCCATGTCTTCTGCACTCAATCTTCACCTTTTGACAGACCAAGCACTTGGATATAAATTCTTCGACCTGTTGTTTCAAGTTTGGCCACCAGAAATTTCTTCGTACATCCTTGTACATCTTGCTTGCTCCTGGGTGTACGGAATAGGCAGATGTGTGGGCTTCCTTCAAGATGATCTTTCGAAGCTCTTCCACGGCTGGCACACAAATCCGGTTTTGAAACCAAAGGGATCCGTCATCCTGAATGACGAACCCAGGTGCCTTGCCTTCTTGTACATCACCACTGATTCTGATCAGTATAATGTCATCGGCTTGCTTATCTCTGATTTCAGCTAACAAGTCATAATGGATTCCAAGGTGTTTAGGCAACCTTGTTGTCTTCCAAACCCGACCTAGATGCCTTCTCTTATCAGCTCTTGTTGTAGCTTTGGATGAACTGTTAGCATTGCGATAAAGCCCTCTTGTTGTGTCTTACGACTGAGAGCATCGACCACGACGTTAGCTTTGCCCGGGTGATAGAGCAGCTCGATATCGTAGTCTTTCAGTAGTTCAAGCCATCTTCTTTGTATCATGTTCAATTCCTTCTGAGTGAACACGTACTTCAGACTCTTGTGGTCGGTGAAAATCTGACACTTTACCCCGTACAAGTAGTGTCGCCAAATCTTTAAGGCAAACACCACAGCTGCTAGCTCGAGGTCGTGCGTCGGATAATTCACTTCATAGACCTTGAGTTGTCGGGATGCATAAGCGATTACTTTCCCATTCTACATTAGTACACATCCCAGGCCTTGCTTGGAGGCATCACTGTACACCACATAACCTTCTTATCCATCTGGCAGAGCTAGTACTGGTGCACTTATGAGACGCTTCTTGAGTTCTTGGAAGCTTTCTTCACATTTCTCATCCCACACAAACTTCTTGTGGGTCTTCCGGAGCAACTTTGTCATTGGTAAAGCGATCTTGGAGAATCCTTTGACGAACCTTCGGTAGTACCCTGCGAGCCCTATGAAGCTGCGAATTTCTTTTACATTTCGCGGTTGCTTCCATTCAGAGACTGCTTGAATTTTCTTCGGGTCCACCATTACTTTTGTTCTGGTTGATGACGTGACCGAGGAAAGCGACTTCCTTAAGCCACAAGTCACACTTGGACAGCTTGGCATACAATTGATTGTGCCTTAGAATCTGTAGCACAGTTCTGAGATGCTCCTCGTGATCTGCTTGATTTTCAGAGTAGATTAAGATGTCGTCGATGAAGACGATTACAAACATGTCGAGGTATTCATGGAAGCATTTGGTATATCTTCCAAATGGCATCACTA
The DNA here is from genome assembly GCA_964016875.1 of Fallopia convolvulus. Lineage (NCBI taxonomy): Eukaryota > Viridiplantae > Streptophyta > Magnoliopsida > Caryophyllales > Polygonaceae > Fallopia > Fallopia convolvulus. The sequence goes on along the minus strand of OZ024721.1, from coordinate 33,982,830 downwards.
CAGATTCGTAGTGGCCATAGCGAGTTCGGAAAGCCGTCTTTGGTATATCTTCCTCGCGGATCCTGAGTTGATGATACCCGAATCTTAGGTCGATCTTTGAGAACACCTTGGCACCTCGAAGCTGGTCTAGGACGTCATCTATCCTTGGCAGAGGATATTTGTTCTTGATGGTGACATTGTTCAACTCTCTCTAGTCGATGCATAAGCGGAAAGTCCCATCTTTCTTCTTCACGAACATCACAGGTGCTCCCCAGGGCGAGGCGCTCGGTCTGATGAAACCCTTCTCTAGCAGCTCTTCGAGTTGACTCTTGAGTTCTTTCATCTCTATTGGAGCCATCCTGTAGGGTTCCTTGGAGATTGGCGCAGTTGATGTCACACTTTTTAGTTGGTTCTTGTGCGTAGTTTTCTAGCTAGGTCGAGTCGTTTTTAGTTCTTTTGTGTTGTTTTGCATATAATTCCGACCCTCTTTCGAGAGTTGGAGTCGTTTGCGCTTGTTTGTTGTTTTTGTAGGTGTTTGAAGCGTTGAGGAGGAGATATCTCGGTTTTTCAAGCTTTAAAGGAGGTGGCGTTTGAGTTGTCTTATGGTGGTGTTGATAGAAGGGCGAGCGTCGTTATCTTTGAAGATTTCATGAGTTTCAAGATGAAGTTTGCAAGATGAAGATGCCTTAGAAGGAGCTAAAGGAAGTCTAAGAAGACCAAGGACGATTAAAGAAGAAACATTGAAGAAGAACCAAGCTTTGGAGCAAGTTTCGGGCAAAGAAATGAAGAAATCAAGTGTTGGCTGAGGTCGGTGACGACCCACTCTGGGTCGGTACCGAGCGCCTCCGTGCCTAGCGGAAATAAGCTTGTGCCTTAAGTTAGGTTTTAGTAAATGTTTTATTTATGGGTCTTTTTAAGATATAATTTAGTTTCCTTATAAGAACATTCCCACTACTATATAAGGTCTTTTTAGGGTTTATTCTAAGGGAGACGTTTTTTTTGGAGGCACGAGATAGAGACGGAACGAGTTTGCAAGTTGGTTTTTTAGGGTTGACTCTTATTTCAAGCTCTTGGACAATTTCAAGAGAGCTTTGGAAGATTGCTTTGAAGTTTGTAAGTTGTTATTTCAATTGAAGTTTGCTTTGTTTTGAATCATGTCTTCTCTTTTATCTTTGATTGTTGATTGCATGATGAATCGTGAGTAGTCTATTTTTCTAGGGTTGGGGTGAAACCCGACAAGTTGTGCATGATCAAAGCATGAATCTTTAATTTAAACCATTCTTTTAATCTCTATCTTTTATCCTCTTGTTTGATCTTAATTCCTTAATGAAAGTTGAGGCATGATCATGTTCATGATTAAGTTGAAAGATTAAATTGTGAATTTGGATAATATTCGGGTTGTAGTGAAAGTTAAAACCTTTAGATGACAAGTAGGATTGCAAGTTTAGATCTTTACGAAAGTTGAGATATTTGCTTGATTATTTATGGCGAAAGTCATTCATGAGATTAATGTTGGTTGATCTTTGATTCATGTTTATGTAACACCCCCTTCCTACCCTGGAGTATTACCGCTAGTAACCCCGATTAGGACTAAACCAGAGTTACCCAAGGCTTTAACCTGACAGAACTTACTAGAACAAGGTAAATGAAAGCATTTAAAACCTAACAAAATTAAGTAAAACTTTACAGCGGAAAAGAGAATAAAAGGTCTTATACAAGCCTTAACTTAAAAAGAATTAGTAAATAAATAGAACAACCTTCTATTTAAACAAAATCTTCATCCAGTCTTCCTTAAGTTCTTATTTATGAAACTCAGCTTCACTTTGAAGTAGTTCAACCATGATCTTCACTCAAGTATAGCCATTGGAAACCTTTCTTCAACTTCTGGAGCTTCAAAACTCAGAATCCGCCTCTTGAATCAACTTCCAAGAAGAACCTGATGTGTCGTAAACCAACGGTGGACACCAGCCAACCATATAAAAGAAAAGAAGATGGACGGGTTAGTCTAATGAAAGACTAAGAAAGCGGAGAAACTAACTTGGTTCTTATGGTTGTAACTAAACATATTTGCTTCCAAATCCAATTAGACTCGGATTATGATCCAACAGATAGTGGTCTTATAGAGAATAAGAAGGAGACTCGCATAATCAAGAGATAGGACACCACAATTTGTGGTTCCTTTACGAAACATGAACAATTATTGGGAACCCATATTAATCACATAACATTTTGAAAAGCCTTCATCGACTAATCAGATTGACTTAATCAAAGCTTGATTAAGAATCATTCATAACAGGGAGCAAGAATGGTTATCGAATGGACTAACCATCTTGGTACATTAATGTGCCTAACACACTTATCTATCATTACTCTCAATCTATGCACTCGCACCATTTAATAGTTTTTACGTAGTTCGGCCAACAACCGAGAACAGAGGGTCTATTTCATTCATGATCATTTACATATATCCTCGGCCAACAACCGAGGATATATGTACGGAGTTACTTATAGAGAAGTACGGAGTTACTCCATGCTCTTCAGAGACCAACACAGATTTGCAAAGAATCTTACCAAATTTCATTACTTATAATCGAACTATTTTGGGAAGTTTGACCATACTCCTTAAATGGTATAGGATACCAAGGATATACTAACTCAAAGGATTTTTACAAAGTAGCTGATATAGCAACTGCTATACAAGAAAACTCTCGTCTTTGAATCTCAATAACTTCACTTGAGAGAAACTTATATGATTATCAACTCATACTAGAAACCATTCTTTAAAACCCAAGGAATTATGTGATCTTATTCCACCATGTGATCAGGATGGGGAGATAAAATGAACATAATCCTTTACTACATTCTCATAGGAATAAGACATGTAATCTTGCCTTACCATGTGATCAAGATGGAAGACAAATCACATTCTTACTCACCACTATGAAAACCGTAAAAACATTTACTCTCAAATCGTTTTAACCACTAACATTGCCTTAAAATTTCATATTTGAAATTTTCTCAGAACCAAAGATGAGTCTCAAAGGAGCAAAGACAACTAATTCGTTTCTAGACATATCACTTCCCTTTTGAAGTATAACACTTTTTTTTTCAAGGTAGTTCATGGAGACGTACCTTAGCCTTTTCTCACTTTCAATACACTATCATACTTTTCTGTACTCCATAGTATGAAGTAATCCTCATTTGATACAACTTGGTCAGAACTCATCTTAACTTTACAAGTTCCAATAAAAAATTTGATTACTTGAATTCATTTACTTGCAATCCTTACTAAAGGAAAGATTTCAACATCTTATAACATTCTTCTTAGATCATTCTTGATTTGTATATCATCTTGACATACTGCATCTAAGATGAGGTATTAATGATTCCCCACTAGAATTCAAAGCTTGGATTCATCTATTCTCCAAAACTATAGATCTTATGGAGCTTACTTGTCATCTCAACTTCTATATTCAAAGGTAAACAAACTTACCCTGTAACAAGTCCCAAGGTATTTACTACCCTTTTATCCTTACATAAGGAAATTCTTCCAATTTCCAATTCCTTATTACATATGAAAGCACATGGCTCCACATAACCTTTTGAGATCCTTCCAAATTCTACCTTGGTTAAACAAACTAGACTTCTCCATCATTCTTGTCTTCTTACTTTACCATAAGGAGAAGACATATACCTTTTTATTAGCTCAAGTTCAAACCACATTGCAAAGGAAGAACTTGTGGTTAGGAGACTTGCCGACAACTTAACAGTTTCACCAGTACTACCTTAGGCATCAGATTTGATAGATATAAAACCTTCAAAACCCAAACACAACTGAATTTATTTTTCAGCGATAAGCTCTAAACCTTATTGACCACAATATTGAATGATTGATATTTTTCTCCCAACTACTTAAAATATCAAAGACAAACATGCCAAAATTCTTCCTTGCATGATCTTCTCAAAACTGAACTTTATCATTTCCATCCTTAAAGAAACATAAGTCAATACCATTGGCAAATTAGAACATCTCAATGTTGATTCCATTACTAGTTCATTATAGACCTCAAGTCTTTTCTCATTATCCCGAGTTGGGTATCATACACGAAATTCCCATTACGTGTCACATAGGTTAGTCATCTGGATATCAACAACTCATGTAATCAATTAACACTTGTGCCAAGTAGTTAATTGAACATAAACACATTACTGGTGAACTTTTACCTGTTCAATCCATTTTGACCAATCAACCTTATTCACGACAACCTTGGTGATTAACCACTTGCTCACAACTTAAACTGAATCAACGATCTTCCTTTCTTTCTTACTATAATCATAAGAAATTCTCATTCCATTTAGGATTCTCAATCCTCTTAACTCAAAGGATAACAACATATATGAAAATCCGAGTTTGAACACTATCAGGTTAAAAATTGAATTGCATTTTCCAATAGATTAACAATTCAATTGATCCAACATTGGAGCACTTCAAAGCTCTTTAACTTCCAACTAAGCAAAGAAAGTACAGAATATCCATGATTCTATACTATAGAGTCACAAACATAGTTGTTGAAGAAAGTTTCCAAAGGTAATCCCTTTCTATTCAGGATTCTCTTACATCACTTCATGATCCATACTGATCTTTTAGAATCACTCAACACTCACAAGATTTTCCAAATCTTAATACTTAGAAGTAGAGGTTCCAACTCCAAACTTCTCTTGATACTCGAATTTCAAAATTCAGAAATTCCTATAAGAATATACTCGTGAAAACTCTTACTCTTCAAAGAAACTCACATTAAAATTTCCTTTTTATAGACAACACTTGAACTTTCATATCTCAAGAAAAGAAATTAACAATTTCTTTCACATAAATTGAATCATGACCCTTTTAAACAAACTTCATAACTTGAAATCTTCCATCATACGAGCTTAAAATAGGAAACCTTCAAACTAGAAAGTCTTTATGAAGTACAATACTTAACTTCAAATTCTCATAAGAAGTTTCCTAATATGGAAGAAACGACGAGGGTACACCCAATTCAGACTCTCAAGAGAGAATAGGAATTCATTGAGAACTTGGTTTAGAACCGGGTCAACTTTAGGAATTTTCACCTAATATTACTTTGGATCCTTCTCGGAATCCATTCCCATCTCCAGGGAATCAAATGTCCACTATAGGACCTTTTTCCACATAAACCATTACAAACTTGTTACCTCGTGTTCTCCAATTCCCTTTTCTCCTTCTATCTCTTCAAGAGTCTGGCTTCCAATCTTAACCACTTTCCATAAATGGTTCTAAGATAACACCCATATAGAATTCTCCGTAATTCAATAAAAAAGAGGAAAGTCTTAAGCAAGACATAGGAACTTTTAGATCTGATACCACTTTTGTAACACCCCCTTCCTGCCCTGGAGTATTACCGCCAGTAACCCCGATTAGGACTAAACCAGAGTTACCCAAGGCTTTAACCTGACAGAACTTACTAGAACAAGGTAAATGAAACCATTTAAAACCTAACAAAATTAAGTAAAACTTTACAGCGGAAAAGTGAATAAAAGGTCTTATACAAGCCTTAACTTAAAAAGAATTAGTAAAAAAATAGAACAACCTTCTATTTAAACAAAATCTTCATCCAGTCTTCCTTAAGTTCTTATTTATGAAACTCAGCTTCACTTTGAAGTAGTTCAACCATGACCTTCACTCAAGTATAGCCATTGGAAACCTTTCTTCAACTTTTGGAGCTTCAAAACTCAGAATCCGCCTCTTGAATCAACTTCCAAGAAGAACCTGATGTGTCGTAAACCAACGGTAGACACCAGCCGACCATATAAAAGAAAAGAAGATGGACGGGTTAGTCTAATGAAAGACTAAGCAAGCGGAGAAACTAACTTGGTTCTTATGGTTGTAACTAAACATATTGGCATCCAAATCCGATTAGACTCGGATTATGATCCAACAGTTAGTAGTCTTATAGAGAATAAGAAGGAGACTCGCATAATCAAGAGATAGGACACCACATTTTGTGGTTCCTTTACGAAACATGAACAATTGTTGGAAACCCATATTAATCACATAACATTTTGAAAAGCCTCCATCGACTAATCAGATTGACTTAATCAAAGCTTGATTAAGAACCATTCATAACAGGGAGCAAGAATGGTTATCGAATGGACTAACCATCTTGGTACATTAATGTGCCTAACACACTTATCTATCATTACTCTCAATCTGTGCACTCGCACCATTTAATACTTTTTTCGCAGTTCGGCCAACAACCGAGATCAGAGGGTCAATTTCATCCATGATCATTTACATATATCCTCGGCCAACAATCGAGATCAGAGGGCCTATTTCATCCATGATCATTTATACATGCTCGGCCAACAACCGAGATTCGGCCAACAACCGAGTGTCAATTGCACTTAGATAGAGTGCGCCATTGTCTTCCTTCAACGTGAAGCGTGACATGAGTCATGACTCGAATATTGGGATACACTAGAATGCTACGCCCCCCAATATAGATTTTGTTATAAAGAGGTCATTGGAGACTCGGCTCCTACCCTTGGACTACCTATTTTGCAACAGTGTTTCAACACAGGACCACTAAAGATATGTCTTGGAGTCTAAACTCCCATCTTTACCATCTTATTTCACAACAATGTCTCAGCATGAGACAGCTAATCATACAACGATACTAAGTTCAGTTCTAGCGTAAAAACTGAAATAACGATGTTGTCGTTATTTCTAACAAAATAACAACCCATCAAACTTTATTCAATACACAAATTATTTTCAACATGAAGATCAAATGGAATTCAATTCCTCATTTAATAACCATAAAGCAAGAGAGATCTGTCCACTTGCCTTAGAAGGCGTGCTCAACGTCCTTAGCAATTCAACAGTAATCTTTATCACCCTTCTGTCAAATATAACAAAATATTTCTCAACAACGAGCTCATGGATACACTTCTTAGTTGTATACTCAACTCCTACAACTTCCTAATCGATAAACGATTTGATTTCCGAATATCGATTCATAAATAATCCTTAATTATCATGCTTTAAGGAGCCATCTTGGCGGAATTATAACTAATTATCCGCTTCACTTTTGAAACAATTTTCTAAATAAAAATTGTTCATTAGCAACAGTTCTTAAAGTTGACCAAATCTCGGATCAAACGGATTAACAACGAATCCCGAGTAATTATCCGAAGTCCTTTACCTGCCAATCGGTATCAAAACTTGTATTCGCTATAACCGAAGATCCTGACGTCCGTTTCTCGAGCGGTTTGAACCTGCGAGACCGTATCAACGTCAAGATTATAAAAACCATAAATTTAATTAGCAAAGAGGAACCAAAAGTCCCTTACGGTGGCTCCGTAACCAACTCGCTAATTAATTTCGATCGTATATACCTTCACTCGAGCCCATGGCTCGTTTGGCTCGATCCCCAAGCCCAAGGGTGGCTGGGCATTGCCCGGCGGTGGACCTCTTGGTGGTTTGTGGTCGGAGGGCCTAGTGGTCACTGGCGGCGTCACATAACGTGGCAAAGAAGAGAGCCGGCGGTGAATTCTTTCCTCCCGAGTCCATCATTCCGCCCAACCTCTCTCTTACAGCAGCCATGAACCCCAAAAAAAAATGAATTATAGGAAGAAGATGAGAGGTAAGAGATGGTGGTGGATGGCAGAGAAGGCGGGGAACGAAGAAGATATGCAGCGGTGAAGGTGAGTCGAATTCTTCCACCCGAGCCATTCGTTCCGTCCTATTCTACCTCTCTCTCTGGTTCTTATCCAAAAATCGAGCCCCATCCTGAACTTTCTCTCTGGTTTCCTTCCTAATTAAGGCAAAGAAAGATATGATTTTAAAACTCAAAACCCATCTCGGAACGGGACTCGCGTTAAAGCTGTAAAATTATGTACCTTGGGTGGAAAAACTTACTAAATACAAAACGTCCCGTAAATTGTGTAGACCAATAAAACCAATTTTCCATGATTTTATCTTGCTACCTTCAATTTTTAAGGCTTCCGTTTCGTATTTTACAACCTTTAAAGGACATAATTAAAAAGACGGCTTATCCAATAAATATTCTTTTTCCACTAAAAAAATCCTAGAATTCACACCGATCCATAAAATCATTTCTTTGTGATTTTAGGATATCACCAAGAATTTTCTAGGATTTAATCTTCAACAAAAATATTGGATTAAGCGTTAAAAACGAACAAAGAGGTTAAAAGGATATCCGAGAAAAATTCAAAAATATCCTCAAAAACCGCAGTTATTACAGTTTACATGCATAGCTTCGTTGTGGTGGATCCTTTATCCTTGATCTCTTTTATATCGATTTTTCGAAGTTTTATTGTTACCCGAATAGGTCGTGACCGACCCCCCTTAAGGTCGGTACCGTGCTCCCAGTCTTTCCAATTTTCCATGTGTTTGCGTCGTGTGATAGGTCGGTGACGACCTGGTGTTGGTCGGTGTCGAGCCACCCTGTTGCGAGTGTTTTGTTTTGTTTTTGTTAGAATTAATTGCTAGACTTAGATACTTCTAATTCCCGTGGACGACCCTGACCTCCCTGTACTCAACGGGGTCTTGATCTATAAATTTATTTGCTTGTTAGGATCAAGGTAAAACCCTTACAACAGCAGTTCCTGGCTCGAGACTAACTGAGAACTCAACTTCTCGTGGGGGGGGGGGGTAGTCTGGGGAGCTCTTATGGGAAGACGTCGGGAAATTCTCTGGCTACTGGAATCTCTTGAATATCCACGACTTTTTTCTCTGTTGGCTCGAGGTAGCAAAGGTACCCAACACAGCCTTGTCAGAGTAGCTTCCCGGCCTTCATAGCGTTGATCACCTTTCCATTTTCTTCCTCTCGTTTTCCCTTGAACTTGCAAATGTGTTTCCCTCATGAGTTGATGGTTACGGTTCGGGTGTAGAAACCGATTATCGCTCCATGAATAGACAACCAATCTCTTCCGAGAATGATGTCATAGGGGTCCATTGGAATGCATATCAAGTTGGAATTGAAACTTCCTCCTTGAATGCTTAAGGGAAAGCTACCTATTGTTTTGCCCCTATTATTCTTTCTCCGTTTGGAAGGTCCACAACAAACGGTTCACACTCTTCTAGGTTATCTATTTCTAGGAGTTCTACACATTTCTCGGATATGAATGAATGCGAAGCACCGGATAAGGATGGTACCTTGACAAATAGGCTCCTCCGGCTTGTCGGTGGTGCGCATCTTGTATAACCGTTGTCCTTGACCTTGGGGATGCATTGGTCCTTTTCCCTTGTTGTGAGATGTAGATTGGACCGATGCAGTTCCCGCAGTCTTGTTAGATTCCTGAGGACGCTGTGAGACTGTGTTTGAACGGGTCTGGCCTGACTTGTTTGCTGGTTGCCTACAGAATTGGCGGAGATGTCCGTCTCTCCCACAGTTGTAGTACTTCTTACGATCCTTAGTACAGTTTCTGTTGATGTGTCCAGGTTCTGCACAATTGTGGCAAATTACTGGGCCTTTTGTTGATTCAGAGCTTTGGAAGGATTTTGGCCCAGCTGACATGGCCTTGTTCTTGCTTTTCTTGGACCAGTGGGATCCTTGTGGACAAGCCGGCCTCTTGAACCCGCTTTGGCTGGAGTAGTGATGCTTCCCTCCTCAATTCTTTTTGCGCTCGGGGCCTTTAAGCTTCACTTCCATCCGGTAGACTGCATCTACGTACTCCTCCAAGGTCTTGAAGGTGCGATTCACCATCCAAGGTTTGATGGTGTCGCTCATCCAACAGTGGAAGCGCTTGATCTTTTGTTGCTCTGTGGTGATCTCGTCCTCAGCGTATTGGAAAAGATGATTGAACTTTTTGGCGCGTTCAAGCACACTCAACCCATGGACCTTCGGGGAGTGGAGTTTGTCAAGTTTCGCATCTTTCATAGCCTCATAGAAGAAGCGGTGCATCATTTTATCTGTGAACATAGCCCAGCTCAGATCAGGGCGAGTAGCCAAGCTAGAACTTTCACACCATTCTCCAGCTCCATCCTTAAGCTTCAACGCAGCCATTTGCACCTTATCCGCTTCTGAGCAGTGCACATTCCTTAGGAGTCTCTCCACATGGGAGAACCAATACTAGATTCCCGAAGGGTCGTCCGTCCCGTCGTAAGAGTCTGGCTTCATGGAATTGAAGGTTTTGATTCCCTCCGCGAAGGTAACTTCCTTTGGTTTCTCAGGAATGACCTCGGCTGCCTGAGCCTCTTCTTGCAATTCCTCTTGTACTTCTATGTTTGCTGGGTTAGGTACCATAGCAGGGATAACCTCTTGTACCAGTTGCTGTACTAGAGTACGTAGGGCTGCCATTGTGCCCCCGTTGAGTACAACTGGGGCAACATGTGCAGGGGGAGGGTTAACTCGAGGCGCACCTCTGACCTCTGATTGGCTTTCAGCATGACCTTCCTCAGCGGCATTGGGATTGACTCGGCGACTGTTTCCTCTTGTGTTGGCCATCTGAAGGTTTTTAAGTAAGTTGGTTCTTTTGTTAACTCATAAATATAGGCAAGAATTAATACGCAGTTTCAGAGAAGAAGGGAAATTTTATTAGAACTTTTACTTAAAAAGATATTACAAAGGCTTTATAACGTAAGCCATTACACTTAAGGACGGAAAGGAAAGCTACAGCCAACTCGACTTTTCAAGGACAAAACGAAAGTCGAGAGAAGTGGACTAAGCTCACTTCTTTAGAAAGGAAAGTACAAACTAAGACAAATCAAGATACGGTCGGGGTAGGTGTACTCATCGAGAAATCCTTCCTCGAAAAGGCTCTCGTCTATGATCCCGCTCTCATTATTGAGGAGAAGGTTGGCCTGCTCGATGCGCCTGTTGTGACGGTTCTCGCGAGCCTGGAGCTCGGCGATGCAGATTCGGTGTTGGATCCTTTCCTCTTGTTCAGTCGTTGACTCGTCGACCCAGGCCTCCTTATGCCTTTGCAGTAGGCCATAGTTCACATTGCGGGTACGGGAGGGTTCTACTTGGGGGTGGTGGAGCGTTCACCAAAGGTGGGCGTGCTCGGCTGTTGGAGGACTCTCCTTGCATCCATCTGGAAAGTCCCTCCATTTGACACTGAAGGGGCGCTTGGCTTGCCCTCTCGTAGAGCGTTGGCCGACCGGTGGGACCCTAAGGTCAGGTACCTGGAAACCTTTCTTTTGAGCGGTCAAAGTTGGAGGGTCCGAGGCGAAGTTGCTGAAGAAGCTCCTCATCTTCGCGACCCCAGAAGCCAGTCAAAGGCATGGGCCCTTCAGGCTCGGGCATTCTTGGAGGTGAGACAACCTCCACTCTCGGGATCAGGGGTGGTGTTGCGATGGGGTCGATGACCTCCCCGTCGGAGTCATCTTCCTCAGACTCTTCAAACTCTTGGTTCTCTTGATGCCATGCATCCCATTCCGCTTGGGCGGGGCACTCCAGGTTGAAATCTCCTTCTTCTTCTTCTCCATCCGCGAAGTTGAGGTCGGGAAGTATCCGTCCTTCCTCCTCAGGGTCAAACTCCTCGGGTTGGTACTCGGGCACGATTTCTTCGTTCTCGTCAGCGGGGTAGTCTTCTGGCTCATTTACAGGTGCCATCTCTTCATCCCTCGAAGGATACTCCTCGGGTTCGTACACAGGGGATGGGGAGGTCCTACATGCTCGGGTACTTCCTGCGGTGCCTCGTTGTTGAGCTAGGGATCCTCCTCGGGATCCTCCTCCTCCATAGGAATCGCTTCCTCCCGGTCATAAAAAGGGTCATCTTGAGCATTCTCGTAGGGCCAGTAAGGGTTCTGGGCTTCCAAGGCTTGGAGTGCTTCTTGAAGTTGGTTTTTAAGGCGGGCGGTTTGACGTGTCTCAACCATTCTGAGGAAAGGGAAGGAAAGGCAGCGTTAATATAGAATATCCTTAGATTCTATAAGGTGAAGACATGTTGAAGGAAGTTAAGGAATTATTTATAAAACATTTGAGTTAAGACTTTTCATTTTATTGGTCCTATTAAGAAGTCTAGGATTCTTTTGAGCATGTTTCTAGAAAAGAGTTCTCTAATTTGTAAAAACATTTTCTAGGATAAGAGTTAAGTTTAAAGGAAAGTTTTAACTAAAATGATTAAGTTTAAAAAGTTGAAATAATTATGTTATTTAAGTTTTTAGAAGGTAGAAAGGAAGTTCTTAGAAATAAGAGTTTAGTTTTGCGGAATAAGAAAAATACTTAGGTTTAAAAGTTCTCGGGTTTTGAAAATTTTCGATTTTGAAATTTTCGGTTTTTGAAAGTTTTCGGTTTTGAAAACAAAACGTTCGGCTCTGATACCATAACTGTAACACCCCTATTTTTACAATATTGGGTGTTACCGCCCGTGTCCTCGGACTTTACCGTCCAAAGTCACCCAAGGCTTTAGAATGATATTTAGAACTTATAAAATGCGGAAATTGACATAAATATTACATAAGTTTAAAGGATGCTCCCGAAGGAGACTTTGTTCTTACAACCTTCATTACAAAAATTAAAACAAAGTTCGATAGCGGAAAACATAAACTTGTCCTTACAACATAAGCATAAATAAACCAAAATAAGCGTAAGGTACGTCTTTGCGTAGTTCAGCCCTTCCTTCTTGATGCGGTCTTCACCTATGCCTTCTGAGAGTTCCTAGGGTCTGGCATAAGTCGCGAAGGGCGATAAATGCCAGGCAAACATGCGAAAAAGCGGAATTAGTTTAAGAGACTAAGCAAGCGAGAACGGAACTTCTCAAGGGTATTTTGGTAATTTATTTCATTCGAGAGAGATATTATCGGGATGTGTTTTAAGGTATAGGTCTTTATGTGGGGCTTATTGGGACGGAGAAGAGTGTATCTCGAGAGGAGATAACTCGTTAATCGAGAGAAGAACTACGAGATTGTAGACTTCTTAGAATAGAAAGTATGTTGGGAACGTTTATTAATTCATACATGTTTTGAAAACCTCCCGCGCCCTTGTCGGACTTCAACCAATCTCATCTTATTCGGTACTCTAGATAGGGGAGGTGGCCCGAAGGCACTTAAGTACCCGCCCACCTTAGACAAGCCTGAATAAGCATTCAGATATGAAAGACGATCTTTTCAAGAACCGGGAGTCGGGCGGTCTTTCCACGTTGTACTAGTCCGGCCCGGTTTTGGTTTCTTTTAATTGTGATTTGGCACTTATCTTATATTGTGATAAAACTTTCACTTACGTTAACTTGTTTTAAGAGTGTGGAGGGCCTTGCATAGGCCCGGACCACGACATGAACAAAGTCCGGCACTTAGCTCGGGTGCTTGCATCCCTCTGTTGCGTAGGAGCGGACATGGATCATGATCAACAAGTCATAATTTAAGCATGGTGGTAATACGACTTAGTTGGTTATATAGAGGTGTCGGGTTAGTCCCGCACCTTCACTATTTCATCCAAACTGATCTCGAAAAGAGATCGTAAACAATCAAGGTCACAAACAAGACTAGCATAATAGTCCTATTGAATATTTAAATAGCGGAATAACGATAACAGTGGGTCATTATTTCTAACAATCGATATTCGTAGGTTCGTTTATTATTAGCAAACAAGTTGTTCCCAACATCGAGAAATTTCACGAAACGAATTATTAAGGCTACAAGGAGAAATTCCGCTTGCCTTAGCTTGTACGATAGCGTATTAACGAATGAGCGAAAAACGTTGTTCTCGAAACGAAACGGGAGCTCGACCTATCGACACGGAATATACAAACGAGCTTTAATAAGAATTTTCTTTAAATTCTTTTAGAGTTTTGGAAATCTCTTATATGCTAATTATAAGAGAATAATTTCTAAATTATTATAATAATAATTTAGGTGGAGATGAATAAAATAATAATATCTTCTATTATTATTTTATTTTTGTAATATCCTTTTATCCATTTTGAAAATCCTTATTTTAATTTATTACTATCATCTTTGATGTTCAAGTCATGACACTATTTATATTATTAAAATATTTCTTTTAGTTTAACTTATTATTCTAATATTATAACAAAGCAAGGAAATATCTTTATATAAATTAAGATATAGTTTTTATTACTATATGAAATATTGTTTTTATAAAACCCTTTTTAGGAAGTAAAGAGTCTAAAATACCCTTGCCATGAAATATCTTTTATTTCTCTTATTAATATTTTATTAATCACCTTGTCAAATAATATCTTTTTAAATCTTATAATATTTTCTCAATATAATATCTTTCTTATTATACTTCTCATAAAAGACATGCAATAATTAATAAAGATATTTAATTTAATATATATATATATATCCTTTTCTATTACTTTCCTTAAGTAGAAATCTCTACTAAACTTACCATAATAACTTTTTATGTGTGAGATTTAATAATATAATCTTATTATCTATTTAAATAATTTTCCCATATATCTTTAGCTTATAAGATAGAAACATGTCTTAGAATATTATTTTATAACTAGGAGCATGCAAATTATTTACTTATATCTAAGATCATAATAATATCTTTTTATACAAGATATCCTTTAACAAAACTAACATGCTCAATATTTTATAGCAATAATAATTTATATAAAAATACTTTTAACATATGTACTTATTTTTATTTAATAAAATCCATGTCTTGAGATTTATTCTATTATACTAATATGTAATATAAAAGCTTTATAAAAAAACAACTTAATTGATTTTATCTTGTTTAACTAACAAGATCTCTAGGTGAATATTTTTATTAGGTTATTAGCATAAATCCATGCTTATTATATAGATTTCTATGGAAAGCAATTTAATTTATTTAAATCAAAATAAAAGGTTTTTAAGAGAAAAAGATAGAACTTTAGTATTGGATTTCACGTTACAGGAGAACAGGACTTCAGGGGAGAAGCCAAAGGGGGTCGGCGGCACCAGGCTGTGATGGCGGCGGGCTCGACGGCGGTCGGTGGGGGGTCCGGCGGGCGTGCGGTGGTCCGGCGGTGGTCCGAAGGTGGTGAGGTGGTGGCTTGGTGGTGCTTTGGAGGGTCAACAATGGTGTTTTTAGGGCCAAATTTCAGAAATTAAACGGACTTCTTGTGGCTGGTTTTTGATGATTTAAGTAGAAGCAAGTTGCTAGAGAGAAGGAGAGAGTTGATGTGTGAATTCTAATGGAGAAATTCAGCCTTTAAATAGGCAAACAAGGAGGACTTGGTGATCCATGACAATTGAATTGAACCAATGGAGAATAGCTTGATTGATGAGGATTGGGAGAGGTTGTGCTTGATGGGGATGATGCTTGATGATGCAACCATGGATGGTCTTGCAAGCAAGGTTGAGGAAGAATGGAAGACACCATTCACATGCATTGGAGAAGCGTCTTTTCAATCAGATAGAAGTCTGATGTCTTCTTAGAAGAAGGAGAATACTTTTGGTTTATAGATAAAAATTAATCTAATATGGGTAGATGAATTGAGATGGCTTAGCGGTTTGGAGTGTGTGTGTGTGTGTGTAAGGGGAGATGCAAGAGGTCTCGGGTTCAAGTCCCGGCTCTTGCCTCCTTTTTATTTAATTTTCCCTTGTACTCTTTTTAGCTTGTTACAGTTCATTATTGAATAAATTCGAAAATTAATAAAGCCTTATTTTTATTTGAATGCTTTTATGCCTTTGTAATCCTTTATAATAAATCCTTGAATTTATTTATTTAAATTATTTAAATTCTCTTGTTATGGAGAAAAGGATTATAAATTATATTACAATGGTTTTAAAAACCTTGGAATATTGAGGATATTACAGAATATTCCTAACTTGGGCTCTAAGGCATCTGACTAGCCCTAAGATATGTGTAAAATCGACCCCTCTGATCTCCTTCTTCCATTATAAATACACTTCCTAGGCGTGTAGGGAGAGCCACATGTTGCATATCGGCACATTCTGAAAACTTGAACAGGCTAATACTCGCTTAGCTCGACTGTTCAGGGATTCATCGCTTTCTCGTTGTACCTCGACGTTCGAATCGATAAATTGCTCTTTTGACTTAGGCATCGGAGGTGGATTAGGGGGTCCCCACCCCTATGTCCATTGTTTTGTAGGTTTTAGGTTGGAAGATTCAGTTTGGAGCGGAAGAGGCAGGAGCATTCAATTAGTTGAAGGCGGAATTTTTGTGCACTAACAATTGGCGTCGTTTGTGGGAACGAGGATTAAATCCATGAGTAATCGTTCCTAGAAGAAAAAGAATCGACTTTTCGAAGCCTCAACGAGCGAACCGCGGCTGCGGAATGCAGCGCCGCGACCACCAAAACCGTGGTAGCGGCCCCATAGGCCGCGACCGCGGCCCACCGGAGTGCGCCTCCGGAAATTCCCAAACTCCGAATTTTCGACCACAATGCCCCTCCGGAAATTTGTGCCTCCAGAAATTTATGTTTTTGCATTTTTTCTAGCCTAAAGGCGTCACCAAAAATCAATAAAAAAGATCCGCTTTGAATTCGAATGAACCTAAACAAAATGATGATTGAATCACCATAACCAGTGTCGATCGCAGTGCGTGCTGCGAAATCGACGACACTGGGGGCAATGGGCAAGGGGCAACCTTGTCAGCCCGTTGTCGAATTCAATCTCGCCTAAGGTTGGTAGTCGACAACCAATTGACGGATTAGGCTCCGGGTGCGTGCCCGGTAGGCCAAAGTTGAAAACTTGATTATGAATCAACGTTCAAACCACAATCAAAGTAAAGAAAACCTAACAAGGGAAAAGTTGGTAACTTTCTAGAGCGGACCCTAGACCCACACAAACGGCGACGATCGATATTCACTCGACCGGGCGTGTGAGGCAACCGAAATTGACCGCCAAGAAAACCGATAAACCGCGATCGCGGCTCGATAAACAACGACCGCGGCCAATGAAACCGCAGTACCTAATCCGCGGTCGCGGGTCCTATAAAATCGAAGATCCAATAAAGTCGACGTGCCGGAATGGACCGGAGTAAGCTCCGAATCCAATCAAAACTCTGTTGACAGATTATGAAAGAGATTCGTGGAAGAAGACGAGCCCAAGAAGAAGGTCTTTTTTCGTTGAGGCAAACCTGACAGGCTTTCAAGAATCATATACCTATTGCGGGGTAATCCCGACCTCTTCGCATAGGGCTCATATTACTTGCCTGGAATGGAATCAAATCTTACTTGCCATAGGCTGAACGTCCTCCTAAACGTAAAGTCGATCGTAAAAGCAAGCAATAGGATCCTCTATCTAGGAAACAAAAGCCTTAATCGCTAAAAAAGGATATCAAAGTAAATCAGCACTATTCAAGGAGTTTGGTGTCCAATTTGGTCATCAAACACCGTCATGATCAAGAAGAATTGCAGAGTCTGAGCGGACTTTCCCAATTCCAATAGAGCATATCCAAAAACTTGTTCTCGCTTTCAAAGATCAACCAATCAGTGGATTCCAAGTCAAGTCACAAGAGAAGTTCTCAGAGGATATGAAAAAGCGATCAATCCATGCAATCGTGAGGCTGGAATCGATCTCTGACAACCAAGAAACAACCTTTCTTGGCCCCGAAGAAATGACGAACTCGCAAACCCTAAGTCGCCATCGAGTTTCGGCGCCACCGCAATCGCGGCCTCGTCAACCACGATCGTGGCCCGTACCACCGCGACCGCGTCCCAGGCGATTGCATTCGCCGCATGAAATTCGAAAATCCTAAAACTGCTAGGGCAAAATCCGATCTTCGCTCGGAAAATAATCAAGACTCACAGGGTGATCAAGCGAAACTCCGGTATTTGCTCAGAGGATCAAACCCTAGAAAGTACCAAGCACGACAACTTGCTTTAAGATAATCAAATATGTGACCCGACCTCACCCTCAGAGCATGGTTGCTTTTCTTGCAAGCCAAGCGAGTTCGGATCAAGCGATGGAATCGATGTTCATAGTGCTTTACAGTTTGATGAAATCAATCATCACTGGGAGTCATCAAGCACGTCGCTGAACCCGAAAGCAATCAAGGTAGTGGGGCATTGACCACCACTAAGAATGAAGACTAGATTGTGCTTAATACGCACTCCAGCTTCCGCTTTAAGAGAGAACCAACGGATTCCAGACAAGCATAATTGAATGAAGCCTTGTTGCTATCAAGCCTTGGAGAAATCGCTAGGCTAAAGCGTTCTTTGTAAAGATCCAAGAAAAGCGCCTCATCAACAAATCGGCGATTGAAGGGACCAATCAACGGCTCATTAGCGTTATCGAATTCGCCAATAACCGCCACGTTCCCGAGCCGGTAAACAATGATGAGAAGGCTGAGGAAATACAATTCAACTATGAAACAAGCGTCGAAATCGCGGAACTTCTCGACTAGCAGGAACCGCGATCGCGGCCAGGATCACCGCGATTGCGGCGCCCGTAGGCCGCGGTCATAGCCCGTCTCCAGAATTGTTCGTTGCCTCAGTTTACAAGTACCGCGGCCGCGGGTTCCTAAAAGGCGACCGCGGTTCACCCCAGAGAGCCTCGAATCGAGTTAAAATCCTTGAAATCGTACGATGCAAGTCGGAATCAAGGATCCGAAGAATGAGTGTTGGGACATTGCAAATCCAAAAGGTTTACAATGCTCAAATATGATAGAAGAGTTCAAGTTGTTCAAAATTGGACAATGATCAAGCGATCAAAACGAGTCCATTAATGCATTGGCAACGTTAGCCACTCGTGCAAGAAGCTCTCTTAAGACCTCGATGCGCGTCGAGGCAACGAGATGTCCAACAAATTGGCATCTAAATCTAAATTGTGAGCAATAGCGTGCTTGCAACTGTGACTGTGATCACAAGAAATGAAACTACTTAGGATCTCGAATGGCAAACGCCCTTGATGCGTAACTTGGATGAGAACATTGGCCCTCGGATATCGCCGGGGCACGGGAAGTTCTCTTAAGGGCTCATAGGTTTTGGCTAATGCCGGAAAAGATTCTGTATTATCGTTCTTTTTTCCGGGCCAAACTTGAGAAGCGTACCCCCAATCAAGGTTGAGCCTACACTATACAAGATCCGTGAAAGCATGAACGAAGTGTGCGCCGGAGATTGCATTTCGGCTCTCCAAGATCATTTGCAAAGATATTGGTGGCCTTTTGTGTGAAAAGTGCTTCGAGAAAACCAATAAAAGAATCATCGCGCTCTTTCCGACCACCTCGTCTTCGCCGAGGATTATCGGGACGTTGTGACTACACGAATCACACCCTACCAACGGGCAGCCGTAGCCCAACGTGTGGAGGCCTATATGTCAGAAGGTCATAGAAAAACACACGCGTATGGTATAGCTCGGCCCAAATTGGAAGGGATCATATTAGGTGACTACAACGCAAGGTCGGAGAGCATATAAGTCAGAAAAGTCTCGACGAGGGAGATGCCCCCCGGACTTGGAATCTCACTCGTTTGAAGAGATTTTTTCTTAGAAGGAGAAAACCGCGGCCGCGGAATTGTCAACCGCGATCGCGACACTATTGACCGCGCCAGCGCCTTTTCGAGCCGTGACAGTGGAATCGTCGGTAGTCGGTCTCTTGTTGAAGGCTCCTTTGCGTGGAAGTTAAGCTAAGGCTAGAATTGTTAGAACAAACACATTTTTGTTTTCTTTTGTTTTCTTAAATAAAAGGCGTGGACATGCACTTTTTAAACACAAACGTTCTGTTCCTCCCAGTCTGTTTTGTTTGTTATAATGATTCTACCTTAGTCCATGGCAAATAACACGACTCGAGAAGAGAGTATGTGCCCCATGATATTCGCTCATAGATGTACGAATATACGAATATAGGAATATACGAACGCGTTAGGGGACTTCAATCGCTAATCCATATGACCACTTCGATTAGGACACCTCTGGATGGTACATCGTCGTATATGACAAAACGTATACAGCGATGTAGGTGGGGCATTTGTGAACGGGTGAAACAAACATAGTTATCATAATTATTTTCGTTATCAACATTAAAGGTATTTCTTAAATTACTGCATATTTATTATTTTTTTTATTTTTTTCCTATTATTAAAAATATGTTAGTTGTGCAGCTTAATGGAAGATTCTATCCTTCAAATATGATGAAATTAAACTTGGAGAAGGGGGAATATTCTTAGCTTGGGCTCTAAGGCATCTGACTAACCCTAGGATATGTGTAAAGTCGACCCCTCTGATCTCCTTCTTCCATTATATATACACTTCCTAGGTGTGTAGGGAGAGCCACATGTTGCATATCGGCACATTCCGAAAACTTGAACATGCTAATACTCGCTTAGCTCGACTGTTCATGGATTCATCACTTTCTCGTTGTATCTCTTTTGACTTAGGCATCAGAGGTGGATTAGGGGGTCCCCGCCCCCTGTGTCCATTGTTTTGCAGGTTTTAGGTTGGAAGATTCAGTTTGGAGCGAAAGAGGCAAGAGCATTCAATTAGTGCATTGAAGACGGAATTTTTGTGCACTAACACATATATAGATAAAAAATAAAGATAAACTAATTTTTGTTATTTTTAATTAAAATTCGAATTAATTTCTTTCACATAAATAGATAGAAAGGAATTCAATTGAAAAGGCTAAATTAATAAAAAAAAATTAATTTTAAATATAAGGTGGGGCCATAATCATTGTGGTGGCTAAAAAATGTACAATTTTAATATATAGTTATAGATTAGGATAGAGTTATATTATTTTTTATACTTATATTTTTGATAGAATCCTAATAATATTAACATGGAGTTTGTAGTATGGTAGAGAATATCGAGTCCGGCTTTGATGCAAAATATCCATATAATGTAAAATGAGAACAAATTAGAGGCATTAGATCAAAGCATTGGACAATCGAGATTAGAAGAAACTAATTCAGGTCAAATTTAAAAGAAAAGAAGTTAGTGGCACGGAGCGTAATTTAAATTAAAATGACATACTATTCCAAAAATAACCTTCCCTTCTCCCAAAACCCTTCTCCCTCAAATTGAAGTATCTTCTCAAGGACCGAAACTCTTCCATGGCTCTTTCATGAAGTAGAGCTCGTACTTCGCTCCATGCTCGTCTTTCGGTTAGGGTTTTTGGATTACTCCTTGCTCCTTTCTCGTCTCCTACGATGCGTTCGACGAGATCTGCATACAACGCCACCGTCGAAGGTATCTCTTTGTTTCATTAATCGTTTAAAATTAGGGTTCTAGCGGTTTACAACCACAAAGGTCCATTTTCATCGACAAATATGTCGACAACTTTGGTCATTTAGGTTCTCGTTTTACAAGTTTGTGTCATTTAAGTAATTTGGTTGGTCAAGTTGGATTGAACTTGATTTAGGTTGTAACAATCTAGGGTGTTTCGGGCTAAATTGAGGCGATTGAGGGTTGAATATGCCATTGATGTTAGAGCTGTCAAAAGCTGACCCGACCCGAAAAACCGACCCGAACCGCCCGAAAGTTTTAGGGTCAAGACCCAAAAATTTGAACCCAAAACCCAAAATAAACCGAACCCGATAGACCCGAAACCCGTTGGGTTCAAACCCGAAAAAACCGTTGGGTTGACCCAATTTGTTATATTTTAAGAATATATAATATATTTTGAAAATTATAATATATTTTATTATTAAAATATACAAAATAATAGATTTATTATTAAATATCATTTTTTAAATAAAAAAATATTTTAATAATTGTAAATAAATCAATTTTCTTGACTTGTTAGGTCGACCTGACCCGCCCGACAACCCGCAATGACCCGACCCGATTTGACCGATGACCCGTTACGACCCGAACCCGACTCAACCCGAACCCGAAATAACCGAACCCGAACCCAACCCGACCGACCCGTTTGACACCTCTAATTGATGTGATTGAATGAATTGTTTCTGATGAAATCTAGGGTGCTAAATTGATGTGTTGACATCTAGGCGATTGGATGAATTAGATCGAACTGGATTGATGTGCTAAATCTAGGGTGCTGGATTTGCCCAGGATTTATGAATTGTTTATCTCCCACTGTATTAATGTGCTGGATTTGTGCTCGAACTTAATGAATATGACACTGGTTTTTTATTGCTGTTTTTGTTTTTCAGCATGAAATCTGCTTGTTTTTTTATAGCTTTCATGAGTTCCTTGCTAGAACTGTGTTGCTTGACTTGTGTTTAGTCAATTTCTCTATAAGTTCTATCAAGTGTGGAGTTCTTGCAGTTAAATTTTGTGCCAGATCAACTTATTTCAGCTTTTAACTTGTGTTTAGTCATAGAAGGTATTATTTAATGTCCTAGGTTCACGCTATTGCTTAGTAAGGTTCATGCCATTGCTTAATACAGTTCATGATAGTGTATAATAAGGTATTATTAGACATGCACCTTGTTATCAGAATCGGGATCCTAGGTCGGATCGTTGAGGGTCTTTTGGATCGGATCGTAAGATCGGATCGCAGAATCGTAAGATCCTACATTATAACTAAAAGTATACATGGATAACCTAATAGATTGTATTTTTTGTTATATATAAAGTAAGAAAATGATAAACATTATTAATTTGATTATTAAAAATACTGTAGGTTTAACTAGTCAACTATTTTAATGAAAATGAGACGTTAAGCTTGAAATTATTAATAATATATAGTCATAATTTTCATTTTACAAGATCGTAAGAATCGTTTGTATGATCGTTAAAATCATTTGTAGGATCGTTAAAATCGTATGTAAAATTGGGATCGGATCGAGATTTTTTAATAAAAATTTAATTTAGGCAAGTAATTGTATAGATATTTAAAAATTTTTTACTTTTTTTTATCAAATTTTGATTTAAGATAAACAATTTTTATAAATAGATAAAAATATAAAGATAAAATAATTTTCGTTTTTTTAATTAAAATTTGAATTTATTTTTTCCACATAAATAAATAGAAAGGAATTTAATTGGAATGAAATAATAAAAATAAATTTTTTAAATATAAGGTGGGGCTAGAATTAATGTGATGGTTAGAAAAGTTTTAACTTTAATATATAATTATATATATATTATATGACTATTTGTATTTCAAAGATATATATGTGATCACGTGTACATATTTTTTCTTATCTATTTTTTAATTTATCTTGTACAAATATAATAAATATAATGTACTTTTTTTATCTATATTTGTCAAATCTACTAATATTATTTTATCTTTATATTTATTTGGGGATAAATTCATACAAATATTATTTTATCTTTATGTTTACTTGGAGATAACTTTTTTTGCATAATTAACTATTTAAAATTATTATTTTAATAATAAGGTGATGTGGTGCAATGTGGTGGCAAAATTGTTTCTGCTTTAGTTATTAGTAATATATATAGATGTGTATTTCATACATTCGATAAGTAATTTATTTTATTAGAAAATATTAACAAATAGATAAGAAATTTGTCCAACATAAAAAAAAACACATAAAAATATCAACATATAGTATTAAAAAATTGGACGTATAGAAAGAATTGGATGTAGGGAAATAATAATACAATTTATTGTGATTTTTAGTATTAAAAATTTGACATTATTTTACTCAACTAATGCCACATGGTGCAATTTTTACAACGGACATGGTTTCGTATTAGTTAGATTAAAATAGTAGTAATTTTTTACACCATATTACATCATAATTTAAAATAGCTGTTTAATTAAAAAAGTAATAAAAATTATAGTATTTTTCTTTTTATTAATTTAAGTAAAAGATTTATAAGAAAATCAAATTTTGATAACAAAAAATTAATTTATCTTCCCTTTTACTTATAATTTATATATGTAAAAGATTTTTTTAATTGAATTTTGTTTAGAAAAAGAAACTTAAATATATCACTACTATATATTAAAACAGAGGTTAAAAAACTATATAATCGACACATGTAAACTCCACATTTAACCACATAAAAGATATAAATTTTTTACTCACATATCATAATTATTTTATTTTTATAATCAAATCAAAAAATAAAAAGTACATATGATAAAAAATATCAAAAATAATGAAGAATTATTTATAAATATTGTTCAGAGTATGACGTTCATATATTAAGTAATTTTTGTTCTAATAAAGTTTTACCCTCAAATAATATGATTTATTCATTTTTTAAATATTAAACATGTATGGACAATCATTTTATTAGATATTTAGTTATTTTTAAAAAAATTGGTTTTAATCAAAGAGACAAAATAAAAAGGAAATAAGAAAGATATATATTGTCCACAAAAGAGATAAAATATAAAGGAAAAATAAAAAATAATTTAATAAATAAGATTTAATTTAATATAAAAGATAAAATAATTTATTTATTGAAAATTTAAAAAAAAATCAAAATTTAATTTAGGCAAGTAATCATGAATAGATAAGATAAGTTTTTATCATTTTTAATAAAATTTAATTTAGGCAAGTGATCATCAAAATTTAATTTAGGCACGCACAACTTGGCTGCCCTTGTGTCGCATCAATCGTCCTTGTGCCAGTACATCTGCTTTGTTACCCTTGGTATTGGGCCCATTATCGATCTTCCTTAATTACTTATGTCCAAGTGTCAACTGGTTGATCTAGTTGCACTTGAGGGGGCGTGTTGAGAATATAATCTGTATCCCACATCTAAAATATAAAAAGAACCTACCTAGCATATATAACCTTGTATTACTTACTCCACCTATTGCCAAT
Organism: Fallopia convolvulus; assembly: GCA_964016875.1. Classification (NCBI taxonomy): domain Eukaryota; kingdom Viridiplantae; phylum Streptophyta; class Magnoliopsida; order Caryophyllales; family Polygonaceae; genus Fallopia; species Fallopia convolvulus. Next base: position 33,958,224 of record OZ024721.1, on the reverse strand, counting down.
TGGTTTTAGGATGAAACCTTATGGACTTATATGCTAGGCCGATCCGCGCATGTGCGCATGAACCCAACATGTCCCTCGATATTTCTCATTTGAGAAGCATTCCTCTACATAGAAAACGAACTACATAAGAACATAGTTATTTTTTTCTCTTTTCCTACAAGAAATGAAGTTACAAGAACATCAACATTATGCAAGCATCATCAGATTACTCAAGAGGTCACGTAAAAGTCAATAAAATTATTTGGTCCAAAAGAAGTGTTTAGCCCTTCAGACAAATAACACTTTGATCTTTCCGTTCAATAACATGGTGATACAAGAGAGGCCTTTGATCTTAAAGAGAAAAATCAAACGCAAGTTAAACTTGTAGTGGTTCTCTTTTTCATCGTAATAAAGCAAAAGCATAAAAGGAGTCATTCATCGTAATAAAATCAAACGCATGTTGTTTGATTATATATTTGTCTTCCTGCCTGCATATAAAGCAAGATAGATAAAGGGGTTACATTATTGAAGGTAAAATCATATCAGTAGTCATGGAAGATTCAATCTCGCAACTCCAAAAGTGGAGGCAAAAGAAACCACAAAGAGATTCAATCATAAGATTCATTTATCAAACGTTGCGTCTTAAACATAACAGCAAACTTTGTTACAGACATTTGTTCTTGGCAAACCAACAAGGATGAATTATACGTGCTTGTTTACACAAATGACACTTGATATCACACTTTAAAGAAAAAAAAAAGTAGAAAGGAAAGCCTATTATTACTTTTACTCTCCAAAAGCTTAAATTGATGGACAAACGAATAAATGATGATTCGGGCAAACCCTGCTTGAATATTCTACCACGAAAAAAAACAACAACATTTAAAGTAGATTATTTATGCATTATTAAAGCTTAATTATAACCAAGCTAGCAATTTGTTTTCGACAAGAATTTGCCTTCTAGCTAATTCAATATTCTGATTAATTTGTGTAATCTTTTCTAACCATTTTTCGCGCTAAGAGATTCTGGATAATGGAAATTGGATGCTCAAACAAAGATTCAAAATACGATGATCGAAAGGAAAGACTTTTTGTTCGATTCGATGAGGATTACAATTACTTCAGTTCTCTCTGCTTACAGGTCGTGCCTTCTTGGGCTTGTTGAGTTACATTTTATCCATCCTTCCTTCCTACCGACGGTTACGCCCCCCCCACCCCCCCCCCCCCACCCCCCCCCCACCCCCCACCCCACTTATCCTAGCTGACAAAATCTAACTATTGTAAGTCCCACACATATTGTTTTCACACGTATATATCACACTGGATATCGGTCTTGAAATAAGCCTTATAGAAGTTTTCTTTTCCATATGCCAAGAAAGCATCAATAATACCATCACCTAACTTGGCTAGGGCATCAATGTTGTCTTTAAGTTGCATGTCAAATGTGGACCAATAACATTTTATTGTCAGAATTTCTCTCTCTTATCACCACCTCTTCATACTTTTTCCCAATTTGCATAAATATGCCTCGCACACGGCATGTGCTCTGCCTCTGGTAACTCAGCCGTTACAACTGCTCTTATACCCAGTTTAACCAAAAAAAAAACAAATGCGATTGTTAACCAAATGCATAAAACAAGGAATAATCAAAATGCATAAAATAAGTTTGAGAGAGGAATTACCAAATGCATATCAGAAATGATTGTTAGCCCTTCTCCATTCCCAAGCTCTAGATCTGCCTTCATTTGTTTTGGACAAGAATTTGCTTCTAGCTAATTCAATATCCTGATTAATTTGTGGAAATTTTTCTAACCGATTTTTCACACTCAGAGATGCTAGATGATGGAAACTGGATGGCCAAACAAAGATTCAAAATACGATGATCGAAAGGAAAGACTTTTTGTTCGATTTAATGAGGATTACAATTACTTCAGCTCTCTTTGCTTGCAGGTCTTGCCCTCTTGGGCTTGTTGAGTTACATTTTATCCATCCTTCCCTTTTTACTGACGGTTACGCCCCCCACTTATCCTGGCTGACAAAATTCAACTATTGAAGGTCTCACACATATTGTTTTCACAAGTATCACAGTGGATATCGGTCTTGAAATACGCCTTGCAAAAGTTTTCTTTTCCATTGCCAAGAAAGCATCAGTAAGACCATCACCTAACTTGGTTAGGGCATCAATGTTGTCTTTAAGTTGCATCTCAAATGTGGACCAACAACATTGTCAGAATTTCTTTCTCTTATCACCACCTCTCCATACTTTTGCCCAATTTGCATAAATATGCCACGCACATGGCATGTGCTCGATCTGCCTCTAGTAACTCAGCCTTTACAACTACTCTTATACCCAGTTTCACCAAAAAAAACAAATGTGATGGTTAACCAAATGCATAAAACAAGGAATATAATCAAAATGCATAAAACAAGTTTGAGAAAGGAATTACCAAATGCATATCAGAAATGATTGTTAGCCCTTCTCCATTCACAAGCTCTAGAACTGCCTTCATTTGTTTTGGACAAGAATTTGCTTCTAGCTAATTCAATATCCTGATTTATTTGTGAAAGTTTTTCTAACCTATTTTTCACACTCAGAGATGCTAGATGATGGAAACTAGATGGCCAAACAAAGATTCAAAATACGATGATCGAAAGGAAAGACTTTTTGTTCGATCCGATGAGGATTACAATTGCTTCAATTTTCTCGATCTCTTTGTAGGTCATGCCCTCTCGGGCTTGTTGAGTTACATTTTATCCATCCTTCCCTTCATATCGATGGTTATGCCCCCACTAACGTAGCCCCATTCTCCTACGTTTCGCTGTTTTTTCTCTAATTTCTGTTTTTCAACCGTTGGATTTCACCCACATGATCTACACCCATCCCCTTTCCACTCCCCCGCCCCCATCACTTCCTTGCGCTCGTCCGGCTCACAGATCCGGAACCCTAGACCGAGTTCGGCCCCAGATCCGGCGATCCTCCTGCGCCTGCTGCCTTGTTGGCGACCACAACACCCTTGCCTCGTGTCGCTCAACCGTTTGGAAGTCCCCCTGGTGCGAGTGGCCGCCCTCCCCAACCCGTCATCCCAGCAGGCCAGTAGTCCGGCATATCCTCGAGCCGCCGACCATCTTCTGACTCCCAGGGTGAAGCTCGGCTCTTTCCCGGGTTAAGCGCTGCAGCGTTCCAACAGTCCGACGAAGCATCGTGCTGCCACCGAAGGCGTTTTTTTGCAGTCCGTGGCGGAGCCGGAGCTGTTGCCGACGTCCATTGTCCACTGTTCCAGTCGGATCCGCGCCGGCGAGCAGAGACTCCGGCGTCTTACGGCCTTCTAGGGGTTGTATTGGTTCGTTACCCTTCTCGTGCTCTTTTTCGTTTTACTGCTTCATCTTGTAGACTCCTTTTCAGTTTCACTTTGCAGCTTGAGCTTTGGTTTTGCTGTGTCCCTGTTCTGGTCAGTTCGAGTGCTCTCTTGTTAGCTGTTTGTGTTTTTAGTTTGTTGTTTGGTCTTGCTTTGGTGTCTCCCTCTAAACCGGTGCTTTCTCTTGGCAGAGTTTCGTTTGATACCCTCTGCTAGCTGGTTTGTTGGTTTGGTTTGCCTTTTGTTGTGCGTTTTTAGGTGTTCGGGGTCTCTGTTTTTGCAGGTTTTAGGTTTGGTGCAAGCAAGATAGGGGATCGTTGTTACCACTCAAGTGAAGTCTTCTCATGGCTTTACCGAAGTATAGTAAGGATAGCCAGGGTAAGAGAGCAAAAACGTGCCTGAGATTAGGATCGTGGAATGTGGGATCGCTCACTGGAAAATCGTTTGAGTTGGTCAAGATCCTACAGCAACGAAGCGTATATTGCGTGCATTCAAGAGACAAAGTGGAAAGGAAACAAGACACGAGAAATTGATGGGTGGAAGTTGTGGTATTCTAGATCATCTTGCACCAAGAACGGGGTAGGTATTGTGGTCGACGCCAAGTTGAGGGACCAAGTGGTCCTACTGGAGCGCAAAAGTGACCGCATGTTGATGGTAAAGTTGATAGTTGGGGGAGACTCCTTAAATGTCATTAGTGCGTATGCCCCACACGTGGGCTTAGACGGAGAAGAGAAGAGACGCTTCTGGGAGGATTTGGATGATTTGATGAGGGGTATACCCGGGACAGAGAAGGTCGTGATAGGAGGAGACTTCAATGGTCATATTGGTAGGCCACGGGAAAGTTATGAGGATGTACATGGAGGTTTTGGTTATGGCGACAGAAATGATGGAGGTCGAGCGTTGCTAGAGTTCTCAGTGGCTTTTGGGTGAGTAGTAGCAAACTCCTGGTTCAAAAAGAAAGATGAGCACTTGATCACCTTTCAGAGTGCTTCACACAAGACACAGATAGACTTTTTTGTGTTGAGGCAGGGGGACAAGAGAAGTTGCAAGGACTGTAAGATTATTCCGAATGGAGGTCTTTCAACCCAGCACATGTTGTTAGTTATGGACTTGGAATGGGTCTGTAGAAAAGGGAGGAACACCAGTGTGGCACGGCCTAGGATCAGATGGGGGCGCTTGAACGAGACGAATGCACAGAGTTTAGGAGAAAGGGTTGTAGAGGAGGCAGAGGCGAAAGGAGCCTGGCAGGTGAGAGACAGTGCAGATGTTATGTGGGGCAAGATGGCAGAGTGTGTGCGAAGAGTGGCTTGCGGCGTACTGGGTATGTCCAGGGGCAGTAACAGAAATAGAAGAGCCGAAGTTTTGTGGAATGAAGAAGTCCAAGAGAAGGTTAAGTGCAAACAGTTGGCGTACAGAAAGTGGATGGAAAGCGAAGACAGAGAAGCGTGTTTGGCAGAGTATAAAGTGGCGAATAAGAGAGCTAAGAAAGCAATGGCAATCGCAAAGGAAAAAGCGTATGAGAGGTTGTATAAAGCTTTGGATGAAAAGGGTGGTGAGAGGGTGTTGTACAAGCTGGCTCGAGCAAGAGAGAGGAGCAGGGACTTGGATACGGTGAAGTGTGTAAAAGACGAGGAAGGAAGGGTGCTAGTTGAGGATAGTCAGATAAAGGAGCGGTGGCAGAGGTATTTTTGTAGTCTGCTAAATCAAGGACAGGTGACTACAATGGACACACAAGAGTCGATGAGTCAGTCTGATTGCCTCTTTGTCAAACGCATCTCTAGGGCCGAGGAGCAAGAAGCACTTCGGAAAATGAGCAACGGGAGAACAATAGGACCGGACGAGATCCCAGTTGAAGTATGGAAGTGTTTGGGGCCGAGAGGCCTAGACTGGCTAACGTCACTTTTCAATGTTATTTTCCGCACCGCAAAGATGCCAGAGGAGTGGAGGCTCATCAGCTTGATCCCACTGTACAAAAACAAAGGGGACGTGCAACAATGCAACAACTACAGGGGTATCAAGCTCCTCAGCCACACTATGAAAGTATGGGAGAAGATGATTGAAGCTAGGCTGAGGAGGACAGTCTCCATTTCGGAGGACCAGTTTGGTTTTATGCCAGGGAGGTCGTCTATTGAGGCCATTCACTTGATCAGAAGGTTGGTAGAGGCGTATAGAGAGAGGAAGAAAAACCTGCACATGATTTTCATTGATTTGGAAAAGGCATATGGCAGGGTGTCTAGAGAGCTAATTTGGATATGTTTGGAAGCTAGAGAAGTTTCAGGGACATATGTCAGAATTCTGAAGGACATGTATAAGGCCTCGTTGACTAGTGTATACACCCCGAGGGGGGACACAGAGTTTTTCCAAGTGGGTGTCGGCTTTGAGCCCGTTCCTTTTTGATATAGTTCTAGATGTTCTGACGAGGGAGATCCAAGAAGATGTACCCTGGTGTATGCTTTTCGCGGACGACATTGTGTTGGTGGATGAATCGAGGGAAGGAGACAGCAGAAAGTTGGAATCCTGGAGAGAGAAATTGGAGGCAGAAGGCTTTAAGCTGAGTCGGACCGAGACAGAGTATGTAGAGTTTAAGTTCAATCAAGAGGAGGAACCAGAGGAAGAAATATGCCTGGGAGGAGAGGTCGTAGCAAAAAAGAAGATGTTCAGATATTTAGGCTCGGTGGTGCAGAGTGATGGGAGTGTCGAAGAGGACATCAGACACCGGATACAGAGTGGCTGGCAGAAATGGAGGGGTGCTTCTGGAATGCTATGTGACAGAAAGGTCCCACTCAAGCTGAAAGGCAAGTTCTATAAAACTGTGGTTAGACCAACCATGTTGTATGGGGCAGAGTGTTGGCCGATCACAAAGGCGCAAGAGCAGAAGCTAATGGTAGCAGAGATGAGAATGCTGAGAGCCTGAGATGGATGTGTGGGCATACCAGATTAGACAAGATTAGAAATGTGGTGATTAGGGGCAAGGTAGGAGTGGCCAGTTTAGGTGAAAAGCTCCGAGAATCGAGGCTCAGATGGTTCGGGCACATACAGAGGAGACCAGCAGAGGCCCCAATAAGGAGGATCGAAAGTTTGACCGCTAGGGTTTTTCGCAGGGAAAGGGGCAGGCCGAAAAAGAGTTGGAAGGAAGTCATAAAGCAAGATCTCACTTTTCTGGCAATTCCAGCAGACTTGGCAATGTGCAGGGACCAATGGCGCGCGAAGATTACAGTGACAGAGCAGTAGTACCGAAGACTTAGAGGGAGTTTTCTTGCTCTTTTCCCCTTTTTAGTCTTTTATTTTTTAAGGTTCCGTGCTTTTTCTTACTCGTTTGGTTTTTAGTTTGAGTTTCCCGCCTGTCCTTTTAACCCCTCCTCCCCTGCCCAACACCCCCCCCCCCTCCCCCCACTTCCCACCTTCCTTTGGGCCTGCCCGAAATACCCTCCCGACTTCTACTCGGGGCGAGGGTATGTACATCTTGACCCTCCAGATACCGCTCGTTTCGGTTCCAATTGGGTAGATGTTGTTGTTAAGTTGTTGTTGTGATCTTGGTGATGAACGCACGCGGCTCTCTGGACTACTTCCAGTTCTGGGGCTTTTTGCTTTTCATGACGTCAAGTTAGCAACACAATCCAAATGTTTCCATTACAAACGTAGCTTTCCATTTCCTTGTATATATCTTACATGCACAAATTTACTTCACATTAAAAAAGATCCAATAAAAGTAAACAACTTATATATATGCTGGATCATCAGTGTCAAAATTATGGAGGAGAATGATTTCTTTAACTTGGACATGACTTCACTGACTGCTAATCTGGCCACAATATGCAGACACATGCAGCTCTTTGACTCAAACATATATTGTATATCTTTACCTAAAAAAATATCTATGAGGAGTCCTTGGACAAGGATTAACAACGTGTTATGTATTAATAGTGTTTCCTACTAAATTCCTGGTTGAAGATTCTACGTACTTTAATGATGTAGATCGTGTGTCAGCAGTCATCACGTATGAAGGAAGTGTTGGATCGTCGGAAATCATATTCTCAGCAAAAGTGATTTCGACCGTTTGGCGTAGGCAGGATTATATTCGAGTGGGGGCTAAATTCTTTTGTTTATAGAAAAAGTCCTAGCGAAGGCAAGAAATTTTTTTTTACATTTTTTTTTAATAAAATATAGAAAAAAATTACAACAATTTGTTTAAGTTTATCCTAATTAAATCAATTCTTCAAGTTCAAACTTAACACAACAATGCTTCATCAACTCAATCAAAAGAAGCATTTTGCTATAGCAGAGATATATCACTTGACATCATTGCACAAATAATTAAATACCACTTGGCTACAGACAGTGACGGATCCAGGATCAATTTTGTATGGGGCGGATTTTAAACAAGCTCAATAGTATTTTTTTCAAACAATTCAAATTAGTTTAAATATTAATGTAACAGAGTATAGGTTAAGAATATTAATTTTGGAAACTAAAACTCTAATAGAAAACTAATAAACCCTATTGAAAAATAATTAAATCTAAATTAAATACAATTTGAAAATATATTACCATTTTTAGGCTCTTAATCTATGCCCTTAGGATATATATTTTAAAAAATCGTTAATGTAATACTCCTATAAGAGAATAACACTAAAAATAACTTAAGATAAAAAAATATACAAATAGTGAGACTTTACTATTTCTATTTGTATAACATAAAAAATAATTTAAGACAGTGGCTTATTGTTAAACATCTAACATTTATTAGATCAACCTATTAGTTCTTAATGACTAAATGAATTCGATGCAATATCTGGAGATAATAAATAGGCAATATTTATGGGTCTTTATGATCACCAACTAACACATCAGCCCATATAACCCTAAACCAACCTAACAATAAAAAGGCCCAACTGCTAGACCGACGTGGACGACGTCGTTTCCAAATTAGTTACTTTCTTCTTCCCCCTCCTTTTCTGTAAGTTAGGTCAGCCGCCGGCATGCCTCCTCCGATTCCAGCTACAGCCTACAGCACTTCGCCCTCTTCGTTTTCTCCTCGCCCTGCCTCAATCTCCGCCCCACCCTTCCCCTAAGTGCCGCCCCGTCCCGCCCCGCGACGACGTCGTTTCCAAAAAAAAATTTAAAAATCCCAGTGGGGGCTATAGCCCCCACTGGGCACTGAACAGCTCCGCCACTGGGTGTACCACACCTTTCTGGATAGGGAATTCGCTAGTGAGCAAGACTCTACGTATTGCCCTAAACTCCGGCACTTTTCTGGCATATAATAACATTTCAAAGCTTAAAATAGAGTTTTATGTATTTTCGAGACTTTTTCGTAATTTTTAATTTTTATGTCTTTTAGGGTTTCTATATTATATATTTTATGTTATGTCACCCCTATATAAAAATATAGATCTTTTGTAAGTCCTAAGAACATTTCTCATCCTTATTTTTCATAATATAGAGAGTTTTACTATTATTCTGGTGGATTTTCGGCTTCGTGTTTTAGGGTTTGTTGATTGCGATTCCTTGCACTCCAAGACTCATATTTGTGTCTTCTTCGTGCTTCCTAGTACTTCATTCAATATGATATAGATTCAAGTGGATACACACATAGAGGAGCTAGAACATGCTATTAGTTCGGTGGTTTCTATGACGGATATTCGGATGCTATGAGCATATATAGTACCTAGTGGTTGTGCCTACCATTAAACAAAATTCAAATATTCGTCAGATGTGTATATACATATGTGAATAAGATAGATTAGAGCATCACCCATGATTTACTTAATCATAACCAACTCAGCTAAATACTAGACAAGATAGATCATGTCAATTCTAGGAGAGGATTTTATGCAAGTTACTATAGCTACAAAGGAATTGCCTAGCTGATTCAGAACTCTGTAAAGTTGGCAGGTATTTGAATCTAAACTTGCAAAATCAATCAGGTTCAGATTGCAGGGATGGTCAATGATGACAAACCTAGAGCTAAAAGATGAGTTTATTTTCTCACAAGAGGCCAAGCATGAACTTGGAAAAGTTAGTAAAGGCGGAAAGAAAAAGGCAGTGGAAAAAATTTCTGGATTTACAATTGCAACACATTCAGAAGCTTGAGAATGTGCTTTAGGCATTTGGAGTCTTAACTACATGTTGGTTGCACAATTCATGTTGGGACTTATCCGGCCATAAAACAAAAGCAAGGTCTATACACAATAACATTTCTTTGTAAACCTTTTTCTGGTGTCATCATTCTTTCTTCTTTTTTACCTTATAGTTTATTGATAGAAGAAACGGTTCCAGATCTGCTCTTCCCAGATCCACATATATATAATATATGGCTTCAATAATCAATTCTAATGGAACAAGTTGGAAATCCACCCAGACAAATATACCTGTCCAAAATCTTACCACTACATTCACTAAGAACAAACACCATTGTGTCAGCAATCAACATAACATAACATTATAATTAAACAATAATCATTCAGAATACAATTACAAGCAGTACTGTTATTCGTCTAATGCACAGCAATCTGCACCCAGAAAAGGTGATCTTTTTATTATCAAACATTTTTAAGTGCATATGCGATTTAAGTAATATTAAATCATGGTTGCTCAGCTATGTGTGCATCTTTAAGAAGCTTCCAGTGAGAAGTTCATTCAGATAATCTCTAGCTTTTCAGTGTATCCACTTGATTGGATAATGCAAGCCTAACCTGAACTTTTAGCGTGCAAACACTAGAAAAAGAAACTGCAGCGTATTTCCACATACAAACTTAACATGCCAATCATGTCATCAAGTTGAGATCAATTACTATATGTAGGCAGTAAATAACATATGAAAAAGGCTTTCCAACTCATACACTGATTTAAGTGGTATAACATCTCCAATGCAGACAAATACAATATTCATTCATAGATGTGTGATTTTAGCAGCAAAAGGAAAGAAAAAAGTCATCCATTAAGCACTATAGTTGAGCTGAGAAGGGTATGAATCAGTATTTGGATGTTTATTGTCATAGGCCACAACCAGATTATGCAAGGACTAGAAATTGGTGAGACACTGAGTGTAAATAGTTCAGTAATAATGGAGGCGAGTCACTACTATGTACTTTTCAGAAATTTTGGTTATAAACCACTTACCTAATAACATGATCCAAGTCATCCAACACAAGTTGCAATCTAACATGGATGCATACAAATCCAACAGTGGTTAGAGATTTGAATTAAGATATGCAATATTATGTTAGTTATCGACAATTTTGAAATTTGAAGGTAAAGACTAGAACTAAATAAGAATGAAGCACATGTTCACAATCCCAATATCACTATATAAATTTTAAGAAAGTCGAATGTAATGCATTTGATCCTTCATGACAAAGCTACTATGTCTCGGAACAGATTTGAAGATAACAGTGATCTGAGACCCAAGAAAAGAAAAATTAGGAGTTGGGCTGTAAGGACTGAAGCCTGAAGGATATATCAGATTAGAAGCTACAGGTGATCTGAACTCGGAACTTAATCCGAAGACAAAACTTCACTTCAGTGTGTAAGGTTGTAAACTAAATCCTTATAAAGGATTATGAGAAAAATTAGCTATGTGTACAAAAACTATGTTGGAGGCAGCTTCTTTTCAATTAGTTTAGACCCCCAGATATTGCTCTCTAGCTGATATTCAAGTCTTCAACCGGGTGACTATGCAGTGGGAGCATACAAGAATATGTTACATACTTGACACTATCAATTAACACAACAAAAAGAATCCGAAAAATGACTTGGATCTCATAAGTCATAACATCTTCAACATCACCATCTCCAGTTTCTCTGGGATCAACAACCACAGAGACAACCATTGAAGATCTCGACTTGCTCCCATCGAGTCCACGTTTCTCTGTATTTGGCCCAGCATGCTCTTCAGTGAAATTCAGAGCATGAACATTTAGAGGGATGGAATGTTAGGAGAGGATCCTGTGGAATTAAGCATGGTTTATAATTAGTTAGTTATTATTGTTACATTGATTATGTTAATACTGTGCAGCGTGTATATGTTAGGTGTGTGCTGTGTGGTTTTAAAGTCTGTTATTTTGTTAGTTCAATCTGTCAAAGGTATGAAAATACAGAAGTTAGTTTAAATAGTTGAAATTTTGTATTTCAAGTCAGTTAGGAAAACTGACGGCATTTGGTAGTTATGTTAACTGTCAACTGAGTTAGTTATGTTGACAATTACCCTTTGTAATTAGTATATATATGTGTCTATGTATAGGAGAAGAGGTCTGTCACCTCCTTGACAACTGTAACATACAAGAAAGTACTTTGTATGCAGTACGCAGTTTGTTCTCCCAAGCAATTCCTGATTCTCTAACTTACCTCTAGACGGTTCTTTTTTGTTTTAGAATTAACAGATCCTTCAGTTCCTTGATTTTTTCAGGTTAGATGAATTGCACCTGTGGCTTGAAGTATCATTTGTAATAGTTGTAACTGGGACTATAATTCCAGGGGTTGGTGAGACATCAAATTGGAAGACCTCCGTGCACATGCCAGAACTTAGCATAACACCTCACATACAAGTATTTGCTAGTATCAGGTACTACCACCCAAGTTTTCATGATGCTGATATGCAATTTATCTACACGGTGTATAAAATTAGGTCATCTGGGATAATATTTCCTTAAAATATCCAATGGCATACATCAAGAATTGCTTATCCACCTTCCTGAATTCTGAGCAAGACGTGATGTTACAGGGAACATATAACTAGAAACCTAAACATTAAAATGTAGTAGCAGCATTTAATTCTGAAGGATCATCATTTGAGATTGCAGTAGCAGCATCAGGCCAAGGCGCCAAGCATTAAAACGTAGCAGCTGGGACTAAAAGACCCCTCCAAAAGTCCAAACAGAAAAGTTGACTTTTCTAATGCCTAATGGTATAGAGGAAATGAGCAGTGCACTTGATCATGTAATGCAGCCTGATACCATTTTGAATAAAAAACATAGCTCACAGGTGCAAATCATCAACCACTTCACAGCATAGAAACAAATTTACGTCAAAAACTAAACTATAACTGAACCTGAAAACAAAACAGTACCTGAAAGGTCTTCACGGAACCATTGCTGAAGCCTACCTGAAGAATCTGTGACATGATAAGAAGGTACATAATTTCTGGCAATGACCAAAATAGTCTCCTCACTGGTCTTCATTTTCATTGTTCCAGGGGATTGCATGGCTCTTTCACTGGCTAGCACAGAGTTAAAAATCAAGTTTCCATCAATCTTAACAAGCGAACATACAAGCAGCAAGAGGCTCACTAGAATTGCTAACGGGAACAATCCCGTCTGTACAACTATCACTGGTGTCAATTAGAATACCATCTAGCATCAATATCAAGCCCTTTGTGTGTCTTGCTAAAATTATCAGCAACAATAAGTTTGTCTCCATATTTAACATGGAAAATGGGGAACAAACCTCCAAAGGGCAAAATGAAAAACAGCAATCCAGGAAGCTAACACTAGCTACCTTGTTAGTTTTCCCTACATTCTTCTTATTCTCTGATTTCTTACCAGCCTTAGGAGCAGAAGCATGTGATTTTGTGGCTTCAGTCTAGGAATTGGAACCAAAGGAACATGTGATTAGTGAACCATGTGATTTGACAACATAAGCTGGATATGGCATCCATGATATCCCATTGGTGCTATTGGATACATGATCCCAGGAGTTTGCATTTTCAGCAATCATATAAGAAACTTTGCATTTTAGATCAGTAATAGTAGAGTGCATAAATTTCACCTTATCCTCAAGTTCCTCAACATATTGTTTCTCCCTCAAGTTCCTCGTCAACCTTGCCTTCTTCTTGTCATCTTCTCCATTCCCTATACTTGCACTGTCCATGGCTACGGAAAATCTTATGAGCTCGCTAGTCCTGGTTTCCGCAACTCTTGGGAGTACATTTACTCCCAGCCTCTTCAATTAATCAATTTTAATCCTACTCTCTGCGAGTCCATTTATTGAAAAATTCTCAGCTTTGGAAATAGATGTCGGAAGAACTCAAAAACAGACGAGCGCTCTGGCATGAATCAGGAGAAGGAGGATTCTCCACAGGACAAATTCCAGAATTGAACTCGCCAGAAACTTGAGAGGATAACTGATCACAATTCCCCAACGCCGGCGTAGTACAATCTGCTTTCGGTGTGAATTTAGATCCTGATGCCTGATTGTTCGACGCAATTGGGGGATCAGAATCCCAAGTCATCCCAAAATTGGAAGTCATATCCGCCTTCAAGCCCTGGTCAACGGAGAGTAAAATAAATACTTTGGTCTCAACGAGGCGGAGGAGGGGTTTAGTTACGGTGGAGTTTGAAAAAAATTCTATCGGTGGATTTGGCTAAATCTGAGTCATCCAAATATAGTTCAACGGTTAGATTTAATTTGTTCTCTCTCCAAATCTATTAATGATTTTTTTTATTTTTTATTTTTTTACCCTAGGGTTCACCAATTTACACTAGGGTTTTAGAACTCTATCTATAGAGTTTCTAATAAACTTCACCGGAACAAGACACGGCTGGGAATGACTTATTATCAGGATTTGCATCGACGAGGTATTGAGGCATATAAGAACGGTGATCAGATGACACGCAATTTGGAGCCCGGCCCTGGATCGAAGTGGAGATCATCGATAAATTCGAGATCTTCGAGGTTAAACTCAAGGTCCTCCTCGTTGGAGCTGAAACCTGTTGGGCCTTATTTCTCCAAGAGTGCCCAACCCAACGACAGGCAAAGCATGGGCCATGGGCCCAAAGGCGTTAGATCGGCCTGAAAGAACGTGAATGTCTTGTGAAGCGAATTCGACGGTTAGAACAGAAGGCCAAGTGTAACAAAACGTGTGATCGTGATCGGTGGGAGATGAGGGTGTAACCGCCGACGACATGGGGGTAGGGGAATAAAATGGAATCGGGTATAGAAAAGGGGGGCAACAAGTTGTAACTGGAAAACACAAAGACGTCAATAGAACTTGGCTTTTTCGACTAGAATCATCATCTTACTATTCTCGATCTGTTTTTCCATTGCTTTTGCTTACAAAAAAATCGGTTAGATCAACTCCACATTTCATCCGAGATATTGAGTTAGCCATCGACAAATTCTTGTCCAAAATAAATTGGCGCCCACCGTGGGCCCTAGCCGGTTTTTTCCGTCAATAACTTTAAGCCATGTATCAAAATGTCTAATCCACTAAAGATCACTCCCTCTGTCGTCGATGGCGACCCCAACGCGAACCGCGAGGCTAACACAACAAGTGGTTTTGGGGGAGGTGCTTATGGAGACCCTCGGGATATCCATGACATCCAGGGGGAATTCGCCACCAAGATCGCAACTTTACAGCAAGACATATCAAGCCAGAGGGACCTCAGCAAAAACCACCTTGAGCGCATCGCTCAGTTGTCAAAAGAGAACACCCGACTGCGCTACCAACTGTAGTAAGCCATGATAGTTCAAGCCGAAGCAAGGCCCATTGGCACCATCTGAGAAGTAACCGCTTGCCTTAGCATGGACCGAGCGGCTAACCCTTCCTCTTCGGCGTTTGGCGGCCAGCCCTTGATGGCGGACATGGTCACGCCATCGGCCACCATCATAGGGGTGCATGTTGCATTGGCGTCCGACAACGGGGTTCCAAGGACCGATGTTTATCATCCCATCTACGTTGGACAATCAAAAAACCAAACCACCCTTCGGATTCTTACATGGACACACTCTTGCAAATGTATATGAGAGAGCGCCTAAGGGGGATAGAAGAGAAGATCGCCCAGATCTTGGGGGTACCCTACCCTATCGAGAAAGAGGCTCCGGATAAAGAGGCTCCGGATGGCTACAAAGAGTCTTCCGTTTCGACTGGAATCGCGGTGTGGATATACCCAAAAAGGTCGTCGTTTATACGATCTCGACATACGATAGGACCGGAGATCCTGACGAACATGTGGCCATATTCAAACAAAAAACGATGACGAGCTCGGTCCCAAGGAATTCTAGAGAGGCGGTGATGTCCAAATGAATGGGATGGCTTTGTTCGGCTACAAAGCGTCTTACCAAGTTAATTAATCTGCCTCAGGGGAGCATCGGATCCTTCGCAGGCCTCGTCGACACCTTCAGAATCCAATTCGAAGCAGTCAGAAGCTTATGAAACAGTCCAACGACCTATACGGCTATATAGGGTGGCCCAAAGGCCTGGAGAATCCCTGAGGGCCTACCTCAAACGGTTCAATAGGGAAATGGTCGCTATTCCACTTTGCGACGTTCCAACATCAATAGAAGCTTTCCGGCAAGGGTTGATCCCCGATAACGAGCTTTACCGGGAACTGACCAAGTACTCGTGCCTCAGCTTCAAGGATGTCCAGGTCAAAGCTCTTGCACACATCAGGTTGGAAGAAGACGAGGCCTCGGTGCGGACCCATCAGTTTTTGACCAAGTGGAAAGGAAAATTGTACCTGACCACTGCCGGGAGCGTCGTGGCCAGCCTTACCCAAAAGCTCGCCCTAAGACTCCTAGGGTGCATGCAGAAGGCGTCAATCAGTCAGGAGGAAAAAACAACGGGCCACCGCCGCCCAAAGTCCACGAGTACTACCTCGGCATAACACCCGCCGAGATGGTAAAGGGTCTTGAAAGGTTCGGTGGAAAGTTTCGATAGCTCAAGAAGGTCAATAACCCTAACCCGAAGAGTGACATTACAAGATGATATGATTTCCATGGAGAATATGGGCACGAAACTAATGAGTGCCACACTCATCGGAAAGAGTTAGCCTTCCTGCAATCCCGGGGTTGGCTCACTGAGATCGCACCAAACACTTGGGCTCTTACGTGTCAAAATACTGACAACCCAATGGACTAAGCACCTTCACCAGAGTACACCAAGGTTGTCAACGTAATCACAGGCAGGTCAAAAATATGTAAAATATCTTACTCAACAACTAAGCGTCATGCTCGTGAAGGCATCTTCGGGTGTCCGGTAGTGAGCATCCATAACAAGGAGGGTCGTTCAGAGAATGCAATCACTTTTGATGATTCAGACGCCGAGAACCTAGTGGGGCCACACCATGACGGGTTAGTCATCTCGCTTTCGGTATGGAACGTCTTGATGAAGAGAGTCCTCATAGATACTAGAAGCTCCACCAACATGCTCACACTAGATGCCCTCAAGGAGATGGGCCTGAAAGAGGAAGATATCCTCAGAAAGTCGATGGCACTTATGGGATTCAACAACGAGATTACTCACAACTTCGGCGAAATTACCTTGCCCACATATGCCAATGGAATAAATTTGCAAGTAAGGTTCTCTGTCCAGGATTGTCCATTATGCTACAACATCATCATAAGGCGACCATGGATACACGACATGAAGGCAGTTCCATCCACCTATCACCTAACCATCAAATTCCCTACCCCTTGAGGAATCCAAGAGATAAAAGGTGACCAACGACTGTTCAGGGAGTGCTATAAGTTGGCCCTCAAGGCGGCGGTCACCTACACCGCGTAGAAATCACGGGAAGCCAAGGGGGTCGTGCCGTCCCGGGACCCCAAGGCAGAGAAAGTTGAGGAAATACCCCTCGACGCTTCAGAGCCATAGCTGACGGTGAATATAGGGCGAGAGCTCATCCCAGATACCATGGTTAGTTTGATGCACGTCTTAAAGAAAAACAACGACTGTTTCACCTGAACACACAAGGACATGGTCGGAATCAATCTGGGGTTCATCACCCATCGGCTAAATGTAGACCCTCATCACTCGTCGGTGAAATAGAAGCAGCGGAAGTTTGCTCTAGAAAGAAATCTAACAGTGGATGAGGAGGTACACAAGCTGCTTAAAATCGGGAAGGTAAGAGAAGTGAAATTCCCGGGTTGGTTGGCCAACATGGTGGTGGTAACCAAGGTGAACGAAAAGTGGAGAGTCTGCATAGATTTCACAAAACCTCAATAAGGCATATCTTATGGACTCGTTTCCTTTCCCGCACATAGACGCGATGGATGATGCCACAATGAGTCGCGAGATTATCACCTTCATAGATGCGTTAAGCGGATATAACCAGATTTGTATGCATCCCGTAGATCAAGAAAATACAACATTCATCACAACTCAGGGGACTTACTTCTACCAGGTGATGCATTTCGAACTCAAGAATGTTGGGGCTACCTACCAGAGCCTAATGAATCACATGTTTGAGTAGTAGATCGACAAATGATGGAAGTATATATCGATGATATACTCGTTAAGTCGAAGCAAGTCGATTCACATATCAGTCACTATGTCCATCCCTCATCTCATGAAGGGCTAGGGGGTCAACATTTGGTATATTTTCTCCACAACAAAAAATGGATGCCAGCATCAGTTTTGTCTTAATAGCAGTGTCTAGGTTTCGGTGCCCCTACATGACAAGAAGCCTTCCAGATGCTTAGAAGCAACCGCATAAAATTGAACCCATCCAAGTGTAGTTTCAGGGTGAAGTCAGGCAGATTTTTGGGTTTCATGGTGACCCAGCATGGGAATGAAGCCAGTCCCGATCATATACGAGCAATCGCCAACCTACGATCCCCTAGATGCCTAACACTTGTCTCGAAATTAACCGACGAAATCGCAGCTTTGAACTAATTCTTATCCAAGTCTTCAGACCAATGCCCACTACTCTATGATGTCTTGCGCAAAAAACAAGACATTTGAGTGGACGCCTAGGCATGAAGAAGCATTCCAGTAGTTGAAGGCTTACTTTGCAAATCCCTTGTTGCTCTCTAAGCCTAAGGAGGGAGAGGCTTTGCCTCTATACTTGGTTGTGACTGAATCGGCAATTAGCGGAGTCTTGACACGAGAAGAGGATAGAGTCCATCTACCAGTGTACTACATCATTAGAACCCTCTTAGCCGCTGAAACAAGGTACTCGCGCCTGGAAAATTAGTTCTCGCTCTTTTAATGGCCTCGACCAAGTTGAGGCCTTACTTTGAGTCACGTTCAATCATAGTTTGTACCAAATACTCGCTAAAGGTAGTACTGCGGAGGCCAAAGATCATCGGGAGGATGGCCAAATGGGCCATCCTCTCGAATCATAGTTTGGCCAGTGTTTCCATCTTGGAGTTGGACGTTCCCGGACTAGATGGGCTTGGAAGTAGGGCGTCAAACTCCGTGGTGCGGTGAATACCACCAGTGTCATAATTTGTGTCAGTGAGTAGTTGTTCGGTGGGCTAAAGCATGCAACTAATGAAGTAGACAAGGAGCATTGACTCCCTCGTCAGGATCGTGTTGATTGTTTGTTGATTCACGGCTATGTATAGCTGCAACTGCTTTCCAATGACCGTAGTGATGAGGTTGGCCGTTTCGACAAAAACTCCTTCAATTCATGGAATGATTGTTCTAGATCTTCATTCCAAGTGAATTTCTCATTCTTCTTGAGCATTGTGAAAAAGGGAAACGCGTGGTCATCCGAACGAGAATTGAATCTCCCGAGATAATTGATTGTGTTGTTTAGACGTTGCATCTTAGTGTGAGATCGGGGCGACCGCATCTAGGTTATGGATGCGATCTTTGCGAGGTTGGCATCAATCCCAGCGCGCTGATCATGAAGCCTGGGAACTTACCCGAAAAAATGTCAAAGACGTATTTCTTGTGATTAAGGCTCAGTTTGAACTTCTTGAGTGTATCGAAAACCTCATCCAAGTAATCCAGATGTTGCTCCGCCATTCTTATAACCACTATGTCATCCACATAGGCTGACATAATTTCCCCCAATTACTCCTTGAACACGCGATCCACAAGGCGTTGTATGGTAGCCCCCACGTTCTTCATCTCGTAGATCCATGGCTATCTGATTGCACCCTAAATACACATCTAGAAAGCTGAGGACCGCATGACCTGTGGTTGAGTCCACGAGCTCGTCTATGAAACGAAGGGGGTAATTATTCTTGGGGCATGCCTTGTTGAGGTCCTTGAAGTCCACACAAAGTCTCCACTTGTCTTTGGCCTTTTTCACCAAGAAAACCTTCAAAAAACACTTTGGGTATTGCACCTCGCGGATAAACTCTGTAAGCAACTTGTGAACTTCATCATTAGCGGCATGCGCCCGCTCTTCATTCACCTTCCATCTCGGTTGTACCAACGACCAAGATGTGAGGTCGATGTTTAGTGAGTGTTGGGCCACTTCTCTAATGACCCCCTTCAAATCTCTTGTCATCCATATAAATACATCACATCAAACGGCCAAGAGAGATTCGATCCGATGTACCACAACTCCAGTTAGACACTCACTGATGTACATTTTCTCACACATGTTTTCAAAAGGAGCGTACACCTTCTTTTCATACTCTTTCAAACCCTCGGTTGTGTGATTGTGCACCTCAAGATCTGCACCCTCTTCTTCCAAGGAAACAATGAATAAACATCAAGCTCTTTTACTTCATCAATATTGCATAACCGGCAGCGCCTTCTTCTTGACACACTTTGACCTCGGTTTCTCCCATGATTGCATTGTTAGAGTGTTGCATGAGGTTATTGTTGTTAGCATGTGCCATTTTAAGTGAAAAACTTCTAATGTCGGACCTCCCTTGGATGAAAAGGTCCTTACGGTTGGGTCAAATGTTGAAACTCGAAATAAACGAGCACTAAGAAGAGGTTTTAAATTTAAAAAAAACAATCATGCATGTAGAATTTTTACTCTTATTCTACGCATGAAAATGATTCGCTCGTGCTTTAAAGAGATTGTACAGTTTGGTTGTTTGCGCTTTCTTAGATTATGCGCGATCTTCCTCTTGCTCTAGAATTTATATTTAGATTTTATATATTATTCTGTGTTTTCTTTATTGAAAATAGCGACTTAGAACCTTTTAGGATTCTCTCTCATAAATAGCAAGGTCTATCAGAATGTTTCAACATATCGAATGTCTATTAACAAGGAGTTATCTTGAGCTAGAGATTTTTTACACTTTTGTAGCTTTCGTCTTCTTCAACTATTTTTAGGCATTGGAAAAAATCAAAAATTGAACTTTCTCAATGTGGGAGAGGCTTTTTTATATTCTAGGTGTCGGCCATTGATTGGTGGAATTTGAGGCGTGTAATGTGTTGCCTTGCCATTGGTGGAAAATGCGGTGTAGTTGGAGATTTGAGATTCTTCGATGTGGGACGAGCGAGAAAATGGGTGAGGTGTCCTTTATTGGTAGATGTACGATGAGGTGTGACTTGTATAACAAGTCGGTGGGTTTGGCATGTGACATCATCAATGGTTGGAGTCTTCACAACAAACAACATCTTGTGGTTACTTAGCACGCCAACTAGGCAAGGTAGTCGACTACCATGTGGGATGTGCGCATTGTTTGTACTTGAGTTTCTTGGGAGTTTCACGCTCTTGGATCTTTATGCTTTTAGTTCATTTTGCACATTGTGTGTACATTGTTGAGGACTATTTTTCTTAGTTGTGCGTGCTTTTGTAGGGTGCATGATTTCACCAGCTTCATCGTGCCATGACGTGAGTTTCGAGCTTACGTGTGTCATTCCTTCCCGATGTCTTCTCTTCCTTCGATCATCCCTTTTTTCGTCTAGCATTTGAATTATTCACGCTTCCTCAAAGATGGGTTGAATATAAAAACTAGCTATTTTTGTCAAAATAATAATAATAATTGATTATATATGTGAAGAAACCCTAAAATAAGAGGCAGTTGAGTGAAAGCATCCATTTATCAATCCTCTATATTTTTTTGATAAGGTGAGAATTAGAAGATCCTCGCTTCGGGGGACGTCCTAGAGCATCCAAGCGGATGAGAATATGAAGTTTTGGATGATTCATAATGGAATCGAGGGAAGAGCTATGGCCCAACTTAGCAATTTTATCAGCCACATCATTACACTTCCTACACACGTGAGTAATTCGAATAGAAACCATTGTAGACAAACAACAATATCTGAAACTATTATATCGGTGTCCCACGGACATTGACGTTGCTTCTTTATAACATTTAAGATGATCAAGTTATCACCTTCAATTTCCAATTTCCTAATGCCCATATTATGTGCACTTGTAATTCCTTCTCATAAGGCTAGTGCTTAAATTTTAGAAACCGAAGCACTACCATATTTCAAGGTTGCCATATCAATAATCTCTGCATTCGTGTCTCTAATGATAATTCCTGATGTTGCAGATCCATCCATTAGTTAGACCCATCAAAATTTAATTTATAGAAGCCTAGAGTTGGTTTTTCCACCTAGTTTGTTCCTGTTGCGTCTTGGTGCACTGTTTTCTTTGTACCTGGGTTTAGATCGATCCCCAAGCCCGCATTTTGCTTGTTCCTAGGCCTAAATTTGTATTCTAATGTATTGTGCTAAATTTGGTATAAAGTCGTTTGGCGTCATTTGGAAAACCAACTTATTACGTTGGTCCCAAATTCCCCACCAAATAACTGTCATTTCTGTGAATTCTTTAGTCCCTAATTGTTGGTTTGTTCATTAATGATCTGTGTTGGTGTCTTGTTTCTTATCTTGAATCTTTGTAGGGCTTGTTCAATTTTTGGATTTATCTTATTATCAATGTTGTGGGTGTGGGGTCATTTAACAAAGAGGTGGCCCGTATTTTCATCGGTGTAGTGGCACATAAGGCATCCCCCTAGGATGGGCACATGTTTTTCTTGAAGTCGTGTTTTTGTTGGTAATCCATCATTATCTATTTTCCAAAGAAAATTTTTAACTTTTGGGAGTATGTCAAGTCTCCAAATCCAATTGTTCATTCTTGGTTCTTAGTATTTAGCTTGGTGATATGATCTACTGCAGAGGTAGTAGAAAAAAAACCATTTTTACCTGTCGCCCAGTATAGTCGATCTTGGATATCAATGTTTGAGATGGTCGATTTAACAATGTCGATCATTCACTATATGTGGTGGGAGGGGCATCCTAATAAAGTTTCGGGACCTTCCTTGTTTTATCTGAGAGAAGGAAGTCAGGGATTTTGTTATCAAGGTTTATTGCATTTAAGTATATGTCGTGTTTTATAAGGGGTTTTTGCCACTATTTCAAAAAAGGTCTAGGCAACCGCTTAGAAGCTAAGAGGTGGTCTATCGTTCCGATTTATCCCTGGGAGTCTAGGCGAGCACCTAGACAGGTTGTGCAGGTTAGGCGGGCTAGGCGGCCTTCTAGGAATCATAGATGAACTCTAGATAGGTTCTAGGCTTGAATTTATACGGAGACATTATGATGATATTGTTCTTTATTTATTTATTCTCACCAATTATAAATAATAACCATATAAAATAAAATTGTAATAATCTGTCTAATCCGCTTAGGCCCCTGCCTAGTCGTCTACGCACTAGGCCCCATCCCACCGCCTAGCTCCCGCCTAGCGTTTTCCATCGCCTACTTGAAATATTAATCTTTATGATAGCTCGCATATAGGTAGTATTTAGGATGCATATTTATGTTTATTTTGCTTGGTTTTAGCTTAGTTTAGCCTAGTTCTTAGGTTTTCTAGGAAATTCGGGTTTTGCGCTTGTTTTGTTCGGCTTTGCAGATCTTTAGGTAAACAAGCATGGAAGGGATGAATATTAGATGACTATGGTGGTGCATTAGAGGATCAAGATGAAGGTTAGAGTGATTTAAGTGATGATTGGAAAAATCAAGGCCCAAGAGGTTGTGGAAAAAGAATGCTTAAACCCGGGCTATGCATTGGAGTCTTGTTTTGACACCTCTATCTTGAACTGCTTGGTTTGGGAGCTATAGTGGTCAGATGAAGCTGAATTTGGTATCACTAGAAAGCTAACTCGAAGAGCTACAATTTATGTTTTACTCCAAGTCCAAATTCCAACTCCAAGGGGTTCAAAACAGCCTCTGAAGTGTCACTTGAATGCTGAACCGAGGGTAAAAGCACGGGTTATCATGTCAAAGTGCGACCGTGCTTTTGGAGGTCAAGCCGCGCAATTGGCATTCTACGCGGAGATGTCTTGGGCCAAGAATTGGGCTTGGATTTATGTTGTCCGAGTGTGGCTTGTCTTGTAGGCTAAGGAGGATTGTTTCCTTTGTTATCTTTTACAGTTTTTAGATACTTTAAACTCTTGTTAGTTTCTATCTTTTTGATAACCTAGAATAATAATTTGGAGGCTAGGGTTTCTTCTCTCAAGAGGCAACCTTTGAACATTTTGTAAGTTTTCTTAATTCAATCATGCATTGCTAAATTCTTTTGTGTTTAACTAGTTATTGAAATCATAGATTGCATCTTATTGTGAGGTTTGATTGATTCTCAAATAAATTTGAATAGGTTTTATTCCCTGTGCTTTAATTGAATCAAAGTTTTTCTAGGGTTTTGTTAGATTGGCCACCTAATAGAATTTTTAGGTTAATTTACAACTAATCTGATTAAGTCCCGTTCGGGATAAATTAGATAAAGTAGCAACTATCATTGTTTAGGCCCGTTCAGGCTATTTAGTTGTAGAAGGGAATAAACCACAGATAACTTGATTAGCTGTTTGCGTCGAGTATTTGTTTCTATCGATACTTTGAACTTAAAGATGTCATTTAATTGAATCTAGACGTTGTTCTAGGTTGTTAGATGATTAGGGTTGTTCAGACTGTTAGTTCTTTCAACTAAATATAAAGTTTTGGATAATAATCCACGGTAGATTATTCAAGTGAATTGAGAATCAAGAGAATCGATGTTCAATAAGCATATCTATGATGGATTTAACTAGTTGAACACGCTTTTTCTCATATTTGTTTAACACAATCATATTTGCATTCATATTTAGTTTTGGTTTGCATCTTAGATTAGATAAACATTCATTTAAACCCCCCCCCCACATCTTGGTTACTTGGCACCTAAATAATTACATAAATACACGAGTCTCTGTGGGATCGACCCTTACTTACCATTCTACTAAGTTTGGTTAAGTCAGGATTCTTTGGTAGGTATTAACGACCACGAAAATACCTCATCACCTTCTTCAAAAAGTGGATTTAGTTTAATCATAATTCTCCATTGCTAGAATTTATCATTCCTCTATTGTTATAGCGTTACTATATTCATTCTTGAGTGTTGTCCATTAATCTTCCATGTAAACCCCCTGATTGGCCAAATTGGAAGGAGCATAATTAATTTGCCAGAAACTAACCAAATATTATTTAAAAGAAAAACACTGTACTATCAAAGGGAGTTGACTCATGTGGTAAGTGACCTGCTCCACATCTACGAGATCTGAGGTTCAACTCCAGCGGATGTAAAAAATTTCCTTTAATAGACTCATTCCCTAAAATCAGGTGCGTGACCCGAATCAAATTGGATGTAGCTAAGACGAAAAGCTCTAACGGAAAAAAAAAAAGAAAAACATTGTTGTATTGTAGATTTGTAGTATCTGCTGTGCAAAATCATGACGGAGTCTTTTCGTGATTGATCCAGAGACCCGACTCCCGACCATGAAATTAAGCACTCATATCACTTGCTAGTTGCTTTTCACACGCTCCCTTTTTGGAAGTGGCATTGAAACTTAGGCCATCCGTAGTGGGGGTTTCACGTTGAGTTTCACCATGAGTTTCACCCAAAAAAAATAAAAATTAGGTGAAACTATCCAATGGGTTTTGAAATGTGAAACTGGGAGAAATGGGTTTCACCCCCTTCATATCCAATTTTGGCCAATTGAAACATGCCATGTGGCATGTACTTTTGATCAAATTAGGCCCATTAAACTTGAGTTATTATTTAGTTATTTTAGTCAATTTTTAATTAATAATAATATCAAAAAATTATATTATAATTCATATGTTTTTTTATCTATCCATAGACACCAATTTTATATATGTTTGATTCATTTTAAAATTAAATTAATTTTTGGGTTGGTTGAAAGTAAATTAACACATATGTCACCACTTTTTAAAATAAATCATGATCTTGACTTTAAGAAATTACACGAAATTCATAATTTTATATCTAATTTAATTTGCACCAATTTTATATATATTTAAAAATTTTTTAATTTAAAACATATTTTTACAAACCCAAAGCTCAAAAATATAATAAAATTAGTCAAATTGTAATTTGTTTAATTAGCTAAAGAAATATTTAAAATTAATAAATGAAGTATATAGTTGTAATTGTGTATAGATAAATAAATGGTTGTTAGAAAATGAAAAAAATGTAGAAAAGCGGGTTTCATGAGTTTCATTCATATTTAGGTGAGTTTCATGAAATGGAATTGAGAAAGTATGAGATGATGTGGAAGAGAGAGAAATCGAAAAAGTGAGTATTTTTTTGGGTTTTATTTTTTTTTGGTCTGGAAACGGAGCAGAGCTCCTGCGGTAGTACTTTATTTATTAATAAGTAGAAACGTTCCCCATATCGGGGTGTACATCCGAATTAAGAACATTAGCAAAGCTTGAGTGAACATAAAAAAATTCTACTAAAGTAGTATCTAGATCAAGAGAAAGATTAGCAAGGACATCAGCAACCTTGTTCGCGTGACGAGATACGTGAGTAGGCTTGATTCTCCAAGGATTGGCATGGATGAGCCTGTGGCATTCAGCAATCAGATAATAATCTTTATGTGGCTTAACCACCGCTTGAGAAAGGAGATTAATGGCGTTCACCGAGTCCGATTGAATCACCACTTGATCCAGGTTCATTCTCTTAGCTATGAGTAAGCCTTGACGGATGGCTCCAATCTCAGCTCGTAGTGCATCAGCAACACCAAGCTTTAGTAAAAAGGCCTGAATGAATTTACCACAATGATCTTTAAAGACGCCTCCACCACCTGCAAAAGTTCCAAATTTTCTCCCAGATTGGGTTTTATGGGTTTCAAAAGTTTCACCAATACACATGCTGAGCATGAATATTGGGGGTTTCATGTCCCATTTCATGTAGAAAAAAAAGGAAAACAAATAATTGAGGTGAAACTCCAAAACGAGTTTTGCAGAGTGAATCGATGAAAGAGAGGGCTCAAGTGGAGCCCATCTTTTAATTAACCATTCATCATTTGCCATGTGGTACATGATGTTTGGGTTTAATTTGGGATGATTTATTTGTTGTGTTAGTTATTATTTTGAGCTATTTTGGGCTAGTATAATTTTATTTTTAAAAAAATAATTATACCAAAAATCTTAACGTTTTTTTATCTACACATAGATACCAATTTTGTATATATTTGAATTATTTTAAAATTAAATTAGTTTTTAAGGTTGTTTGATATTTCGGTTCAATTAATGAAATATGTTTGCTCGATTTGGTTATAAATTTTCTCTTGTTTTAATATGCCCTTAATTAAATTTTAACGAAAAGATATTTTTGGAATTTAAAACAAATTCATAATCATAATTCAAAAAAAATCAAAATTTTAATTTAATAAACTTAATGTAACCTTGGTAAGATATATATATATATATATATAATAATAATAATATTAATAATAATAATAATAAATTGGGGGTATATTTATATATTTGTAGATTGAAATAAATAGGGTGGGAATTGAGAAATGTGAAAAGGTGGTTTTATGGTTTCATTGATATTTAGGATGATTTTGTAAAATAAAATTGGGGGATTGTAAAATGATGTGGAAGAGAGAGAAATAATAAAAAAGTGGGTTTATATGGTTTCATAAGTTCACCCATATTCATGGTCTTAACATAACTTAATGGGACGGACATGCTCCAAAACATTAAAGTGGGACTGTGGGAGATCTATAATTGACCCATCAGTGAATTACATAAAATCACACTCAGACTTTGTACAAAATTACCTTTATCAAATAACTATATTTATTTCATGTATTGATTTTTATGTTAGTGGTTCATATACTTGTATATCTCAAAATAAAACCATATTTATTTATTGTTTTAAATAATTGTGGATCCTGTATTTTATGGAGTATAAAGTACATTAAACAAATAAAAAAAAAAGAAATACTTGCAACTCTATACTTTATAATTCGTTTATAATACATTTTATATTTGTGGATTATAAATCTGTAACTTTTTTTAACAAAATTATATTAGGCATGTAAACTCTGCCACCGCAAATATAAAAGATTATGTTGAACGTCTTAATCTACTATATATATAAAAGCAATAAGGTTTGGAGTCTTCTCATTACGCCACCTAGGATTTCGCCACATGTCGATCCTATATTAAGCCACCTCAGATTTTTACATGTGTCATTTTCTTATAATTTAGATGTCTTTATTTATTTTATTTTTTTTGATTAGGTAAGGATTAGGGAGCACTCCTTTACGGAGGCCGCCCTAGAGCATCCTTTCGGATGAGAACGAGCAGTTCTGGGTGAGTTTTGATACACTCAACAGGGAGACTGTGGCCCAATTTTGCAATTTTGTCGGCCACATCGTTACAATCCCTACCGGTATGGTTAATCGAGACATCTTGGTTTCCATAGATGGAAACAAGGATATCAGCAATTATAAGCTCAATCTCCCAGGGGCAATTGAAATGCCCTCTAACAGCA
The DNA here is from genome assembly GCA_964016875.1 of Fallopia convolvulus. Taxonomy (NCBI): domain Eukaryota; kingdom Viridiplantae; phylum Streptophyta; class Magnoliopsida; order Caryophyllales; family Polygonaceae; genus Fallopia; species Fallopia convolvulus. Next base: position 33,930,464 of record OZ024721.1, on the reverse strand, counting down.
TTAATGACTTAGAGATTATCTCCCTCAATTTCTACCTTTCCTAGGTTTCGAGTAGTCATTTGTCGAATCGCTTCCCTAAGTGCAAGATCTTCCGCTTTAACCACAGAAACTTTTCCAAAATTGGTTGTTGCAATATCTAATACCTGTCCCAAGTGGTTCCGTATAACCACTCCACCTACCGTATTTCCATTTGATAGCTTAGAAGCATTAAAGTTTATTTTCGTGTAGTTTGGTTTTGGTTTGCACCATTTTCTTTGTTTGTTTATTCCTTCTTTCCTTTGCCTGAAATTAGTTTTTGGTACGGTCTCTTCATCTTCGTTCCACTTCGATGCTTTTTCCCAATTTGCCAGTTGAGTTTTAATATAGCTTGCTAGATCTGCAATGCCATCGCATTGGTCTTGTTGAAAAATGAGTTTATTCCTTTGGTGCCAAATGCTCCACCAAACAATTGTCAGGCTTGTGAACTCTTTTTTTCCAAGGGTCTGATACATGTCATTAAGGATTACTCTAGTTGTTTTGTTTTGTGAATCATATCTTCTGAGCACATCTGCAATGTTATTATTAACTTTATTGGCTATGTAGATCATATATGGGCATTTTGTGAGTAGGTGGTTTGTGTCTTCTGAAGTGCAGTTACACAAGACACATCCTCCAGGTGTTATAACCTGTTTATCTCGTAGTCTATCTTTCGTAGGAAGTCCGTTATTATCCACTTTCCATAGGAAATTTTTAACTTTTGGGTATGTATCCAATTTCCATATCCAGTTATTTATGTTTAGAGTTTGTCGTTCTATGTTTGTTATTAATTTTACCACGGACGAGGTAGAGAACCATCCATTTTTACTTGGAGCCCAATATAGTCTGTCTTGAATATGGTTATCTAGGATCGGGATAGTCTGGATTTGTTCAACAATGTCATGAGGGAGAATTTGTTTTAGTTCATCAATTTTCCATTTGCGGTGTCTACTGTGACTGTGTCATCAACATAAGTTGGGTCAATGGCATGAAGACACAACGGCCCTCCTATTATCCAGTTATCTTTCCAGAATTTGATAGTTTTCCCGTCTCCAACCTGCCATATGAGTCCTTTATAGAATTCTTCCCTAAGATGAATGAGTTTCTTCCATTGCCACGAGGTATTTGACTTTAACTTATACACAAATAAGCTGTCATTTCTAAGGTATTTTTGTGTGATGACCTTAACCCAAATGTTGTTTGGTTCTGCAATAATTTTCCAGAGCAATTTCATTTGCAGTGCTTTGTTCATATGTTCTGTTTTCCTAATACCTAATCCTCCTATCTCTTTTGGTCTGCATATTTTGTCCCAACCCACCAAAGGTTTATATTGTCTATCTTTGTTCCAAAAAAAAACACCTATTTATTTTATCCATTTTCGCATGGACATGGGAAGGTAACATGAAGCTTTGCATGACATAATTCGGCTTTGTAGCGAGATTGGATCTGATCAGCGTCGTTCTACCTTCCTGGGATAGCGAGTTCGCTTTCCATTTAGTAAGTTGTTTTTGGGCATTACCAATGGAGTCTTTAAATGTGTCTTTATTGACTTTCCCACTTATAATCGGGCATCCTAAGTATTTTTCAAGGTTTGTCATTGTTGATATTCCAAGAGCTTGTTGGGCGAGATTTCTTTGTTGTGAGGTCATATTCTTTGAGGCTTGAAACGCTGATTTGTTATAATTTACTTTTTGTCCCGAGATGCAGCAAAATTCATCAATGATCGTTTTCACTTTAGTGCAAGAGCTTTGTGAGGCTTTAGTAAAGATGAGGATATCATCTGCAAAGGCCAAGAAAGGTATTCGGATCCCGCCCCGAGCAATTGGAAAACCAACCGAATTTTTGTCAATATCGCTAGTTAGTTGTAATTTTTTGGAAAGGATTTCCGAAGCTATGACAAAGAGAAATGGTGATAAGGGGTCTCCTTACCTCAGCCCCCGTTCTGGGTTAAAAGGTTCAGTTGGTCCGTTATTTACAAGTACCGAAATAGAAACCGAGCATACGCATTCGCGGATCCAGCCAAGAAATTTTCTATCAAATCTAAATCTGTGCATAACATCTAGAAGATAGTCCCAGTCCACCCGATCATACGCCTTTTCCATATCCAATTTAATGGCGATCCAACCCTCTTTATTCTTGCAATTCCTAAATGAGTGAAAGATCTCATGGGCGATAAGTACATTATCCTGGATGGCTCGGTTAGTAATGAAAGCCCCTTGGAGTGGGTGAACAATCTTATTTATCACTTTTTTAATCCTTTCTGTTATAATCTTAGAGATGATTTTATATATGGTCGAGCAAAGACTAATTGGCCTATAGTGGTTCGTTGATGTTGGGTTTTCTATTTTGGGAATGAGTGTTATAAACGTATGATTGATTTGTCTTAGAATTTTTCCCGAGTGGAAAAAACTTTTTACTGCCTTGGTTACCATTGGTCCCACAATGTCCCAGTATCTCTTATAGAATTCTGTTGTCATACCATCCGGTCCGGGTGATTTATCCGACCCTAGGTTCATAACTGTAGCTTTAACTTCCTCATTAGTAACTGCACTTGTTAACATTCTGTTATCTTCTTCGTTAATCTCTTTGGTTATTAGGCTTAGATATTCCTCTGCGTTGGTTAGATTTGTTGGTTGTTTGGTGAATCTTCTTTTAAAGTCTTTCCTTATTTCTTCTCGAATGTTTTCCGTTCCCATGATTTGCGTACCTTCATTTGTTATGATTTCCTTGAGCATTTTTCGGTTACGTTTGCCGCTTGCAATTTTATGGAAATACACTGAATTCGCATCGGAGAGCTTGATGTGTTTTGTTTTGGCCCTTTGTTTCCAATAAGTTTTATGGAATTTCAAAATGCATTCTTTTTTATGTATAAGCCTAATTTGTTTCTGAAAAATATTTGGTTGTGGTAAGAGAAAAACACTTTTTTGGAGTTCAATCAGCTCCTCATCTATGTCTTTTAGTTGTTCGAAGATATTACCGAACGTATGTTTGTTCCATTTCTTAGCGTGTTGCTTAAGCAGTTGAGTTTTCTTAACTAGTTGGAACATGTTCGATCTCGGACATTGGACTCTCCAAGCTTGTTTCACCACATTACGAAAATCTTTCCTGTTCATCCACATTTTTTCCATTTTGAATGGTTGTGCTTTTATTATCTCCTCATTACTTAGTTCCACCGTTATTTTACAATGGTCAGAGCTAGTGAAGGCATGGTTTGTAGTTCTAATGTTTGGATACCATTGAAGGATAAAACTGCTTACCAGGACTCGATCTAATTTCTCATAAATGTTATCGATTTCGGTCTTATTTTTTCGCCAAGTAAAGGCATTCCCAGTGGTTGGAATATCTTCTAGGAGGCAATCATTTTTAAAGTTAATGAGCGTCTCAAAGCGCCCGGGTTCAGGGTAGACACCCCCTTTTTTCTCACTAGGTTCTTGTATTTCGTTAAGGTCTCCAATCAACAAGATAGGAAGATTTATGTTTTGTAGATTTTCCGTTAAATGCTTCCAAAACTCTGCTTTGTCTGCCGCATTAGGCGGGGTGTAAATTAGGCAAAAAGCAATCGTATATTTCGTGACAAGATGATAGTACTTAAGAATAACATACCTTGGCTCCTGCGCTAAGACCGCAATACCTCCCGCCCTACCAAGAGCAAGGGACCAAAGAACATTGTCAAATCCAGCCCGTCTCCAAACCTGATCGCTTGGCAGTGTTTCCGTTTTTGTCTCCGCTATCGCCATAAGTTGCACAATGTTGATTTTACAAAAGGCATCAATTTCGGGCCAAAAAGATTTTCTCCCAATCCCCCTACAATTCCAAAATCCAATTTTCATAATGATTTAATAATTTTATTACTCGGGTCACAATCAAATACGACCTTGTACAAGATAGTGTGAGCCTGGTTTAGAAGTTGATAGAATCTTCCCCAGTTCGTTCCCTGGCCTAAAAGAGCAATCTTATTCACATTTGTGGAGTAGGAGCCAATGAGAAAATTCGCCTCCAGCATCTTCCAAATACACAGTCGACAAAAACCTTCCCTGGGGTTTTTAAGTTGACTTACATGATCAAAGTATCTAGAATTGCACAAGTGATAGTATTGATCATTAATTACTTTACAATGGCTAATCAGCATATTACATTCATTCATGAGCCATATTAAAAACTTTGCATTCCTCATTCTTTGTGGACTGAAGCAGCAGTCGATCCGCCTGCTTGTTTTCTTTTTTCTTAGTCTTCGATTTTGTCCAATTCTTCTATAGTCTTGGAGCTTCCAGTCTGTGTTCCTTATCAATGGTCTCTGGTCTTTAGTATGCCATCCAGAAATAGGTCCAAAGTTAACCTGCAACATATACCTTCTAATGATGTGTAATTCATGATTGACACTAAGTAGATTTTCATTTACATTTTTCCTAATTTCTATAATTTGCATAATTACCAATCGATCCCCTCTTATATAGGTGGTTATATGCAACAACTCTTTTCTCCTTCCATTAATATAATTCTTCAGTCCTTTTAATATCAGATGAGCTTGGGTGCACTTTTTCCTCAAGTAGCCTGCTCTAGACTGATCTTTGTTCACATCTTGATAGACTCTGTTCCTAAGAGACAGCAGCAAAATAGGACTAAGGAGATTAATGTTCATATATCTAGGTTTATTGTCAGCAATATAAAAGCTTCCATCATATTTAGACTTCTTAATTATGTAGAGGGACCAAACAGGCTCAGGTTTATGCTTAGAATGAATATCATAAATGCTACAAGAAGGTTTAATAATCATCATTCTTTCTGTATAAGTAAGATTACTATAGTAAATTGAGTCTTCCAAGTTTCTATTCTTATACTTCAAACGCAAGAGTCTAACATCTGGACAGTGCTTACACCACTTTGTCTTAGCATGAAACTGATTTTTTTTCCAATACTGTTTGTCATGACAGGTCTTATGATTATGTTCATCATCATCCTCTTCCAAATTGGGGAGAGAGTAAGCACTAATGCAGAAAACACTTAAAAGCATACTAATATATTCAGTCAAGCAGCAGTGCATCAGCTTCATGTTCTTCAAAACAAAGGTCATTACCAAACCACCTGTGTACCCAATTTTCTTTTGGTCCTGAATATTCTTGTCTTTAATCCTGATTATCTGCCTCTGGATTCTTCTTTGGCATATAGCAATGGATTCAGCAAATTCCTGTTTCATATAAACTCTCACAAGAATCGATTTATGTCCATCAAGCAAAATTGCATAATCAGTCCTAATATAGATTAAATACACATGATCAACATGTAACAAAGTCTGTAACACATATAGTTTCAAAGGCCTGCAGTAATTTAAGTTAATCTTGGTACTAGATTCAGATATCTGTAATATACCATATGAATAAGGAATTTCCTGATATTTGGTTATAATTTTGATTAGAAGCAGTAAAGAGCTCAATCTATCCATACAAGTCATACTTTCATTAGCTATAGTTTTGTCTTTATGATACTCCTTGCTACTATGTCTTCTAAAGGACAAAGGCCAGCAGCAGATATTATAAATTTTATAATTAGGCTTCTTAATATGTTTCCTTAATTTTTCCTTACACTTCATTAATATGGAGTGAATCCACCAAGTTGTCACACAATAACCATTGTTTTTCCCTACTAACTTCATAGTCTCGTAATTCATATTCATTTTCCTTAATCTTCCTATATCATTATGGACAGTAGCTTTCTCAATATAGAGGCAGTACACACCAACAGGAAGAGAATAATCATTCAAAATCATCATATTATATTTTTGAAAGCCACAGTACACATGATCCATATTTGTCAAGACAAAAATAATAGCCAAGCCACCAGTGTAACCAACTCCTAAGAGCCAGGAACACCAAAAAGAAGACAATGGTTTAGACATAAGCTGACCAAAAACATGGTAGGGTCTCCCCTCCCATGCTTTGTTTTTCTCCATTAGGTTAGCAAATCTTAATTCCATCCAGCCATTAGTCCTTACATGAACATAGAAATCTCCCTTGAGTTGACAGTTAACAAGTTTCTGCCTAAGCCTAACAACTTCAATGGAATCACCCAAGACAAAGTCAAAGATAGAGGTTTCTTTAACATGATTTATGTTTTCTTTAACACCTGACAATTGATCAAGGAAGGCATTCATATCAATTCTTTCTCTAGGTTTATTCTTTTCTTTCGTAGATCCCGAGGGACCAGCCTCACAAGGCTTAGGAGAGATGCCACCCTTAAAGGCCTCTTGGGCCATGGTAGGCAAGTTTTCAGATGGTTCAATCATAGGGTCAATCTTGTTTTGTTCTTGAGAAAAAGAAGAATCAGTACACAGTACCTGTTTGAAGGATTTGCTCCTCCTATTCTTCTCCATAAGAACGAGAAGACAGTAGATAATCAAGAGAAGGTTGTAGTAGACAGCAGTTGAAATGGAGAATTCAGCAAGGGTACAATCCATAAATATATAGACAATCATTAAGTAGTTCTCAAATCTCAAATTAAAATTATGGTTCATAGAGTAAAAGTAGGAAGGGTACGACCTGGTAACTATAAACCTCTGCACCATCGCTCTCTTCACCTTCCAAAGCCAGGAAGGGATTTTCTCCATCATTCCTTTTGATTTGGGCGCCCCGAAAATGCGCTGAGAAAGCGAGCCCCCAGACAGCACCAACACGCCCTCTTTGAACCGCTTCTCCCTGAAGCGTAGCCGAACTAGCCCTAGCCTCCACAGAGATCTCTGCTCTCTCCAAAGCAGCCCCTTTTTCTTTCCCCTTCTCCAGAGATCTAGAGTCATAAACCTCCATCGATCTCTCAGAGAAACGAGAGATTTGGAATATATTTTGATCGCCTTCCTGTTTGTCGCATATGAAGCGGTATTTTGGGGATTTCTTGGAGCAATCCACCAACAAGACTTCCATAGATCGAAAAGGACACCATAATAGATCACATTCACAGAGATTGAGATGTAGATTCTAGCAATTGAGGCAGGATTTTCGAATTTAGGGTTTCGAAATTGGGGGTAACCAAGAGGGGTCGGGGGGAGAGAGTTTTCAGGGTTCATGTTCACCAAATGTATACAACAATTTAGATGTCTTTATAAATATTCCATGTCATAGTTCACATGTCAAAAATTTTTCATGTCACTCATATATTATGTACACATTATATTTTCACATAATTTACAAATCTCACTCAATTTTTAAATTTTTTTATATTGAATTACAATAATGTTTTTTTTTGAAAATTTAGTTACATATTTCGAGAAATTTACATATAAAAATATTTTTTTACCATATATTTATGATCCTAACAATTCTCCAATATAATCTACCAAAAAAACTCATATAAATATATACCGAGATCTTATCCTATAATATTTTTAAACTACAAAATTAATACTCCCTCCGATCCTTATTAAGGGCAAGCCCAACAGCTTCCCTATAATTTTCTCTAAAATGGAGAACTTAAAGTCAAATTCTCTAAAAAATATATGCTTCAACTCCAACAGTTTCTTCATTTTGAAGAACCAAGCATTTATTATTTTTATTATATATTTATAAAATACAATAAAATTTAATGTGACCAATTACATGTTAATATGTATACATTTACATTTAATTCATTCTCCAAATGCATTTGGAGAATTCCCTAAATTTAGGGAAAACAATCACTTTTCTCCCTCTATCCCCATTTTGAAGAATGTGTTAGAGAATCTGTTGGGCCAAAAAAAATTTAGCATTCTCCAAAAACACAAATATCAATGTATATGGGGAATCTCTTGGGGTTGCTCTAAGTGACTTTGTAGCATTTTTTCTTGATTCAAATTAAGTGTCGTTGGCATTAATAACTTTACTTTTTCAATTAACTATAACTATTTCTCAATTACTTTTTCACACTTATTGGGGTAAACTTTAATAATCTTCCTCTGAAACTTGTTCCATGTTAGCATGTCTTAGTGGAATAACCAATTGATGCATGCTTATCTCAACAAATTGAGAAAAGTAAAATTATTGCTTAATTAATTACTTAGTTTTTTGTGAGTTAAAGTAGATTTTTATGGGTTATTAATAATTTTCTTAATAAGTGTGAAAAATTCTAAAACGTCACTTAATATGAATCGAGGGAGTAATAGATTGTTAATGATCCATATATATGATATGATCATATATGTAAGTATATAACGAATATATTGAACAACAAAATTAGCAGTTAACCTATTTTCTAGCAAAATAAAAACTGGTTCATAAAAATTAATTTCCATGAAATTGACATAAAAATATTTTTTATATATTTTATAGGATAGGATTTTAACATATCTTCATGATCCTAACAACTCTCCAATATAATCTTAAAAAACTCACATAAATATAGACCGAGATCTTATCCTATAATATTTTCAAATTACAAAATTAATAATAAATTGTTATTGATCCATATGACCATATGTACATAACGAATAAATTGAACAGAAAATTTAACAATTAACATATTTTCTAAAAAAGAATTAGAATAGATATGTCTAGAGATAATCTTAACATATTTTCGACAACCCTATCATTGTTTGACTTTTCCAATATGAGTTACAATATTAAAAAAATGAATCATAATAAATATATAGAAAAAATGAGTTACGACAATCTATGTACAAATCAAGTCCAATGTTAATCTATATTTTTTCCCATTATGATATTTAGATAGGATCGAATCTTTTTGTTGCCAAATCTTTAAATTTCAATTATGATATATCTTTGAATTTTCAATTTTGATTTTTTTATAATTTACATACAAATCTATTCGATTACAATTGTAATTTTCAATTATAATTTTCCGGTAATGTTTTTTTGATAATATACGCACATGTCAAGTCAATTTTATTTGCTAATCCATATTAAATGTCCCATTATTTTCATTTTTTCCATCAAAATCTTTAATTTAGAATTAGGCTTTTTTTACAATTTATATAAATCACCAATTCACAATTATTATTAATATTATATTTTTATTTATTAATATCATTTTTATAGTATATCTAAAAAAAATATCGAGTTATAGTCGTGCAGGGCACGACGGGACAACTAATAACAATAAAACAAGCATGTGAAATCATTAAAAAAATATATGTATAAAGGTAAGGAGGGTCAATCAAAAAAAAAGTAAAATAGTTCTACCAAAAAAAATGAAATAAAAAAGAGTGGTTTTGCTTAAAGCTTACCCTTGAATTATTATTGAATTAACAATTGGGCATTTTTAGTTCAACAGAAAGATTTAAGGATGGACACACGTGATAACCATTAAAAGGCAGTTGTTTAAAGATATGAGATTCTCTAATGTCTCCTAGGATTGTTTGGAATGACGAGAAAACTGAAAACATGGATTTTGCAGCCATCCCAATTCCCAAACAGGAAGGTTTTTAACGCTGATTGATATACAAGTCTCCAATGGTTTAATATCTCAATCAAATTGTCAAAAATGATAACATTTCCTGTGAATGGCTTGAAAACACTGCAGAAGTCAAGATTTGGCAAAAACAGGAAGTAAAAACCATTGTTTGAATGTTTCAAGTTGTACTTATACTGAAAAACAAAGAGAGGTGTAATGAATGTAATTCCTTTGTTCATGCTGATCAAACTGACATGTAATTAATTTCAGAGAAAGAATCCATCACAACAAAGCAAAGCAGTATCAGGAAAATGTACTTGTGGTTCACATATTGAATGTTTGTATAGAATCAAGAATTCAAGATTCAAATTAGGCTCTCAGTTGCACTCAACTCTGACCATGTTCATGTTGCAGCCAGCTCCAGCCATCAATTACTTTTTGTTTTTTTTTACACACTACCCACAACAACTAATTTAATTCAGCCAAATTACAAGCATGATGATATACGTTGAAAGTAACCGGCAATCAGAAGAAGAAACAGCAATAACACACACACACATGTATTTATATATATATATATAGGTTTTGGTTCAAGTGAGACCCACCCTTGTGGTGAGACTTTTGGTTTAAATTGAGGACTAATCTCAACCATTAGATTTACATCATCACTATATAATGGATGGTCAAAAAAAATTTATTTATTTTTTATTTATTTTTTATTTTTTTTATTTTTTTTTATTTTTTTATTTTTTTTTCGAAATTTTTTTCATATTTTTTATATTATATTCTTTGTTAAAAAAAGCTTTAAAAATATTAAATATGACAGTTCAATTTTTATATACTACGAGTTCATTTTTATATACTAGAAGTTCAATTTTTTTATATTAGGAGTTCAATTTTTCAATATTGTATGAGTTCAATTTTTATATTCTACGAGTTTATTTTTTTTATCTATGATAAGTTCAATTTTTATGTGCTTTGAGTTCATTTTTAAAAATAATTCAATTTTTGCAAAACTAAAAAAATAGCAAATAAAAAAAATAAAAAAAATGAAAAAATAAAAAAATGAAAATTTTTGAAAAAAAGCTTTAAAAACGATAAATATGACAGTTCAATTTTTGTATACTACGAGTTCATTTTTATACACTAGAAGTTCAACTTTTTATGTTAGGTGTTCAATTTTCAATATTGTGTGGGTTCAATTTTTATATTCTACGAGTTCATTTTTTATCTATGATAAGTTCAATTTTTATGTGCTTTGAGTTCATTTTTAAAATAATTCGATTTTCACAAAACTAAAAAAATAGCAAAAAAAATTAAAAAAAAATTAAAAAAATAAAAAAAAATAAAAAAAAATAAAAAATAAAAAAATAAAAAAATAAAAAAAATTGAATTTTTTTGAAAAAAGGCTTTAAAAATGTTAAATATGACAATTCAATGTTTATATACTACGAGTTCATTTTTATACAGTAGAAGTTCAATTTTTTTATCTTAGGAGTTCAATTTTCAATATTGTATGAGTTTAATTTTATATTCTACGAGTTCATTTTTTATCTATGATAAGTTCAATTTTTATGTGCTTTGAGTTCATTTTTAAAAAAATTCGATTTTCGCAAAACTAAAAAAATAGAATAAATAAAAAAAAATAAAAAAATAAAAAAATAAAAAAATAAAAAAATAAAAAAATAAAAAAATTAAAAAATTAAAAAATTAAAAAATAAAAAAATTAAAAAATAAAAAAATTAAAAAATTAAAAAATTAAAAAATTAAAAAATTAAAAAATTAAAAAATTAAAAAATTAAAAAAATTAAAAAATAAAAAAAATAAAAAAAAAAAAATAAAAAAAATAAAAAAAATAAAAATAAATTTTTTGAAAAAAGGTATTAAAAACGTTAAATATGACAGTTCAATTTTTATATACTACGAGTTCATTTTTATACACTAGAAGTTCAATTTTTTTATATTTGGAGTTCAATTTTCAATATTGTATGAGTTCAATTTTTATATTCTGCGAGTTCATTTTTTATCTATGATAAGTTCAATTTTTATGTGCTTTGAGTTCATTTTTAAAATAATTCAATTTTCGCAAAACTAAAAAAATAGCAAAAAAAATAAAAAATAAAAAAATAAAAAAATTAAAAATAAAAAATGAAAAAATGAAAAAATGAAAAAAAATTAAAAAATTTAAAAAATTAAAAAAATTAAAAAATTTGAAAAAATCTTGACCATTGAATACATAATAGAGGGGTAAATCCAATGGTTGAGATTAGTCCTCATTTTAAGTCTTGGATGTACCACAAGGGTGGTCCTCACTTGAACCATGCCCTATATATATATGTATCTATAATACATATAAATTTTTGTGTACATGATGGCACTTAATGCAGTTCATGATGATACATTGCCATTACTATTAAAGTTAATTAGGATATAATATTGCTTATTCATTATCCTTAATATGAAACCCTTTGACTTAATATGAAAATATTGTTTTTATTCCCATCGTCCTTCATGTTATACAATCTTATAATTTTCTTTAACTTGAGCGTATCATATATATGAAATGCTTTGATTTATGTTATGTTTTTTCCCACCTTCAAGTTATATAATCTTATAATTCTTTTTAACTTGAACGTATCATATTACTCTAATAATATTTGCTTTATTACCATTACTATTATAGTTGACTATGAGAAAATGTTGTTTTTTTCATTATCCTTAATTTCAAATACGAATGTTTCAAATAGGGATGAGTCTTATAAAATTAGATATTATAAGCTCTTATAATTTGAATGGGACAGTACACTAATGTGCCTCATTATCTTTAGTTGCTCTTATAATTTAAAATATTGATAATGCTTAAATTATTTTGAAATATTAGATGGTAAATTCAATGGTGTATACCCACCAAATCTCCGTTCAATATTGATAAAATATACATAACCGAGAAACATTCATACTTATCATTATTGATAAGTCTGTCCGTTCAATATTTCTCCGTTTAAGAGCAAACAATTTGAATAATCAAATCTCTTATAATTAGGATTTGGATATTAGATATAAAATTTTAGCCTCACGAATCTCCGAATTTGATCAATCCTAACATAAACGGGTGCATATAGAAGTGAAGGTGATAATCCTTACCTAACCTCCATAGCACACAAACGTGTCACTCTTAAAATTTTACATTTCAACGTAACAACCATTCATTACATTAATTATGATTATTTATAAGATTATATATTCAAAGGGGTGATGGTACTACGTTAGAAACGGCTAAAGCCATTGAAATAATTGAATGTCCATTGCCACATAAATTTCTATATATAATTTAAGGCGCCCATTTGCACATAGAGAAGCAATTAATTGTGTTTAATTTGGGATGGAGTTACGTAGGTGTTACGAAAATTTTGTCTGCCCCTTTATATATTTTAAACGACTGGCTAGATTAAAGTTTTGGGTGATCCGATTAGTTTAGCAGTCTATATAAGGGAGTGTGTGTTATGAGAGGTCTTTGCAAAACCAAAGAGTCCGGAGACAAGAGAAGATAAAGAGAGAAAAGAAGGCTAATTTGATCCTCATACATAAAAAAGAGGTTAATTTGTCGCTTCCTTCGCATATTTTTTTATCTTATCATTATTATTTATTAGCATCTGCATGTCTATTATATGAAAATCTCTTTTCATCACGCTTTGATAATATCGATTATTTTCATTAAAATTTTAAAATACTATCTTGAGTAATTTGTAATGAATATTATTATTTTCACATTATATTTGAATTACACTCTATTATCTAAATTAAATTGTTATCATTTTAAAATAAGATATTAGCTAGCACCGAGAATTCTTTTTATGATATGCTATTTCGCTTATATTATTTTGTGAAATGGTCATCAGTTTATATTTTTAAAATGACTATTTTGATACTAATTATTTTATTTTTGTTGTTGGTGATCAGGAGATCGGATCGAAAGTGGTGTTTTGTGTATTCTTATTGGATGTTGATCGATTTAATCTTGGATATTTTAGTAGCATTGCCTATACGATTGTTTGTTGTTATAAAAAGTTTGTACAAGACCTTTGATGATTTCTCCATAATATCGAATTGTAATTAGCTTTTTCCCTTTATATTCTCAAATTTTGTATATCAATCATTTACAAATGTATGTGTCAATTTTCTATACATGACCTTTAAAATTTTGATTACGAACTCAATGTGATTTAGCAATGCCTTTCTTTGAAAAATATGGTTTAGTGTCAATGGGAACTTGAAATTCCTTTTGCTTGAAAAATAAATTGATTTAAATAGTGTTAATATCAATGATGCATGTATTTTCTGCGATGTTAGGTATTGATTGAAGAGGATAGGGGGATCGGATGACTTAGTGTGTTTCATAACTAGCCCTCTCATCCTGCATAGCATTTAAGGGATTGATCAAGATTGCTCTAACCGATTACTAGCCAAAAGATACTTTGTGCAAAGTGAAAATACATGCTCATTACGTGCAATGGAAGTTTATAAAGACCAATCTTGATAATCATTAATGAATAGAACATTACTAAAAAATAAACACATGTGAAAAATTTGCCCCGTGCATATGAACGGGCCTGTTCCCCTAGTATATATATATATAGTCCTAGATAGATTGAGGTGATTTAATTACTGTCAAAATTAATTAAGACTTAGAAGTTTTGAATCAATCATTATTCCCAGTTGGAAACAAAGTAAGAACTCTGCTTCTCCCATGAGAAGCAGAAGCAGAAGCCGTGCCGGAATCCACTGCATCCTCCACATGAAACCCACAAACAGAACTGCCTAGCCTAACACCCATTTGGGTGCGCATGGCCAGAAGCGGATGCTCAAATGACCCACTTGTAAAAGTACCCATTTGGCGGTAGTGATGATATTGCATCGCCATTTGTGGGTGGAGGAAGTGGGAGCTGGCGAAGAGGCGATCAGTGGCGGGGTCGCCGGCGCCGCCGCCACAGTTGAGGCCTTGCATACGCTTGAGGTAGAGGCGGTACTTCTGCAAGTGGCTGGCCACGTTCTCCCTGGTGAGGCCGTCCACGCTCATCAGCTGCATTATGGTCTTGGGAACGGCGTTCTTGATCCCCAGGTGGGCCACCGCGTCCACGAACCTCTTGTGCAGCTGCGGGGTCCACACCAGCCGCGGCCGCTTCAGCCCCCGCCCCGACGAGTCGAAGTCGCCCGAGCCGCCGGGCTGCTGCATCTCCGAGGACGAGTCAGGGAGGGTGGCCGCCGCCGGGCTGCTCCGCTGGATTCCCAAGGCCACGGCCAGATCAGGCGTGATTAGGGTTTGGGAGAGCGGCGTCAGCTCTTCCGGCGACGGCAGCTGCTCTTCCCACCTTGATAGCCTCCTATTGCAATCCTCCTCTCTCATTTGTTTCATCAATTTGGGCGTTCCAGGTGGATCTGCTCAAGGTTTTCTCCTCTTTTCACCTTTTTATTTAATATGGGACTATGGGAGGGAGGAGGAGGGATCAGGGTTCAGGGCTTACTGTTATGGCTGATGATGCCTTTCTTTTCTCATCATTTTTATGGGTTTATATTTTCCGGGATTTAGGGCTCTTTGCACTTTTATTTTTACTCCATCTTTTTTTGTGTGAGAAGAAAGGTCTCTTGTAATGGAGGTATGCTTGGATCTCTTTTCATTTTTCGAGTTCATCCTTATCCTATGTGTTGAAAAAGGGCGTGGACCACACGCCCCACTCAAGCATACACGCCCATTTATGGCAAAATCAACGGCCTAATTATCTTCACTAACTTCGGATTCAAGAGTAAAACTGGGTGGTTTTTCATCACCATCTATACTTTATGCTAACAAAATGAAGAAACTGTTGGAGTACAAAAGTTGTGTTACTTTGAGTTTGGTTAATAATGGGTGGGGGGGAAATCAAAGCTCATTAGTGTTGTATTTCTAAACTGGTTTGTTGCGGGTAAATTATTTGATCATAGCTTCGTAACTGCTTTTCTCTCTAGGGCGATTACTGGGCGATCAAGATAACCGCTCTTCCTGACGGTTCTCTACTCGCTTTGGCTTCTCTCCGGTCATCGGCCGTGGGAGCTAGGGAGATCCTGCCGTCCTCGTGCGGGTTTCACCAGAGTTAGATTGTGTGCTTGGATCAGTTTGAAGAGAGGAAGGGAGATGGAAGACCTGAATCAGAGAAGAAACCTTCGTTTAACAGATGGTGAATGTACTGAGATAGAGGGGTCGTCGACTGAGAAATCGGTTCATCAGGGAATGGTGCTGGTCGGGAAATTGCTAACAGGACGCCCCTTCAATGCATATGCTCTGCACTCAACGATGAAAGGAGCATGGCGTCTCAAAAACCGTTTTGTATTCAGGGAGTTGCGAAACAACTTGTTTATGTTTCGCTTTGCTTCTGTTGGTGACAAAGAAAAGATTCTCAGAGAAGGACCATGGTCCTTTGATAAAGCTCTCTTGGCGTTGAAGGAACCGGGCTTTGAACAACCGTCAAGAATTGTGGTGGACAGGGCATCTTTTTGGATCAGAGTGTATGATTTGCCATTAATCGCCATGACGGTAAAGACGGCGGAAGCCATTGGAAAAAGCTTTGGGGGTTTGGAGGAGATCACTGATGAAGATTTGATAGTTTGCTCAAAGTTTATTCGAGTCCGAGTTTCAATTGATGTTACGAAACCATTACGACGTGGCTTAATGATGAAAATTGAAGGCAAAAGGGTATGGGCTGAATTGAAATATGAGAGATTACCGAATTTTTGCTATTCATGCGGTTTGCTAGGCCATGTTGAGTTAGACTGCGAAGATGAGGGGGCGAGGGAACTTCATGGAGAGTATGGTGACTGGTTAAGGGCGTCACCGCTGAAGCAAAATCAGGCGCGGAGTACGGTTAAAAAGGACCATGAACGTTTGATTGTTCATGGAACAAAATCAGGAAAAGATCAAAAAGGGGAGGGCAGCGAGAGAAAAGCTAGGAGGTCTCTACTAGATTTGCTTGCTGAAAACAAAGAGGAAAGTCAAGAGTCTGATGAGAGCCATTCTGAACAAGAATCAGGTACAAGAAATAAAGATCTGGAAGATATTAATTTGCAACAACGATTAACTATAACTGGTGAAAAAGGGAAGGTTGCTGCAGAAGAACAACATATGCAAAAAAGCCAGATTGATATGCTAGCAAAGTCAGGACAGAATAAATCAGGAGCATAATCAGGTAAGATTTTGTTGAATGAGGACTCTAACAGTCATGCTCAGGACCCAGACCATAGTACACAAGAAAAAACCGCAGGTTTGGGCAATGAGAATGATCAACACGAGAGCAGTAAAATCCAGCAAAAGAATCATACTTGGAAGAGGAGAGCTCGTGTGATTTCAACTGATAAAAAAGTTGCTGAACAAAAAGCTGAGAAAAGAAAATTAAAAGGTGAAGCTGAGCTAATGGAAATTGAAGAAGAGGAGATAACGGGTAAGAGATCGAAGTCAAAGGAATCGGCGGGGGAGATGGAGCGTCTCCCTTGCCGGGCATTATGAATATCCTATGCTACAACTGTCGGGGATTGGGGAAGGCCCGGGCAGTTGCAAGACTCACTAACTTAGTGAGACGAGAGGCCCCGAAAATTGTGTTCTTAATGGAAACTCGGTGTGACGGTATAAAAATGGAGGAGGTTCGAAATAGAATTGGTTTTCAAGGTTGCTTCACGGTGAATACAGTGGGTAATTCAGGAGGCCTTTGCTTGCTTTGGGATAATGATGTGAGTGTGACAATTCAATCCTACACAAGACACCATATTGATGCAAAGGTTGAGTTCAAAGAGGGGGTGGAATTTGGCGCTTGACGGGGTTTTATGGATGGCCTAGAAAAGAGGAAAAACACCAATCTTGGAACCTTCTTAAGAGATTAGCGGAGGATGAGCATGATGCTTGGCTTTGTTTAGGAGATTTCAATCAAGTCCTTCATGGGGAGGATAAAGAAGGGGGCGCCCTAGCTGACTGCTCTCTCATGCTGAATTTTAGAAGCACTCTTGATCATTGTGGGCTGCATGAAATGACTTTTTCAGGACCAAAGTTCACTTGGGATAATGGACGGGCAGGTGACGAGTTTATTCAAGAGAGGCTAGACTTGGGAGTAGCAAATGACAGCTGGTTTGAACTCTTCCCGGGAGGCAATATTAGACATCTTGACCGGGAAGGATCGGATCATCTGCCTATTTTGATGGAGTGTTTCAAAGTAGAAGATGAAGGGGAGGAATTTCCTAGAGGCCGAAAACCCTTTCGTTTTGAAGCTATGTGGCTCCAACATGAGGGATGCCAAGCTGTGATTGAAAATGCATGGAGAAATCCTAGCTCTCGGAACAATGAAGGGGGAGTGATGGGAAAGCTTTCTACATGTGCGGAAGAGTTAGGGGAATGGAATAAAAAGGTTTTTGGCAATATTCTGCTTGAGCTAAAAGGGATTAGAGAGGAGCTTAGAGCTTTGTAGAAAAGGGGGATGCAAGGAGCTTGGGTACACCGTAGGCGGGCTCTGGAGGAAGAAGAAAGGGACTTAATGGCAAAAGAAGAATTGTTATGGTTGCAGCGAGCTAAGGCAAATGAGCTCTCTTGGGGAGATAAAAATTCAGCTTACTTCCATCATAAAGCAAATGGGAGACGTAGGAGAAATAGGATGTCAAAATTGGTGGATGATGAAGGAATGGAGTGGAGGCATACAACAAACAAATCAAAGGTGGCTGTTAGATATTTCATGGAGCTCTTTAAATCTGATCTAAGCACACAATTAACCTTGGGTCCTCAAGGAATCTCGCCACTTTGGACGGAATTGGATAACTCCGAGCTCTCTCGTTCGTTCTCCGGTGAAGAGGTAACCTCCTCTCTTTTTTCTATGCACCCTACAAAAGCTCCGGGTCCTGATGGTATGTCAACGCTTTTCTTTCAAAAACATTGGCATATTGTCGGACCGGAAGTCATCTCCTTTTGTCTTAATATTTTACATGGAGCGTCTTTTCCGCAAAATTTGAATCATACGCTTATTTCACTAATTCCAAAGGTCACTAATCCTAATCGAATGAAGGACCTCCGTCCTATCAGTTTATGCAATGTTTTGTACAAGGTGATCTCAAAGGTGTTAGCAAATAGGCTAAAAGGTGTGCTCAATAAGGTGGTCTCCTCACCTCAAAGCGCTTTTGTCCCGGGTCGGCTCATTACCGACAACGTTCTTTCAGCTTTTGAACTCTTTCATCATATGAAGAATAAGAGAAAGGGGAAGAAGGGATACATGGCCTTGAAGCTGGATATGGCGAAGGCGTACGATAGGGTTGAATGGAATTTCATGGAGCGGGTCGTGCGTCAACAAGGGTTTTGTGATCAATGGATTCGGCTCATAATGACATGTGTATCCACGATATCTTTTGCTGTACTCATGGATGGGCATCCTTCCGACATTTTCTACCCATCTCGGGGTTTACGTCAAGGCGATCCTTTATCACCTTATTTGTTCCTCCTTTGTGCTGAAGGGTTGTCCGCCTTAATTCGCAAGGGTGAAATGGATGGACGTATCAAAGGAATTCGGATTGCTCGAAATGCGCCAACGGTTTCTCATCTATTCTTTGTTGATGATAGTATGATTTTTGCTGAAGCTACTTGTCAACAAGCTACAGAAATTGCATCTATTCTCCAGGTTTATGGAGCGGAATCAGGACAACAGGTGAACTTCTCAAAATCTGAACTTTCCTTTAGCAAGAATGTGAGTGATCAAAGACGCATGGAGATTCAAGAAATTCTCGATGTTCATGAAGTTGAAAAACATGAAAGATACTTGGGGTTACCAACAATGATTGGACGATCCAAAAAGGTGATCTTTGGGCAAATTAAAGAGCGAATGTGGAAGAAATTGAAGGGTTGGAAAGCGCATTCTCTTTCAAGAGCCGGAAAAGAAGTGCTTCTGAAATCAGTGGTACAAGCAATCCCCTTATATGCTATGTCCTTTTTTAAATTTCCTACTGAATTTTGTCGGGAATTATAACAGCTTATGTGCAACTTCCTGTGGGGTGATACTAGCGCTTCAAGGAAAACTCATTGGATGAGTTGGGCTCGAATGTGTCACACGAAAGGACGAGGTGGTCTTAGCTTTCGGGATTTGGAAGCTTTTAACTTGGCTCTCTTGGCAAAACAAGGTTGTCGACTTATTCAGAATCCGAACTCCCTGATTGGTCAAATACTGAAAGCGAAGTACTTTCCGAATTCGCATTTCTTAGAAGCCTCAGTGGGTCACAATCCAAGTTACACCTGGCGTAGCATTATTGCGGCTCGAAGGGTGCTTGAAGATGGCACGTTCTGGCAAGTCGGGAATGGGAGTACCATAAATGTTTGGAGGGACAGATGGTTACCAAGACCAGTTTCTTTTAGGCCTCTGGGTAATTTCTATGGTGTTGATTCTGAGTTAAAAGTGAGCGATCTCATTGACTGGAATGCTGGGAACTGGGATGAGGACCAAGTGCGTGCTTTATGTGCTCCCTGCGATGTTGACATTATTTTGGCACAGCATTTAGTTGATCCACAGATTACTGACCAGCTTGTTTGGTACTACTCATCCCATGGTGATTTTACTATCGGGTCGACATATCATTTAATTTTTGAACAGAAAATGAATAGAGTAAATGTTGCTTCCCCTGCTGATAATCTTGATGGGCCTGTTTGGAAACATTTATGGACGATCAAAACCATTCCGAGCTTCAAATCCTTCCTATGGCGTGCTTGTCGTCAAATTCTCCCTTGCAAACAAAATCTTTTCAGAACGAAAGTTGTCTCGGATCCGCTTTGCCCGATTTGCGGTCTTGTTGAAACAACTCTACATACTTTGCGTGATTGCATACTACCGCAGTTGGTTTGGGATCTATGCTCTGATTTGGGTTCTTTGGGGGAAGGGACTGTTTCTGTGGTGGATTGGGCAGAACAGATTTTTGCAAAGTTACCTTCTAACCAAGTAGCTCTTTGGGCAAGTGTGGTTAGTGGTATTTGGAGAGCACGCAATAAATTCTTGTTTGAAGGAATAAAAGAAAATCCAGCTGATATCATTGAATTGAGTATGCAGCAACAGAAGGAATTTGAAGAGCAAATCACCAAAATGCAGGGATTGCCCCGAGTGCAACACAAGACTATTACTTCATGGCGTAAACCAGATCAAGTGTGGATGAAACTGAATTGTGATGCTGCAGTAAATGATCGTGCGTGTGGGATCGGTTTTGTTTGTCGATTGTCGACTGGAGAAGTCCACTTTGCTGGTGCAAATAGGATTCAATCAGGATCTTCAGTAGAGATTGCGGAGGCTGAGGCTGTTTTGAAGAGGCTTCGAGTGGCTAAGTTGGTGGGGATCACCCATATTCAAGTTGAATCTGACTGTCTCCCGCTTATGAAAAAAGTTTAGCAAAAGGCACTTCCTCATTCAATTCTGGGATCTCTGATTGCTATGATTATTGATCTCAGTTTTGATTTTATTAGCTGTAAGTTTAGTTATATTAGTAGGAATGCAAATAGAGTGGCTCACTGGCTTGCTCATTGGAAGCCTACGTGTCCTTTCTTAGAATTTCAGCATTTTAGTTTCCCTCTTGATTTGTACTGCTTGTTAGACTCTGACTAGGTTGTTGCTGGTGTTTAATGAAGATTGTTGTTTGTTATAAAAAAAAACTGGTTTGTTGCTTTCGTTGTTTTTTCGGGAGATTTAACATAATTTTCAGAGAAGAGGATGATTCCCTCTCCTTTATTTTTTATTTGTGTGAATTTCACTTGACCGGCCGTTATTTATCCACTCATTCCCTAAATCAACCCTTATATTTGGCATTACACAAAACCACCCACTATATATATATATATATGTGGTTAAGTTCAAGTAAGGAGGTAATTTAGTATAAATAGTTAGGAGAAATAAGAAGAGTTGGATACAAGGATATAAATGGTACTAATTTGTGATAGCTTGCATATAGGAGTAGCTTAGTTGCATGTTTTATATATGTTTTAGTTAGTTTTAGGATAGTTTTTATGTAGTTTTTAGGTTTTTGTGTTATCGGGTATTATGCGCTGGTTTGCTCGGTTTTACAGGTTTTTAGGTTCAGGAGCAACAGCGGGGCGATTACAGATTGACTATGGCGGTGGTGGATGAGCCAAGGAAGCTAAGGGATGCTAGGAGCATGGAAAAAGAAGAGCCAAGCAAAGGATAATGCAAAACCAAGTCAAGCCAAGTGCTCGGGATCGAACCCGAGCAATGATCCCGCGCAATCCCATCTGAAGCACAAAAGCGCGGGGAGGACAAAGCGTGGCCGCGCTTTTCTGGGCCGATCCCGCGCAATCGGGACTTCTACACGGACAAGAGTTTGGGCCGGGATTTTGGTTTTGGGCTTTGGTACTTGTGTATTTGGGCTTATGTCATCCGAGATATATGTTTAAGATATGATATTTTGAGGGATATTTTTAGAAGACATATATATACTTTATGTTAGTTTTATTTTCTCATAACTTTGGATCAACTTTTGGAGGCTAGGGTTTTCTCTCAAGGAAGAACCTTTGAACCTTTGTAAGTTTGATTTTAATTCAATTATGCATTGCTAATTTCTCTTGTGTTTGACTAGTTATTGAAATCATAGATTGCATAATATTGTGAGGTTTGATTGATTCTCATCAACTTGAATAGGTTTTATTCCCTGTGCTTAATTGAATCAGAATTTATCTAGGGTTTTGTTAGATTGATCACCTAATAGAATTTCTAGGTTAATTTACAACTAATCTGATTAGTGCCCGTTCGGGGTTGATTAGATAAAGTAGCACCTATAATTGTTTGGACCCGTTTGGGCTATTCAATTGTAGAGGGGAATAAATCCATAAATTACTTAGATGTCTGTTTGCTCTAAGTGTTTGTTTCTATTGATAACTTGATTCGTAAAGCTGTCGTTTAATTGAATCTAGACGTTGTTTTAGGTTGTTAAATAATTAGGGTTGTTGAGACTGTTAGTTCTTTCAACTATTTATGAAGTTTGGGTCATAATCCTTAGTAGGAGTATAATCCACAATAGATTATTCAAGGGAATTGAGAATCGAAAGAATCAATGATCAATAAGCATATCTATGATGGATTTAACTAGTTGAACATATTTTTCTCATATTTGTCAAACTCAATCATATTTGCATTCTTAGATAGTTTCCAACTTTGCATAGTAGATTAGAATTTCATTCATAAAACCCCCCTTATTAGTTACTTGGCACTTAAGTAATAGCACTTTTACACGAGTCTCTGTGGGTTCGACCCTTACTTACAGCTCTACTGAGTTGGTTAAGTTAGGTTTCTTTGATAGGTATCAACGACCACCGAAAATACCTCATCAAATTTGGCGCCGTTGCCGGGGACTCGTCGCTATTTGTGTTTATTACTTTCGTGCTGTTTTGGGTGTGAACCTGTTATATGGTTCATACCCGTGCTACTAACTCATCTCCCCTGTTGTTTGATCCATATATTGACAGGACACTCTTCAAGCTAAGGAAGGAAATCCGAAATCACTTTCAGGCCTTGCCGTTCTTTCTTGAAGAATCTGACTCTGAATATGAATCTGCTGAATTTTTCGAGATGGGTGACCAAACATTGAGGCAGTTGACTGCACCGAATCTGGCACAACAACCGTTGGCGGTGCAATTCCCTGCTCTTGATGAGGGAGTCAAGTTTGAACTGAAATCCGGGTTGATCCATCTTTTGCCTTCATTCCATGAGCTTAGTGGTGAAGACCCCAACAAACATCTTTCTGAATTTCATGCTGTGTGCTCAAGCATGAAGCCTGCTGATTTGACTCATGACCGGATCGCACTGAGAGCCTTTCCTTTTTCTCTCAAGGATCAGGCTAAAGACTGGTTTTACTACTTGGCTCCGGGAAGTATTCATACATGGGCCAAGATGAAGGAAGCTTTTCTGGAGAAGTACTTCTCTGCTACAAGGCTCAATGATCTAAAAAAGCGAATTAGTAATATTGAACAAGAAGCTAATGAGTCCTTGTATGAATACTATGAAAGATTCAAGAGGTTGATAGCCAGCTGCCCTTTCCATGGCTACACTGATCAAGACTTGATTTTATACCTTTTCAATGGCCTCTTGGATGATGAGAGAAGAATGGTCAATGCAGCTTGCCAAGGTAACATTCTCAACAAGACTCCTGCTGCTCCGTTTGAACTATTCACACAACTGTCTGAGGGCGGATGAGGTATTTTCGGTGGTCATTTATACCTATCAAAGAAACCTTAGCTTAACCAACTCAGTAGAGCGGTAAGTAAGGGTCGATCCCACAGAGACTCTTGTAATTGTGTTATTACTTGTATGCCAAGTAACCAAAGGGTTTTTTTTATGAATGATTATCTAAGCTACTATGCAAGAACAGAAATAAATATGAATGCAGGGTTGACGTATATCAATAAAAGACAAACGTGTTCAACTAGTTAGATCCATCATGATATTGATTCGTTGATCATCGATTATCTTGATTCTCTTCTCACTTGAATAATCTATTATGGATAATGATCCTACTAAGGATTAAGATCCAAACTTCATATATAGTTGATAGAACTACCAGTCTAACAACCCTAATTAAATAACAACCTAGAAGACCTTCTAGATTCAATTAAATAACAGCATGACGATTCAAGTTATCAATAGAAACAAACAACTTAGAGCAACCAGACATCTAAGTGATTTGTGAATTTATTCCCTTCTTTAACCAACAAGTCCAACCGGTACTAATTTGATTAAAGTATACTCTTGATCAAATTAACTCCGACCGGTAATTAATCAGATTCAGTTATAACTAGAAATTCAATTAGGTGATCAATCTAATAAAACCCTAGTTTAGATTCAATTAAGCACATGGAATAATTTCTATTCAAGTTTGTTGAGAATCAATCAAACCTCACAACTACATACAAATCATGACTTCAATAACTAGCCAAACACAAGAGAAATTAGCAATGCATAATTGAATTAAAATCAAACTTACAAAGGTTTCAAAGTCTGCCTCCAAAGAGAAAAACCCTAGCCTCCAAAAGTATGATCAAAAGTTATGAGAAAATAAAACTAACATAAAGTATTTATATGTCTTCTAAAAATAACCCTAAACATTATATCTTAAATCATATATCTCGGATGACATAAGTCCAAATACACAAGTACCAAAGCCCAAAACCAAAATCCCGGCCCAAACTCTTATCCGTGTAAACGTCCCGATTGCGCGGGATCGACACCACATTGCGCGGCCGCGCATTTGCCATCCCGCGCTTTCCTCATTCAGTTGGGATTGCGCGACGTCATTGCTCGGGATCGATCCCGAGCTTTCGGCTTGTGCTTTGCTCTTTATTTAACTCTTCTTCATCCATCATCCTAGCATCCCTTAGATTGTCCACCACCGCCATGGTCAATCTGTATTCGCCCCGCTGTTGCTCCTGAACCTAAAAACCTATAAAACCGAGCAAACCAGCGCATAATACCCGACAACACAAAAACCTAAAAACTACATAAAAGCTAACCTAAAACTAACTAAAACATATATAAAACATGCATCTTAACTACTCCTATATGCAAGCTATCAAATTCCCCCATGCTTAACCCTTGCTTGTCCTCAAGCAAGACATAAATCCAATCACACCATAGAAATGCAATCTTACATCCATCTCAAGTCAAACAACCATTTCACATATAATCAAAACCCGACCAAGACTTCCTAACATGCATTATGGTAAGCAACAAGTAAAGACCATCCATTCATTCTAGACCTCACCAAGGATAATGTGTTTGCACTCAACTCTCAAATGTATAAAGGATGTGTTTCACTCAAAATCAACCATGAAAACTAGACTACCATATGCTTGCATCAGAGTTCTGAATCTCCACCGTTGGGGATCAAATACATAACAGAAATCATGAGGTCTTTTTTTTTTTTTGAATTATAGGTTGTATATTGATATAGATAAAGCTTTACAAAAGGTGAGGCTTAAATAGTAGGCCAGGCATATGACAAAAACGGCCGAGGCCAAGAGTTTGAGACGCTAACAGAGCCTAGAGATATCAAAAGTGGCGAACAAAATGATCACTAGCCGATACAATTGAGGAGTCGTAGCCAATCCTTGTGTCTTCGGTTAGTTGTGTCGCATTTTGCTCTAAAGATGTCCCTGATTTGTTGCAGAATCACTTGAGCACAAGCGGTCCAGCTTGGAGTGAGATTCTTGAAGACAGCCTCATGAGGTCTTTTTAAGGCTTGTAATGGGGCCAAGGTAAAGAGAAATTAGGAAGGGATCATATTTGGCCTGTGGTGCTAAATCTGGGATAAAGAACTAGTCCTAAACCCAACTCAACACTTTCTTTTCTTACTTCCCAACTTCCTTTTCCAACTCCATACATTTACAATTAAGCACTTTGCTTCTTTTTTTTTTCTTTTTCAACTCTTTTCTTGCTTTGCTAATGAAGACTACACACAATTTAAGCAATTTTTTTTCTTTTGCTTTGCAACATACTTTCATCTTCATTTTTTCACTTTGAAACCAAGAGTTGTATTTCCTCTTTTTCCACCTCTTTCTCAAACTTCCCCATACTTACATCAAACTCACACAAAACATAATCAACCTAAAGTCCTAAATCCCGGATTATGGGTCAAGCTTATTAGGCTAGGAATCATTTTGTGGAGCTCATAAAAAACACAGGCTTAAAGCTCAAATAAGTGGGGTGTCAAAAACATGGATCTTGTCAAGGTAGGAAGGGAAATAATAGGCTATAAGAAACATTGCCTCAATCATTTTAATGTCATGCATTCAAACATATAAGCAGCCTTGACAAAGAGTATTAACACAAGTTCTAGAGCTAGATAGTCATGGTGATACACTCAAGTATTTTAGAGAACAAATAATCATGAAAGGCCAAAAATATCTCACAAGGCTAATTTTTTTGTCTAGAACTTCAGAATGAATCAAATACTTAAGCTAAATACATGCTCCATCCTATAATCAAGGTAATCAATCAATGATCATGCTCATATCATATCAACTTCAGTATATCATGCAAATCATGGGTTAGAACTTATACTTAGCATAGAAACACAAGAGGAATCAAACAATTGGGAAATAAGAACCTAAATGCAATATTTTTTTTTATTTTTTTCAAATTTTCTGATTTTTTTTCATTTTTTCAAGAATTTTAATCAATGCATGCAAAAATTTAAATATGACCTAAACTAATGCAACTACATGCAATGCAAAAGTAATTCCCTTCCCCCATGCTTAAAACATACTTTGTCCCCAAAGTATAGTAAAAAGTAAAGAGAAGAGAAAAACTCACAGAACCTAGTTGTGTGGCGGGTAATAGGGCGGAAAATCCTGTGGTGGCGGCGGCTGGTACTTCGGATGATACTCTGGCTGCGGTGGATGGTACGGTGGAATCTCCTGTGCTGGTGGTGGCTGGTACGCCGGAAACTGAGGATACGGAGGATCTGGAAAGGCATACTAAGGATAAGACTGATGAGGTGGATATCCCGCTGAACTCCATCCATCCAATCTAGTGTTGAGCAGTCTGAACTGCTCATCCTGGCGGGCTTGAAAAGCAGCAAGCTGCTGATCCTGATGAGTCTGATATGATGTGAACCTCTGATCCACATAACCTCTCATGCCCTGAAAGCTTTGATCGATATGAGAAGACATGTCATTGTATCGCTGCGTGTTGTCCAGCTGCATCTGTCTCATCATCTCCATCATCTGGTTATACTGAGCATCAGAGTAATGTGTACCTCCAGCCGGTATAGACGGATCAAACTGTCTCTGCTGATCATCCTCCTCAAACTCATCATCCTCATCAGTGTCTACATCTTCAGCAGATTCTTCCTCTTCTTCTTCTTCAGCCATGGTGAAATCCTCATCCATCTCCTCTTCATCAAAATCCACCACAATAGGAACTGAAACCGTCTTTTTACCCCTAACCGGGCCCTTAACGGTATCCACATCCAAGTCTCCAGCCTGAACCTTAATGAACCAGTTAGCTGGACTATCCCCAATCTGCACTCGGTGTCCATCAGGAAGCTTCATTACTCTCCCAGAATCACCAATCACCCAGAAGTAAGAGCGCCTGTACTTATAGAGAATGCCCATTTTCTTCAGCATGGTAAAGTCAATAGGCAAAGGCGGTATATCAACATGTAGCCTGCTCAGATCGACTCCAAAATGCTTGGCTAGGAAAGTCACAATCCCACCAATACAAATGGCTCCACCGCCTTTGTTCCCAACATGAGCCATGTGGTGCATCAGCATAACACCCATATTCAACGGCTTCCTCTTCAAACTAGCAGCCAATACAGTGACATCTTTCTTGGGACAATTGTTTCCCCCATCACCTCTCCCATTCAGAGTACTAGCAATAAACCGTTGGAAAACCTTAATAGCGGGATGAGTAATGGGAGAAGCTTTTTCTCTAGACGGCTCATACTTAGGTCTCCCTGTGATGGCTTTCTAGAAGTGCTTGTCAGCCCATGTAGCACCTGCCTCAGTAAGCACTAAATCTCTACTAATAAGAAAATTGCAGAAACCAAACACTCGGTTGACCTCTTTCAAGGTCATCTTCCTTCTAACTCCTCCTAGCCAAAACTTGATCTCCCCTTCTCCTTTAAAATTAGTGGACAAAGTGCTCAGAAACTCCAGTGTTAACCCCTTGAAGGTGGGTTCACACAGCTTCAAGAACTCGCCCATATGGAAATATGCCCTCATCTCATTCAACAGATGAGCTATCCCAATCTCGTTCATCAGGTCCCAGTCTATGAACCGAGTTGCTTTCCATTGCCTATCCTTCAGAAGCTCAAACCTAATCACATGATTGTTCTTTGTCAGAGTGATCCCAAAAGTCTCTTGGGTGGCCTCCCCCACCACAGCAGGGGGAGCTAAAGCAGCTCGGGATGATGAAGATCCATCAGTTCTGCCTCTCTTGTTACCCATGATTCAGAATTTCAAAAAACAACTTGCACAACACCACCAAACAAACAAGCAAACGCAATTCCGTTGTCCCAGCAAGGACAACCCCAGCAATATTTCACAGAAAAGCTCTCAAACGCTCTCTTCCCCCACTACCTAGAACAATTTAATCAAAAGTTAACCAAATTTTAATCAAATTTCTAGGTGATTTTCGGATTACATGCAAAGTTCGAATAAAACACGAAACTAGACTAGAATCATGCAATAAAAAAGCTTTTATAAAGGACTCAAGCCTAAATCCGAGCCTAAAGGGGTCAAGTTCGGGTTTTTCTAGTCAAACCTAGATCTAGATTTAATCTATCAAAAACCGAAATTTAAGAGGAGATTGTGAAAAACTTACTTGAATCCCGCTTGATTTGGAGTTCCTTGCTTGATCTGGGTTGAAAATCCGCCTTGAATGGGCTTGAATGGAGCTTGAGAGCTTGCCTTCAATGGAGGTTGAGGAGAAGTAGGAGAAGGAGGGGCGGCGAAGTGAGGAAGAATGAGGAAAGGCTCGTGTTTTATTTAAGAAGGGTTCCCAAAAAAACGGCCAATTGCGCGGGATCGCACGGAATTGCGCGATCGCGCATTTGCGATCCCGCGCATTCATGTCCCAGTTGCAATTGCGCGGCTTCGGGGCTGGGATTGCGCGGTCGCGCTTTTCCTTGCCCAATCCGCGCTTTCTCCTCTGAGCCTGCATTGCTCGGGATCGTTCCAAATTCTTGACCACGCAATTTTCGTCCCAATCCCGAGTTTTTAGCCCCATTTACTTCTAAGCTTGCCCGAGCTACCTGTATATTTGAGGATTATTTCTACCAAAACTAACTAACAAAAACAAAATGGTAAAATTTGAAAACAAAAAATCAAAGCAAATCTATCCTAAACCATGGGTTGCCTCCCAAGAAGCGCTTGTTTAACGTCTTTAGCTTGACGTAAAAGGATATCACGAAGGATACGAGCTATGGAATTCGATCTCCTTCCCATCGAACCCCATCTTCAGTGTGCCTTGCGGTATGTCAATCCTTGTATTTGCAGTCTTCAAGAATGGTCGTCCTAGCAACATAGACGTTTTTGCAACTCCCGAACCCATGTCCATTACCAGAAAGTCAGCTGGAAATTTCAAGGAGTCCACCGTAACCCATACATCTTCAATCTTTCCTTTGGGCCTCACAGTGGAGTGATCAGCTAACTCTACTATGGTTCGGGTCTCTTTTAATGTCCCCATACCGAGTTTCTCATATAAGGAGGAAGAAATCACATTGACAGATGCACCTAAATCAATCAAAGCTTCATTCACCTTGGTGCTTCCAATCATGCAAGGAATAGTGAACATGCCAGGGTCACTGCACTTCTCAGGCAAACGCTTTTGAAACACAGCAAACACATGTTCTTTTTCTTTAACTTGCTTCTGACTTTTCTCCTTCTGTCCTCTTTTCCGAGTGCACAACTCCTTTAAAAATTTAGCATACCGAGGTACACTCTTGATCAGATTCAGTAATGGGACATTAACTCTGCATGTACTGAAGACCTCGAACAGCTCTTTATCATTCTTCAATTTCCGGGTTTCTTTTAAGGCTTCAGAAAAGGGTGGAACAGGTACATAAGCTTTCAGACGAGGTGCAGAAGTATTTTCCAGTTCGCCCAGATTGCGCGGCTTCGCATCCAATTGCGCGGCCGCACTTTCTCCCTCGTCCCCGCGCAATCCCAACTGGGACTGTGTTGCGCAGGGTGCACATTGCTCGGCCGCGCTTTTAGCAGCCAAGCCGAGCAATTTGGCTCCGTTACGTTCTTCTACTTCGTCAACCTTGCTCAACTGGCATAATTGTCTTGCCTTATAACCACCATGAATGGAGATAAAACTGACATTCGCCCTCGGGTTAAGCTCTGTCTGAGATGGTAGCTTACTTGAATCTCTAGCTTCCAGTTTGCTTACTGCCTCAGCAATCTGACTAACTTGGTTCTCCAAATTCTTTATACTAGACTTGGTTTCCTGTTGAAGCTGAGTTAGAGAACCATGCATTGTAGAAACTGACTGAGTCAACTGTCGGACCATCTCCTCTGTGGACATAGCATTCTGATTCACTCCCTGAGCGTGAGGTTGGAAAGGCGGTATGTACTGAGCTTGGCCACCTTGATGGTTGAACTGCTGATTGCTAGAATTACCATACCTCAGATTAGGATGATCCCTCCAGCCTGGATTGTAGGTGTTGGAGAAGGGGTCATACCTCGGCCTAGGTGGGCCATATCCTCCCACTGCATTCACCTCAGCATTCTGATCTTGAAGTGTAGGGCAGGAATCAGTGGGGTGCATGTTATCAAAGCAAATTTCACAGGCTTTCACCTGCTTTTTTCCACCTTGTTGCAAGAGCTGCTTCATCATTGTTTTCAACTCAGTGACTTCATCTTGGATTCTTGAGTTAGCCACCACAGCACTTGCAACTCTTGAGCCAGTTTCTTTTCTGAACTGTCTTGTGCCCTCAGACAGTTGTGTGAATAGTTCAAACGCAGCAGCAAGAGTCTTGTTGAGAATGTTACCTTGGCAAGCTGCATTGACCATTCTTCTCTCATCATCCAAGAGGCCATTGAAAAGATATAAAATCAAGTCTTGATCAGTGTAGACATGTAAAGGACAGTTGGCTATCAACCTCTTGAATCTCTCATAGTATTCGTACAAGGACTCATTAGCTTCTAGTTCAATATTACTGATTCGCTTTTTCAGATCATTGAGCCTTGTAGCAGGGAAGTACTTCTCCAAAAAAGCTTCCTTCATCTTAGTCCATGTATTAATACTTCCCGGAGCCAAGTAGTAAAACCAGTCTTTAGCCTGATCCTTGAGAGAAAAAGGAAAGGCTCTCAGCGCGATCTGGTCATGAGTTACATCAGCAGGCTTCATGCTTGAGCACACAACATGAAATTCAGAAAGATGTTTGTTGGGGTCTTCACCACTAAGCCCATGGAATGAAGGCAGAAGATGGATCAACCCAGATTTCATTTCAATCTTGTCTCCCTCAGCAAGAGCCGGAAATTGCACCGCCAACGGTTGTTGTGCCAGATTTGGTGCAGTTAACTGTCTCAATGTTTGGTCACCCATCTCGACAAATTCAGCAGATTCAGATTCAGAGTCAGATTCTTCAAGAAAGAACGGCAAGGCCTGAAAGTGATTCCGGATTTCCTTCCTTAGCTTGAAGAGTGTCCTGTCAATATCTGGATCAAATAACAGGGGAGATGAGTTAGTAACACGGGTATGAACCATATAACAGGTTCACACCCAAAACAGCACGAAAGTAATAAACACAAATAGCGACGAGTCCCCGGCAACGATGCCAAATTTGATGAGGTATTTTCGGTGGTCGTTTATACCTCTCAAAGAAACCTTAGATTAACCAACTCAGTAGAGCGGTAAGTAAGGGTCGATCCCACAGAGACTCTTGTAATTGTGTTATTACTTGTATGCCAAGTAACCAAAGGGGTTTTTTTATGAATGATTATCTAAGCTACTATGCAAGAACAGAAATAAATATGAATGCAGGGTTGATGTATATCAATAAAAGACAAACGTGTTCAACTAGTTAGATCCATCATGATATTGATTCGTTGATCATCGATTATCTTGATTCTCTTCTCACTTGAATAATCTATTGTGGATAATGATCCTACTAAGGATTAAGATCCAAACTTCATATATAGTTGATAGAACTACCAGTCTAACAACCCTAATTAAATAACAACCTGGAAGACCTTCTAGATTCAATTAAATAACAGCATGACGATTCAAGTTATCAATAGAAACAAACAACTTAGAGCAACCAAACATCTAAGTGATTTGTGAATTTATTCCCTTCTTTAACCAACAAGTCCAACCGGTACTAATTTGATTAAAGTATACTCTTGATCAAATTAACTCCGACCGGTAATTAATCAGATTCAGTTATAACTAGAAATTCAATTAGGTGATCAATCTAATAAAACCCTAGTTTAGATTCAATTAAGCACAGGGAATAATTTCTATTCAAGTTTGTTGAGAATCAATCAAACCTCACAACTACATACAAATCATGACTTCAATAACTAGCCAAACATAAGAGAAATTAGCAATGCATAATTGAATTAAAATCAAACTTACAAAGGTTTCAAAGTTTGCCTCCAAAGAGAAAAACCCTAGCCTCCAAAAGTATGATCAAAAGTTATGAGAAAATAAAACTAACATAAAGTATTTATATGTCTTCTAAAAATATCTACAAACATTATATCTTAAATCATATATCTCGGATGACATAAGCCCAAATACACAAGTACCAAAGCCCAAAACCAAAATCCCGGCCCAAACTCTTGTCCGTGTAAACGTCCCGATTGCGCGAGATCGACACCACATTGCGCGGCCGCGCATTTGCCATCCCGCGCTTTCCCCATTCAGTTGGGATTGCGCGACGTCATTGCTCGGGATCGATCCCGAGCTTTCGGCTTGTGCTTTGCTCTTGATTTAACTCTTCTTCATCCATCATCCTAGCATCCCTTAGATCGTCCACCACCGCCATGGTCAATCTGTACTCGCCCCGCTGTTGCTCCTGAACCTAAAAACCTGTAAAACCGAGCAAACCAGCGCATAATACCCGACAACACAAAAACCTAAAAACAACATAAAAGCTAACCTAAAACTAACTAAAACATATATAAAATATGCATCTTAACTACTCCTATATGCAAGCTATCAAGGGCACAAGACAGTTCAGAAAAGAAACTGGCTCAAGAGCTGCAAATGATGTGGTGGCTAACTCAAGAATCCAAGATGAAGTCACTGAGTTGAAAACAATGATGAAGCAGCTCATGCAACAAGGTGGAAGAAAGCAGGTGAAAGATTGTGAAATTTGCTTTGATAACATGCACCCCACTGATTCCTGCCCTACACTTCAAGATCAGAATGCTGAGGTGAATGCAGTGGGAGGATATGGACCACCTAGGTTGAGGTATGATCCCTTCTCCAACACCTACAATCCAGGCTGGAGGGATCATCCTAATCTGAGGTATGGTAATTCTAGCAATCAGCAGTTCAACCATCAAGGTGGCCAAGCTCAGTACATACCACCTTTCCAACCTCACGCTCAGGGAGTGAATCAGAATGCTATGTCCACAGAGGAGATGGTCCGACAGAGGAGTTAGTCAGATTGCTGAGGCAGTAAGCAAACTGGAAGCTAGAGATTCAAGTAAGCTACCATCTCAGACAGAGCTTAACCCGAGGGCGAATGTCAGTTTTATCTCCATTCATGGTGGTTATAAGGCAAGACAATTATGCCAGTTGAGCAAGGTTGACGAAGTAGAAGAACGTAACGGAGCCAAATTGCTCGGCTTGGCTGCTAAAAGCGCGACCGAGCAATGTGCACCCCGCGCAACACAGTCCTAGTTGGGATTGCGCGGGGACGAGGGAGAAAGCGCGGCTGCGCAATTGGATGCGAAGCCGCGCAATCTGGGCGAACTGGAAAATACTTCTGCACCTCGTCTGAAAGCTTATGTACCTGTTCCACCCTTTCCTGAAGCCTTGAAAGAAACCCGAAAATTGAAGAATGATAAAGAGCTGTTCGAGGTCTTCAGTACATGCAGAGTTAATGTCCCATTACTGAATCTGATCAAGAGTGAACCTCGGTATGCTAAATTTTTAAAGGAGTTGTGCACTCTGAAAAGAGGAAAGAAGGAGAAAAGTCAGAAGCAAGTTAAAGAAAAAGAACATGTGTCTGCTGTGTTTCAAAAGCGTTTGCCTGAGAAGTGTAGTGACCCTGGCATGTTCACTATTCCTTGCATGATTGGAAGCACCAAGGTGAATGAAGCTTTGATTGATTTAGGTGCATCTGTCAATGTGATTTCTTCCTCCTTATATTAGAAACTCGGTATGGGGCCATTAAAAGAGACCCGAACCATAGTAGAGTTAGCTGATCACTCCACTGTGAGGCCCAAAGGAAAGATTGAAGATGTATGGGTTACGGTGGACTCCTTGAAATTTCCAGCTGACTTTCTGGTAATGGACATGGGATCAGGAGTTGGAAAAACATCTATGTTTCTAGGACGACCATTCTTGAAGACTGCAAATACAAGGATTGACATACCGCAAGGCACACTAAAGATGGGGTTCGATGGGAAGGAGATCGAATTCCATAGCTCGTATCCTTCGTGATATCCTTTTACGTCAAGCTAAAGACGTTAAACAAGCGCTTCTTAGGAGGCAACCCATGGTTTAGGATAGATTTGCTTTGATTTTTGTTTTCAATTTTACAATTTTTGTTTTTGTTAGTTAGTTTTGGTAGAAATAATCCTCAGATATACAGGTAGCTCGGGCAAGCTTAGAAGTAAAAGGGGCTAAAAACTCGGGATTGGGACGAAAATTGCGTGGTCAAGAATCTGGAACGATCCCGAGCAATGCAGGCTCAGAGGAGAAAGCGCGGCTTGGGCAAGGAAAAGCGCGGCCGTGCAATCCCAACCCCGAAGCCGCGCAATTGCAACTGGGACATGAATGCGTGGGATCGCAAATGCGCGGCCGCGCAATTCCGTGCGATCCCGTGCAATTGGCCGTTTTTTCGGGAACCCTTCTTAAATAAAACACGAGCCTTTCCTCATTCTTCCTCACTTCGCCGCCCCTCCTTCTCCTACTTCTCCTCAACCTCCATTGAAGGCAAGCTCTCAAGCTCCATTCAAGCCCATTCAAGGCGGATTTTCAACCCAAATCAAGCAAGGAACTCCAAATCAAGCGGGATTCAAGTAAGTTTTTCACAATCTCCTCTTAAATTTCGGTTTTTGATAGATTAAATCTAGATCTAGGTTTGACTAGAAAAACCCGAATTTGACCCCTTTAGGCTCGGATTTAGGCTTGAGTCCTTTATAAAAGCTTGTTTATTGCATGATTCTAGTCTAGTTTCGTGTTTTATTCGAACTTTGCATGTAAACCGAAAATCACCTAGAAATTTGATTAAAATTTGGTTAACTTTTGAGTAAATTGTTCTAGGTAGTGGGGGAAGAGAGCGTTTGAGAGCTTTTTTGTGAAATATTGTTGTGGTTGTCCTTGCCGGGACAACGGAATTGCGTTTGCTTGTTTGTTTTGTTGTGTTGTGCAGGTTGTTTTCTGAAATTCTGAATTAATGGCTCCAAAGAGAAGTAGAAGAGATGGTGCATCATCATCACAATCTGCTAGTCAGGGAGTACATCTGGTTCCACCTGCTGTGGTGGGAGAGACCACCCCAGAAACTTTTTGGATTAACCTGACAAAGAATAGCCACATAATCCGATTTGAGCTTCTGAAGGACAGGCAATGGAAATCAACTCGATTCATTGACTGGGACCTCATGAATGAGATTGGGATAGCTCATCTGTTGAATGAAATAGGAGCATATTTGCAAATGGGTGAGTTTTTGAAGCTGTGTGAACCCACCTTTAAGGGGTTAACATTGGAGTTTCTGAGAACTTTGTCTACCGATTTCAAGGGTGAAGGAGAGATAAAGTTTTGGCTAGGAGGTGTTAGGAAGAAGATGACCTTGAAAGAGGTCAACCGGGTGTTTGGATTCAGTTACTTCTATGAAAAAGATGTTGTACTGACTGAGGCAAGTGCTACATGGGCTGACAAGCACTTCTGGAGAGCCATCACAGGGAGACCCAAGTATGAGCCATCTAAAGAAAAGGCTTCTCCCATCACTCATCCCGCTATTAAAGTCTTCCCGCGGTTTATTGCCATTACTCTAAATGGGAGAGGTGATGGGGGAAACAATTGTCCCAAGAAAGATGTAACTGTGTTGGCTGCTTGCTTGAAGAGGAAGAGACTGAACTTGGGTGCTATGCTGATGCACCACATGGCTCATGTTGGGAACAAAGGCGGTGGAGCCATTTGTATTGGTGGGATTGTGACTTTCCTAGCCAAGCATTTTGGTATCGATCTTAGTAGGTTACATGTTGATATTCCGCCTTTGCCTATTGACTGCACCATGCTGAAGAAAATAGGCGCTCTCTACAAGTACAAAAACTCTTATTTCTGGGTGATTGGTGATTCTGGGAGAGCTATGAAGCTTCCTGATGGACAACGGGTGCAGATTGGGAATAGTCCAGCTAAATGGTTCATTGAAGTTCAGGCTGGAGATTTAGATGTGGATACCGTTAAGGGCCCGGTTAGGGGTAAAAAGGCGGTTTCAGTTCCTATTGTGGTGGATTCTGATGAAGAGGAGATGGATGAGGATTTCACAATGGCTGAAGAAGAAGAAGAGGAAGAATCTGCTGAAGATGTAAACACTGATGAGGATGATGAGTTTGAGGAGGAGGATCAGCAGAGACAGTTTGATCCGTCTATACCTGCTAGAGGTGATCACCAGTATTCTGATGCACAATACAGCCAGATGATGGAGATGATGAGACAGATGCAGCTGGATAACACGCAGCGATACAACGATATGTCTTCTCACATCGATTAGAGCTTTCAAGGCATGAGAGGTTATGTGGATCAGAGGTTTACATCATATCAGACTCATCAAGATCAGCAGCTTGCTGCTTTTCAGGCCCGCCAGGATGAGCAGTTCAGATTGCTCAACACCAGATTGGATGGATGGAGTTCGGCGGGCTATCCACCTCACATGTCTTATCCTCAGTATGCCTTTCCCGATCCTCCTTACCCTCAGTTCCCGCCATACCAGCCACCACCAGCACAAGAGATTCCACCGTACCATCCACCGCATCCAGAGTATCATCCGGAGTACCAGTCGCCGCCACACAGGATTTTCCGCCCTATTACCCGCCACACAACTAGGTTTTGTGAGTTTTTCTCTTTCTCTTTACTTTTTACTATACTTTGGGGACAAAGTATGTTTTAAGCATGGGGGAAGGGAAATACTTGTTGCATAGCATGTAGTTGCATTAGTTTAGGTCATATTTTAAATTTTTTTTTGCATGCATTGACTAAAATTCTTGGAAAATGAAAAAAAAAATCAGAAATTTGAAAAAATACAAAAATATTGCATTTAGGTTCTTATTTCCCCATTGTTTGATTCCTCTTGTGTTTCTAAGTTAAGTATAAGCTCTAACCCATGATTTGCATGATTTACTGAAGTTGATATGATATGAGCATGATCATTGATTGATTACTTTGATTATAGGATGGAGCATGTATTTAGCTTGAGTATTTGATTTATTCTGAAGTTCTAGACAACAATTAGCCTTGTGAGATATTTTTGGCCTTTCATGATATATTTGTTCTCTAAATTTCTTGAGTGTATCACCATGATTATCTAGCTCTAGAACTTGCGTTATGACTCTTTGTCAAGACTGCTTTATATGATTGAATGCATGACATTAAAATGATTGAGGCAATGTTTCTTATAAGCCTATTATTTTCCCTTCCTACCCTACAAGATCCATGTTTTTGACACCCCATTTCTTTTAAAGCTTTAAGCGTGTTTTTTTTATTAGCTCCACAAAATGATTCCTAGCCTAATAAGCTTGACCCATAATCCGGGATTTAGGACTTTAGGTTGTGATTGTGTCTTGTGTGAGTCTGATATAAGTATGGGGGAATTGGAAGAAAAGGTGGGAGAAGAGGGAGACAACTCTTAGTTTCAAAGTGAAAAAAATGAAGAGGAAATATGTTGCAAAGCAAAAGAAAGAAAATTTGAGCTCAATTGTTTAATAGTCTTCATTAGTATGTAAGAAAAGAGTTGAAGAAGAGGCAAAAGAAAAAAAAAAGCAAAGTGTTTTGAATGTAAATGTAAGGAGTTGAGAGAGTGAATGATGGGAAGTGTTATGAGAAGAAGTGTTGAATTTTGAGTTAGGATTAGTTCTTTATCCCGGATTTAGCACCACAGGCCAAATATGATCCCTTCCTAATTTCTCTTTACCTTGGCCCCATTACAAGCCTTAAAAAGACCTCATGATTTCTGTTATGTATTTGATCCCTAGCGGTGGAGATTTAGAACGCTGATGCAAGCATATGGTAGTCTAGTTTTCATGGTTGATTTAGAGTGAAGGGGGAGTGATGGGAAAGCTTTCTACATGTGCGGAAGAGTTAGGGGAATGGAATAAAAAGGTTTTTGGCAATATTCTGCTTAAGCTAAAAGGGATTAGAGAGGAGCTTAGAGCTTTGCAGAAAAGGGGGATGCAATGAGCTTGGGTACACCGTAGGCGGGCTCTGGAGGAAGAAGAAAGGGACTTAATGGCAAAAGAAGAATTGTTATGGTTGCAGCGAGCTAAGGCAAATGAGCTCTCTTGGGGAGATAAAAATTCAGCTTACTTCCATCATAAAGCAAATGG
The DNA here is from genome assembly GCA_964016875.1 of Fallopia convolvulus. Classification (NCBI taxonomy): domain Eukaryota; kingdom Viridiplantae; phylum Streptophyta; class Magnoliopsida; order Caryophyllales; family Polygonaceae; genus Fallopia; species Fallopia convolvulus. The sequence continues at coordinate 33,891,808 of OZ024721.1, read as the reverse complement.
GAGACGTAGGAGAAATAGGATATCAAAATTGGTGGATGATGAAGGAATGGAGTGGAGGCATACAACAAACAAATCAAAGGTGGCTGTTAGATATTTCATGGAGCTCTTTAAATCTGATCTAAGCACACAATTAACCTTGGGTCCTCAAGGAATCTCGCCACTTTTGACGGAATTGGATAACTTTGAGCTCTCTCGTTCGTTCTCCGGTGAAGAGGTAACCTCCTCTCTTTTTTCTATGCACCCTACAAAAGCTCCGGGTCCTGATGGTATGTCAACGCTTTTCTTTCAAAAACATTGGCATATTGTCGGACCGGAAGTCATCTCCTTTTGTCTTAATATTTTACATGGAGCGTCTTTTCCGCAAAATTTGAATCATACGCTTATTTCACTAATTCCAAAGGTCACTAATCCTAATCGAATGAAGGACCTCCGTCCTATCAGTTTATGCAATGTTTTGTACAAGGTGATCTCAAAGGTGTTAGCAAATAGGCTAAAAGGTGTGCTCAATAAGGTGGTCTCCTCATCTCAAAGCGCTTTTGTCCCGGGTCGGCTCATTACCGACAACGTTCTTTCAGCTTTTGAACTCTTTCATCATATGAAGAATAAGAGAAAGGGGAAGAAGGGATACATGGCCTTGAAGCTGGATATGGCGAAGACATACGATAGGGTTGAATGGAATTTCTTGGAGCGGGTCGTGCGTCAACAAGGGTTTTGTGATCAATGGATTCGGCTCATAATGACATGTGTATCCACGGTATCTTTTGCTGTACTCATGGATGGGCATCCTTCCGACATTTTCTACCCATCTCGGGGTTTACGTCAAGGCGATCCTTTGTCACCTTATTTGTTCCTCCTTTGTGCTGAAGGGTTGTCCGCCTTAATTCGCAAGGGTGAAATGGATGGACGTATCAAAGGAATTCGGATTGCTCGAAATGCGCCAACGGTTTCTCATCTATTCTTTGTTGATGATAGTATGATTTTTGCTGAAGCTACTTGTCAACAAGCTACGGAAATTGCATCTATTCTCCAGGTTTATGGAGCGGAATTAGGACAACAGGTGAACTTCTCAAAATCTGAACTTTCCTTTAGCAAGAATGTGAGTGATCAAAGACGCATGGAGATTCAAGAAATTCTCGATGTTCATGAAGTTGAAAAACATGAAAGATACTTGGGGTTACCAACAATGATTGGACGATCCAAAAAGGTGATCTTTGGGCAAATTAAAGAGCGAATGTGGAAGAAATTGAAGGGTTGGAAAGCGCATTCTCTTTCAAGAGCCGGAAAAGAAGTGCTTCTGAAATCAGTGGTACAAGCAATCCCCTTATATGCTATGTCCTTTTTTAAATTTCCTACTGAATTTTGTCGGGAATTAGAACAACTTATGTGCAACTTCCTGTGGGGTGATACTAGCGCTTCAAGGAAAACTCATTGGATGAGTTGGGCTCGAATGTGTCACACGAAAGGACGAGGTGGTCTTGGCTTTCGGGATTTGGAAGCTTTTAACTTGGCTCTCTTGGCAAAACAAGGCTGGCGACTTATTCAGAATCCGAACTCCCTGATTGGTCAAATACTGAAAGCGAAGTACTTTCCGAATTCGCATTTCTTAGAAGCCTCAGTGGGTCACAATCCAAGTTACACCTGGCGTAGCATTATTGCGGCTCGAAGGGTGCTTGAAGATGGCACGTTCTGGCAAGTCGGGAATGGGAGTACCATAAATGTTTGGAGGGACAGATGGTTACCAAGACCAGTTTCTTTTAGGCCTCTGGGTAATTTCTATGGTGTTGATTCTGAGTTAAAAGTGAGCGATCTCATTGATTGGAATGCTGGGAACTGGGATGAGGACCAAGTGCGTGCTTTATGTGCCCCCTGCGATGTTGACATTATTTTGGCACAGCATTTAGTTGATCCACATATTACTGACCAACTTGTTTGGTACTACTCATCCCATGGTGATTTTACTATCCGGTCAACATATCATTTAATTTTTGAACAGAAAATGAATAGAGTAAATGTTGCTTCCCCTGCTGATAATCTTGATGGGCCTGTTTGGAAACATTTATGGACGATCAAAACCATTCCGAGCTTCAAATCCTTCCTATGGCGTGCTTGTCGTCAAATTCTCCCTTGCAAACAAAATCTTTTCAGAACGAAAGTTGTCTCGGATCCGCTTTGCCCGATTTGCGGTCTTGTTGAAACAACTCTACATGCTTTGCGTGATTGCATACTATCGCAGTTGGTTTGGGATCTATACTCTGATTTGGGTTCTTTGGGAGAAGGGACTGTTTCTGTGGTGGACTGGGCAGAACAGATTTTTGCAAAGTTACCTTCTAACCAAGTAGCTCTTTGGGCAAGTGTGGTTAGTGGTATTTGGAGAGCACGCAATAAATTCTTGTTTGAAGGAATAAAAGAAAATCCAGCTGATATCATTGAATTGAGTATGCAGCAACAGAAGGAATTTGAAGAGCAAATCACCAAAATGCAGGGATTGCCCCGAGTGCAACACAAGACTATTACTTCATGGCGTAAACCAGATCAAGTGTGGATGAAACTGAATTGTGATGCTGCAGTAAATGATCGTGCGTGTGGGATCGGTTTTGTTTGTCGATTGTCGACTGGAGAAGTCCACTTTGCTGGTGCAAATAGGATTCAATCAGGATCTTCAGTAGAGATTGCGGAGGCTGAGGCTGTTTTGAAGAGGCTTCGAGTGGCTAAGTTGGTGGGGATCACCCATATTCAAGTTGAATCTGACTGTCTCCCGCTTATGAAAAAAGTTTAGCAAAAGGCACTTCCTCATTCAATTCTGGGATCTCTGATTGCTATGATTATTGATCTCAGTTTTGATTTTATTAGCTGTAAGTTTAGTTATATTAGTAGGAATGCAAATAGAGTGGCTCACTGGCTTGCTCATTGGAAGCCTACGTGTCCTTTCTTAGAATTTCAGCATTTTAGTTTCCCTCTTGATTTGTACTGCTTGTTAGACTCTGACTAGGTTGTTGCTGGTGTTTAATGAAGATTGTTGTTTGTTATAAAAAAAAACTGGTTTGTTGCTTTCGTTGTTTTTTTCGGGAGATTTAACATAATTTTCAGAGAAGAGGATGATTCCCTTTCCTTTATTTTCTATTTGTGTGAATTTCACTTGACCGGCCGTTATTTATCCACTCATTCCCTAAATCAACCCTTATATTTGGTATTACACAAAACCACCCACTATATATATATATATGTGGTTAAGTTCAAGTAAGGAGGTAATTTAGTATAAATAGTTAGGAGAAATAAGAAGAGTTGGATACAAGGATATAAATGGTACTAATTTGTGATAGCTTGCATATAGGAGTAGCTTAGTTGCATGTTTTATATATGTTTTAGTTAGTTTTAGGATAGTTTTTATGTAGTTTTTAGTTTTTTGTGTTATCAGGTATTATGCGCTGGTTTGCTCGGTTTTACAGGTTTTTAGGTTCAGGAGCAACAACGGGGCGATTACAGATTGACTATGGCGGTGGTGGATGAGCCAAGGAAGCTAAGGGATGCTAGGAGCATGGAAAAAGAAGAGCCAAGCAAAGGATAAAGCAAAACCAAGTCAAGCCAAGTGCTCGGGATCGAACCCGAGCAATGATCCCGCACAATCCCATCCGAAGCATAAAAGCGCGGGGAGGACAAAGCGTGGCCGCGCTTTTCTGGGCCGATCCCGCGCAATCAGGACTTCTACACGGACAAGAGTTTGGGCCGGGATTTTGGTTTTGGGCTTTGGTACTTGTGTATTTGGGCTTATGTCATCCGAGATATATGTTTAAGATATGATATTTTGAGGGATATTTTTAGAAGACATATATATACTTTATGTTAGTTTTATTTTCTCATAACTTTGGATCAACTTTTGGAGGCTAGGGTTTTCTCTCAAGGAAGAACCTTTGAACCTTTGTATGTTTGATTTTAATTCAATTGTGCATTGCTAATTTCTCTTGTGTTTGACTAGTTATTGAAATCATAGATTGCATAATATTGTGAGGTTTGATTGATTCTCATCAACTTGAATAGGTTTTATTCCCTGTGCTTAATTGAATCAGAATTTATCTAGGGTTTTGTTAGATTGATCACCTAATAGAATTTCTAGGTTAATTTACAACTAATCTGATTAGTGCCCGTTCGGGGTTGATTAGATAAAGTAGCACCTATAATTGTTTGGACCCGTTTGGGCTATTCAATTGTAGAGGGGAATAAATCCATAAATTACTTAGATGTCTGTTTGCTCTAAGTGTTTGTTTCTATTGATAACTTAATTCGTAAAGCTGTCGTTTAATTGAATCTAGACGTTGTTTTAGGTTGTTAAATAATTAGGGTTGTTGAGACTGTTAGTTCTTTCAACTATTTATGAAGTTTGGGTCATAATCCTTAGTAGGAGTATAATCCACAATAGATTATTCAAGGGAATTGAGAATCGAAAGAATCAATGATCAATAAGCATATCTATGATGGATTTAACTAGTTGAACATATTTTTCTCATATTTGTCAAACTCAATCATATTTGCATTCTTAGATAGTTTCCAACTTTGCATAGTAGATTAGAATTTCATTCATAAAACCCCCCTTATTAGTTACTTGGCACTTAAGTAATAGCACTTTTACACGAGTCTCTGTGGGTTCGACCCTTACTTACCGCTCTACTGAGTTGGTTAAGTTAGGTTTCTTTGATAGGTATCAACGACCACCGAAAATACCTCATCAATTTGATAGGATTAATGATTTACAAGGAAAAAGAATAACAAAAAACCTATCCTGTAGATTACGGGAGTTACCAAAATTATACCTTTTTTTATCTTTTTTATTGTCGTAATATTTAAAGTAGCGTACATTTGCATCGTACTATAAGTTGTTCATCAATTAACATAGAGTTGTTCATTACAATAAAGAAATTGTTCATTAAAAAAATCTTCGTACATTGAACTAATTTGTTCCTTGTTCACTATATTATGTTGAGTTATTGTTCATCAATTAATATAGAGTTGTTCATTACAATAAAGAAATTGATCATTAAAAAAATTTACATACAAAGAACTAATTTTGTTTGTTGTTCACGATATTAGGGTTGAGTTATTATTCATCAATTAATAAAGAATTGTTCAATAGAATAAATAAGTTGTTCATTGAAAAAACCTTCATAAATATATCTTTTTTTGGTCATTGCCACCCCAGTTCAGCGGAGAAGCTTTGCTTCATCAAATGCCTATGTCTGGAGTTCGAGTCTCGCGAGGGCCCCTTTATTTTTTGGGTGGGATCTGCTCTCCCAACAAGTTCATTTCTCCTCCACTGAGAATCGAACACTCGACCTCAGCAAAGGGAAGCGTAAGTAAGTAGTTGTTCTTCTGATTATATCTAATTGTTCATTCATAAGTAAGTAGTTGTTCATTGTTTTTTTATTAATAGGTGTGAGATTATAGTTGTTCATTCGAGTACAAGTAGTTGTTCATTTGTGATATATTAGTTGTTCAATGTGTACTATAGGAGAGATTTTTTTCCATCAACGCTTATATAGAAGCGATGAAAACTATAGGAGGGAGAAATTACACAAAACTTCCTGCAATTACGCAGATTGATTTTTTGCTTATATTAGAGTAATTATTTTCCAAATTTAAATCAACCATTATCCCTAGAATTACACTCCATTTTTTTAATTTTTTAAAATTTATATATTATTTCAAATCTACACCATTAATTATATAAGATCTCACGCTTCAAATAGATACTCACTATTTACAATAAGAAGACTATTTACTTGAACTCGACATATATATATCAAGGATTCGAGGTTATTAAATCAATCACCCATTTTCATACTCTATGTTTGGCTGTTGTTTTAAGGTATAAAATTACCAATTTATTCATCTTCAATTTTGAAAAAAGAATAAATAAAATAAAAATAGAGGGGGGGGGGAGGGTAAGATGAATGTATGAGAGAGAAGTGAAATCCAAGGTGACAACAATGGAACATCTTGTTGGGCCCAAATTCTAGTAGGTTCATGATATTATGACGCTGGAGAAACGGAGTGTTGCAGGTGGATGGCTCCGGAATGCACGGGAAAGACCCGGTCAAGGGAGCATTGCGGTTAGGCATCAAAGATCTCGGAAGGGGAGTTGAGTAGTCAATCGTCCCCGAACTAGAATGGGGTGTAAGGGCACGAGAGAGAGAGAGAGAGAGAGAGAGAGAGAGAGAGAGGAACATGACAAAAGCTCTTTTTTTTGGTTGAGCAACATTGGCATGAATGACTTCGTCAGTATCGGAACCAAATCTGCTCATTGTGGTCGGCGTAGGTGGTAAAACGGCGAAAACTTTTTTTATGATTTTGGGCAAGATCGGCATTAGGCTGATATCTTCTCTCCTCTAGGGTTTTTGGGTTTCCTCACCGGTGGGCTGGTTTCTTTGTGGTCCGACGTCTTTTTCCGGCGAGGTGGGTGATACGGAATTATCTCCTCGATTGCTCAGTGATGACAATTCGGTCTTGTTTTGGCCCGATCTTGACAAGTAATTCTCTTTCAACCTGATTTGCTTAATAAAGTTAGAAACTTGCTGAACAAGTAATCAAGTAAAAGACGAAACTGATTTGATAGATTGAAACAATCAACTTTGATAGTTCAATTGGATTGGCTCTAATGCTAAATCCAATTGATTAACTAGATTTGATCTTTAACAATCAAACTAGAACAATCTCAATTGACTAAATCAATAAACCAAATTGAACACACAAAAGAGAGAGAATTCGAATGGAGTATGATGATCGATCTTCGTAGGTTTGAATGCTAGAACACGAGTTGTTTTAATGGCCCAAGAGCAAGATTAAACCAAAGGGGTTTAATCTTACTGAGCTGATTTTTATTGAATGAAGATGCAAACTATAAATAAGAAAGAGAAATTAATACCCCATGCCCCACTTTGATAATGTGTTTGCAAAAATGCCTTCTAATTTCTAATGTTACATGAATACCCAAAAAAATAGCACATATGCCCAAAAAAATAGCAAAAATACCCAAAATCATGTCCTTTCCTTTTTTAGAAAAATATTAAAATAATTCATTTATTTGAAACTTTAAATTAAGAAAATTATTATCAATTTAAATTTTAAAAAGATTTATACTAATTAAAAAAACACAAGATTAATTAAGAAAATTAGTACCCACGACCTTACCAGTTACCATTCTTCTTCTTTCTGGAGCCAAAACCCTCGTCTTCTTCTTTCTGGATCGAGACCTTACCATTCTTCTCTCGTCGAGCCAGAGGCGTTTCTTTCGTCGAGTCAGCGTCGTCTAGCCTCTCTCGAGCCAGCCCGACGGCTTTTCTGTCGTACGAATCGTAGGAGGCTCGAACGACTCAGCACCAACCCCTTGTCTCGTGAGCCCTTCTCTCGTGAAATGCCCTCATAGGTTCGAGTTGCAATCAGCACCAACCCCTTGTATCGTCATCATCTCGACCAACGCAGATCTATTAAGTACGTGTTGAAATCTAAACCCTACTTTTCTGAAATCTAAACCAAGCATTTGATGGGTTTTGTTTTCCTAGTTAAAAATTGTTCCAATTCATTCGAAATCTAAACCTTAAGGATTGCAATTGGATATGCTAAAGGATTAGCAAAGTCGCCTTTTTGTGTTTAAATGCCTTATTTTTCAATAATTTTGTGATGTTTCTAAATCTAAACCACATCCATTCGATATCTAAACCCCATTCATGAAACAGAAGTATGAAGATTCCGACAGATTGTTTTTGGTTTCAGTTTTTTGTACTTCATTCCTACTTTGTGTTGTTTGTGATGTGAAGTTCTGCATAAATTTCTGTATTATTGCACTTGGTGTACATTCAGGTTTTGAAGAGTGAATCTGGACATTACATCTATGCATCAGATTTAGACTTCTCTTCCTGAGGAAGTTGCCATAGAAGTTGTCTATGTTGTTGATTGTAGATTGTGGGACCCACGGGCTTTCACCGTTCAAGTAACCGAATTCCCTCCAAGAGAAGGGGAAATCACAATCTATGTTTTGTGCATCTGTAATTTGTGCATTCTGAAGGCTTAAAGCCATGGCTTCATCTTGTTGGTATTCCATGTTCAGAAAGACATCTGGTTTGGCTTCTTGTTTTTTTCCTGGTGACGTGGGCGCTGACTTGGAACGAGATTCCACAGCAGTACACATGTGCTTTCCTTTGTATGTGATATGGAACACTGTGGGGTCCTCATCTGATTTTTGAACTTGCTTTGTGGCCCAGCAGTCGTGGACATTTCGGTACGTGCATCTATAGTAGCTCCTGCAGGAAATTAAACACATATACTTAGAACACGATTGATGCACCCTCTTGAAAGGTTAGTTACTTAGTTGTACTTTTTTTAATTCTTGTTTTGCTTATGTATTGTTTCATTGTTTTGTCCTATAAAAAGTTATTACAGATACAAAGATACAGAGAGAGACTAATTTATTCCTAACCCTTTTATGGATTAATGATAAGATTTCACCAACTCCATCTAGAGTAATCAGAACCAACAAATAATAGTTCAGAGAGGATCACTTGATATCTTTCTCATCACTGGATATCATTTTAGGGCTGGAATGGAAGATTTTTTATTTTAGTGAGTTCATATTTTTTAAAACTCTTAAGACTGACAAGTTCTTGCAATTGCTTTTAATTTCCTCACCTAGGATGCTTGGTTCCGAGGATATCTTTATGGCCATACTTTCTCCAGCTATAGCCATCAGCTTGGGGGTTTTCGGTGTTTGTACTTGCATTTACTTTCACTTGTTCTGTCCACGTAGACGTTGCTTTCCTGCAAGATTTTATTTGCCCATTATTAGTCATAAATCACAAGTATGAGAATTTGGATAAGATGAAGTTATCTTTTGTGTGCAGTATATACCTCTTCTCGGCGTTTGTTTGCCTTCACTTTTGGGACTCTCCATGGTGGATGCAGGAGAGAGCAACGTGGCGGGCAATGTCATGGGCAAAAGCTGATGTGTCTGTCGAGTGGGCCCGCCCCATCCCAGGATGTAATGGGCCTTGTCGTAAGAGGTAACAATTTTGCGCAGAAGTGTCTCTTTGGATTGAAGTGAGTACTCTAGACCCATTTGAGCTTTGAGCTGTTTAGCCAGCTCTATCCCTTGCATCAGCTCATTGATTAGAGAGGACTGCTCAAAGCTGCTAAAACCATGGGAATCCATTGATGGAATCAGTGCAACTTGATGATGAGATGAATCAATGATTGTAAAAGGCGGTTTCGGCTTCTGGGCAGTTGGTGTGATGTTTGAAACTGAGCTAGTTTGTGATGATAGGAGAATGAAAGGGTTATTATTGAACTTACATGTGTTGGGTTGGTAGGTTCTTTTTTCACTTGGGAATTTCTGCTGATGTAGGAGTTTGGAGATTTTGCTTTTTTATAGCACTTAGGCTTTGTTGGTGGGGTTGGAAAATAAAGAGGTCAAAGTTTTGAATGCAAGAAACCGAGTTATTTAGGCTTGAATTGGTCTAAGTGATAAAGAAGTGGTGTGGCATTTTTGGTGACCAATTCAAACTTTTATTCTTGACAAAATGATGTGGATTTTAAACTTCTATTCAAGTTTTTTTAATGCTTCTTTTATTCATAATTATTTGTCATTCTAGTATATTTTATTTAGCAATACTTATCCCATCAGGAACTTCAAACACACAAACAAAATTGAATATGAAATGTCAGTACAAGCTAAAGCAAAGCTATACTCAATTTGCATAAATCAAGTTAAGCAATTAAACAAACTGATCATGTCAAAATACTCCAAGAAAACTAACCCTCACAATATCAAATTTTCATCTCTCTTTGGTAGTGAAAGAGAGAAAATTCATATTCAAATTCACTTACAGCTTATATGTCATCCTATCAGAACAAATTCACCCTCCTAATGCCAATCCCTTAAGCTATTGCATACCATTATTATGAGATTTAACATGAAATGTTGGTTAAAGTGGTCTAAAGGCCTCAAAAGTGTATTGATGACAGCTCCCTATTCAGCCTAATTTCGAAAGATAAGAAATAACATCCCAACTTCATTAGACTACGGGGTGTACACCATCAAGTACATTGAGTTACTAACCACTAAGAATGCTGATATCTTGGTCATTGAGGACTAGTTAGTAGATGGATATCGAAGTTTTTTGGCAGTGAGCATATGGTACTTCAAATGGGATTCATGTTGAGTTCTTTGGTTATGAAACTAGTTTAGGTTCACTTTATTGTTGTTGGGAAGTGGTGTAGATGTATTTTTGGTGGTTAACTGGATGTTAGTAATCCACTTTGGTGGATAACTTGATGTTAGTTTTGATCATTATGCTAACTTAGTTTGTGCCTTGGTTTGTGACTTTCAATGAAGGACACTATTTTTGTCTTTATTCGACTCTTTCACTTTCTTGTGTGTGCTGGAAATTGATACAGGTTATGGCTCTCTTCATGCTTAAGGATACTATTTTTTATGTATCATGAGCATGTCCAACTTTCTTATAGGGTGACAGGATAAAAAATTGTATGATGACAAGATAATTATTGAAGTGTGACAATATAGCTTTTCTCATATGAATTTGGAATTCAAATGAAGCTAACATCAATACATGTTCAACTTTCTTATAGGGTGACAAGATAAAAATTGCATGATGACAGTAAAAATTCTTAAAGTGTGACAGTATAGCTTTTCTCATATGAATTTGGAATTCAAATGAAGCTAACATCAATCCATGTTCAACTTTCTTAGAGGGTGACAGGATAAAAATTGTATTATGACAAGATAATTATTGAAGAGTGACAGTATAACAATTTTCATATATATTTGAAATTCAAATGAAGCAAACATCAATCCATGTTCAACTTTCTTATACGATGACAGGATAAAAATTGCATGATGACAGTAAAAATTCGTAAAGTGTGACAGTATAGCTTTTCGTTAAAACCAATTTCTTCTTCTCCAAGATTTACAAAATCAGTATCTTCATCATCATCACTGAGCATGACAACGACATCTTTTCCTTTATTTGTTGAAGTAGATCCTCCAATTTCATCGTCGCTGCCCAATGATACGAAATTAATCGGGAAAGTATTCCTGTTTCGTAACCTGTCACTGTCTTCAGGAATCCTGTCCCCATTCCCAAATTTCCTGACACCCATATCAGAGGAGACATTATTATCATCGTTGATGATTTCATCTAAATTCCTGTCATCCTTAATCAGTGTTCGGTCACACTGGCTTACAAGAGGTGCACTTGATGGGACTCTTATATCTTGCATAGAGTTTGGAGTTTGAAACTCAAAGACTTTCTTGTCAACACCCTCGTCCATAAACTGAATATTTTTCTTCTCCTTAATGCTTGTGTACAGATCTATCGGTCATATCCCCTCTTTTGATGATTTTGAATTCAAAAATTTGTAGGCTTCAAGATCATCTTCACCATTAACTTCAAAGGGTGGAAGGTTTACCTTTATGGGCAACACATAGTGCAGATGTAGATTATACTTTTCACAATCAATGGATAGTTTCTCCACTATTTTATCCTTAAGGGATTCGAATTTTATAGTATCGGATACAACGAGTGCTATTGCCTTCTTGTCCCCCCCTTCATAAGACCAGTTATCTCCCAAGACATTCCATTCATCATTTGTAGTTAACGTAAGTAATATGTTGTTTCGACCTGAAAATACACAAATCGTAATACTTAGAACCAATAAATGATTATCGAAACAATTCAACCGTAATACTTAGAAGCAATAAATGATTATCGAAACAATTCAATCGTATACTACTTACCCATGGTAGAACTCAATGTTCCTCTACGTTTGTTCGTATATCAAAACTAAATGAACAGATCGATAAGACTGGATAGAAAAGATTTCGTATCTTTATGTAGAATAATTGGTTGTTATTGTTTGCATTATGATTCGTATCTTTTAAGATAAAGGATAGAAAAGATTTCGTAACAAATCTAATTCGTTAGCAATTTCCTTCTTCTTTTTAAGTCTGTGACAGGAGCATATTGTGGTATGACAGTAGAATACACAAGCATGACAGTATAACATCTAGCCCGACTAGATTTTTACGGAAATCTCAACCCATTAGGATCTTTGCCATATCTTTGACTTTTTTTTTCCTTTTTTTCCTCATTAGTTTCCGTATATTATAACTAATAAATCACTTTAAAATATCTTTTCATATGCCTTTTATTTATTTATTTTTACAATTTTCGTTTTATGATTTTAATTTTTTGAATTTAATAATTCATTTCTAAAAAACATTACAAATACAAATTCAAATAATTAAACAATAAAATAATGAAAAATAAAATTGCATAAATACCAAAAATGCATGATTTGCAATTTCCTATAATATGGGGTACTTTTGCAAACTATTTTTGTGCAAGGGGTACCCTTGCAAATCCGCCAATAAGAAATACAAAACAAAGTTCCTTGGAGAGCAAGGCATGGCATGGCCGTCCCTAGTAGGGACAATTCAGTCCAATGACTTGCTTCCCAAGATAACATAAAATAATTAAAAAGCATCTATCTAAGTCTCCTTATCATAAATAAATCAAATAAATAATTATTTGACTTATTTATATAAGAAAACTAAAAAGCTAATCCTAAAACTCAAAAAGATATAAATAATAATAAAGCAAGATATATTTCAGCCCTAACAAACTTCGTATGGCCGAAATTATCATAAAGATAAAGATAGAATCAAAATAAAAGATAAGATTCCCGTAAGACTTGAACAAATCTCAGTAAATCGCATTTTTGACCTCTTTACTCTTGGATTTTGAATTCGACGTAAACTACAAAGTTGTAGATCTTTTAATTATCTATCCAACGCAATTTTAACGGAATTGAGATCAATTTTCTAGCCGAAGTTATGACCATTTTACTGAACATTGTTTTTAATTTGACAAGTCTCATAACTTTTCGAACTTTCAAGACTTCATCCTCTTCCTTGGTGGACTTGGACGCCATGGATGAATATTTTTAAGAGATAATATTAGATCCATGAGCACCTTCTTAAACTTAAATGATCGGGACCTTAGTAAAGGTCTTGGTGTTTGGCCTCCATTCGTCTTCAACGAATCATTCGCTTTGATCCTCCTTTGATTTGCATCATTGGGGGTGGTGAGAGTGAGGGTTGGCGACATCTTGTGAGGTTGAAGCACCGGTGGGGCCTCCTTGGGCGGCTGGTGCACGAGAGGGTGAACGGGGGTGGTGAGTTTGTCGGAAAACACTAGGGTTTTGTAGTCTCCGACGGCTGTTCCGTTGGTGGCTGCGTGAGTGTGAGTGGGAGATGCTTTGTGAGGCAGAAATCTGGGTGGAACCACTTGGTTTCAACCTAGATACGTGAGGGAGTAGGTGGATGGTAAGGTTGAGTGCTCAAAACTTAGTTCTAGGGTTGGTTCGTGCGTGGATCTTGAAGGTGGTGGCTGTTTTGAGGAGATAATGGGTAGATCTGGTGGGAAAAGGCACAAATTCATACCTTTGAGCTCAGATCTGGTAGCTAAGAAGGGAAAAGAGGTGTCCCTGGTTGGAATGAAGGGGGATCCATCAAGTTCGAAGGAGAAGCTCTCAGATCTTGGCTAGCTTGGCTCGGATCTGGATGATTCGTTTTCTTCTGGCCAGTTTGGTGGTGTTCCATGTGAGGATGACCTGAAATTGGAGTTTGAGAAGCTCCATCAAAGCTTATCTTCAGCTATCCATGGTCTTCTTGACAAGTTCGTGGAGTTTGTTGCTAGAAAGCAAGGGATGATTTCCAGACCGGAGGTGTATGGTTTTCCGGCGAGTGTTTGGCCTCCGCTGGGTGCTGATGGTGGTGACAAGGCAGAAGGAAGCTCAAGCTTGAAGAAAACCTACTTGGACGTTTCAGATCTGATGCACAATCCCCCATTAGTCACATGTGCTGCTTTTACCAAGAATGGGGCTGTTCATCGTGGAAAGAGCATGGCTGACCATGCCTCTTTGGGAGAAATATCAGAAAAATCAAAATCACATGCTAATGTGACCGTTAAAGTTGCTGCTGCTTTAGATAGTGGGGACAAGGCCTTATTGGATAAGCTTTCAAGCAAAAAAAACCCTCATTTCTACAGCCACACATCACAAAAGCTATGCTCAAGCTCTCCAACATAATCGAAATGGTCTTCTAGCTGAGAGGATTCCTTACTTTCCAGGGATGGCTAGAGATGTGTATAGATTTGAAGACAAAGAAGTAGAGCTGGCTTGTAGAGATTGGGAAGCCACTCTTGTTGGAGTGGTGTTGGGTGCTAAAGTCTCCTTTGGTGCTATGGAAGAATATGTCAAGAGGAATTGGGCTGTTCAAACAACCAAGGTTTTTCTCAAGGAAAATGGTGTCTTTGCTTTCAAATTCAATGGTGTGAAAGATAGAGATTGGGTGCTTGAGCATGGTCCATGGATAATAGGAGGGAATCGGCCTTTGTTGTTCAAAGAATGGAAGATGGGAGAAGCAATTGATTGGGAATACTTTGATTCGGCTCCTATATGGGTTAATGTGCTGAACATTGACCCAATCTTCTTGTCCTCAAAACACATGCTTGGGGTAATAGGTAGCATGATTGGAAAGCCATTGTATGTAGACAAGGTAACGGCTGAGGTGCAAAGGATCTCATTTGCTAGGATCCTAGTGGAGGTAACCCCAAGGGACACACGAAGAAAGGAGATAGTGCTTGAAGATTCAAGAGGTAGGGTCTATAAACATGAAATCAGCTTTGAGGCCCTACCATGGCATTGCTTCAAGTGCAATAAATTCGGACACTCAACAAGATTCTGCAAGTCGAATGGGCAAGATGGGAAATATGGTTCTAAGAAGCCGCTTTTGGGGCCTAGGAGGCCAAAAAAGATGTGGGTGGTCAAAAAGAAAAATCTTGAGAATGATGGAGCTGAAAATAATGAGGCTCTTGCTGAAAAACGAGTTGAGGCTGCCAAGTCAAGAAAAGAAGCTCAAGAGGGTGTTCTGCTTGATAGCAATGAGGTAGAGGTGAAAGGGGCTTTATTGGTTGATGAGGATCCGGTTGCTAACCCGAACCACCCTAGGGAAAATAGTAGCTTTGTTATGGCTGCCATAGTTGGTGACTTGAGAATTGATAAAGAAGATCAAGGGGTTGTTTCGTATGGAAAAGGGGACGTGTTTGACACCCTAGATAGTCGAGATTTTGACAAGGAAGAAGTTGTTGATTGCATAGCTGAATTATGGGAACAAGAAGAGCTGAGTTTGATTGAGAAGTTTGAGTTTGAGGCTTCGACTAGACCGGTTGTGATGGGACTTAAAGCAAAGGGACTGAGGAGTATGGTCTATAAGTCTAGAGGGGCTGAGACACCTTTCACTAAAAAGAAAACTTCACCGGTGGTTGAGTGGACGAAGTTTCTTTTAAGAAGAAGAGGTAAGAATACCAAGGGGGTAAGAGAGAATCTTGCTAGGAGGTTTGTGGGAGAGGGTTGTAGTATCCCTATGAAAGGTGTTCATGGTTGATATAAGAATAGGAGCATGGAATGTTAGGGGTGTGAATGGCACCCCTAAAATAAGTATGGTGAATAAGTTCCCCATTAAGAATAAAGTAAGTTTGTTTGGGTTGTTGGAAACTAAAACGCTGCGTACTAAAGAAGGAGAGTTGGCTTGGTCCTTGCTTAAGGGATGGAAGTTTTGTACGGAAATAGGCTTGAGTGAAAGAAGTAGAATGAGAGTGGTTTGGGATCCTATGGTTCTGAAAGTGGAAGTAGTGTTGAAATCTGAGCAAGCTATACATTGCAAAGTACACCTTAAGAGCTCACATGAGAAGTTTTATGCCACTTTTGTCTATGCCTCAAACACCAGCCTGGAAAGGAGAGAGTTGTGGGACCTCTTGGGCAGCATTGCCTCAAGAATGGATGAGTCGTGGATAGTTCTTGGTGATGTGAATTGTATCCTCAACTCAAGCGAAAAATTTTCCCTTCGAAGGAGAAGCGAAGGGGAACCCACGGAGTTAGCGGGGGTGTTGGATAGATGTTTGCTTGAGGACTTGGTTTACTCCGGGGCGAAATTCACTTGGTCAAATGAACAAGAAGGGAGTAATAGGGTGGCGACCAAGATTGATAGAGTGCTTGTTAATGATGCTTGGAAGAGAAATTTCAATCAAGCCTACGCTTTCTTTGGTGATCCATGGCTCTCCGATCACTCATCGGGGCTTGTTTTTGTGAACCCCTCTCATGTTGGGAGGAGATTCCCATTCCGTTTCTTCAACTTTTGGACGGAAGGGGAAGATTTTAGAAGTGTAGTTGAGAGGGCGTGGAGCACCCAAGTTGAGGGGTCGGCCCAATTTGTCCTTATGAAGAAAATGCAAAAGGTAAAGGGAGAACTCAAGGGTTGGTTGAGATCAAAACATAGAACTCTTGAGGGCTTGGTAGAAGAAAGTGTGGAGAAGCTTAAGAGAGCACACTTGGCACTTAATGAGGACATGGAGAATGAGAAGAAACAAGAAGAAATGAAAAGGGCCAAGCTTGAGTTGGAGGGTAATTTGAGCAAACTCTCTAGTGCTACCAAACAACGACCTAAAATGGATTGGCTATCGTATGGGGAAGAAACGTCATCCATTTTTTTCAATAGAATTAAAGAGAGGAAGTTTTTTAAGAAGCTACACTTTCTCAAGAATGAGGAAGGGCAAGAGGTGGAAGGGGAGGAGAACATCACCAAGGAGGTTGTAGGGTACTTTGAGAATCTTTTTGGCACGACGGGATTGACGCAACCGGTTGTTTTTGAGGGGTTGAGTGGGCCTAAGCTAGAAGATGAAGATGTGGCTGCTCTAAGTTTTATCCCCTCGGAGGAGGAAATTAAACACGCCTTCTTCAATATAGGTGTGAATAAATCTCCGGGGCCGGACGGGTTTGGTAGCCATTTTTATAAGGAGTGTTGGGGCATCATCAAAGTTGAAGTGTTTGCGGCGATTCGGGAATTTTTTAGCTCGGGTCAATTACTAAGGTATTGGAATAACACCTTTGTAAGTTTGATACTGAAAGTGGAAGAGCCGTTCATTGTCAAGGAGTTTAGGCCTATAGCATGTTGTAATGTCTTCCAAAAGGCCATTTGAAAGATCATGGTGGAGAGAATACGACCTTTACTTGGGAAGATAGTGGGTTTGAATCAAGGGGCTTTTGTACCGGGACGTCTCTTAACCCATAATGTAGCAGTGGCACAAGAGATAGTTGCAAACTACAAAGACCGGGATGTGTCCAAGAGGTGTGTGATTAAAGCGGACTTGCATAAGGCCTATGATTGCTTGGATTGGGCGCACTTGGAGAAAACCCTACACTACCTCAACTTTCCTCCACACTTGATACGCTTAATCATGGTATGTGTCTCAACACCTCACTTGTCTATTTTGGTGAATAGGGAGGCAAAGGGCTTCTTTGAGGGGAAAAGAGGGCTAAGACAAGGGGATCCCCTATCCCCATTCCTCTTTGTCTTAGTGATGGAAGTTTTGAATAGGAAGCTCAAGATGGCTAGCAACAATGGGGGTTTCTTTTTCCACCCAAAATGTAAAAGACTTGGCCTACTTAGTCTAGCCTTTGCGGATGACTTGTTGGTTTTTTGTAAACCCATGGGAGATTCCTTAAACATTGTCACTAAGTGTTTGAGGGAGTTTGGAGAGGAATCTAGGCTTGTCCTTAGTGCCTCAAAGACACATCTCTTTTTTGGGGGAGTGGGGGAGGGAGATAGGGTACGGTTGGCAAGAGAGCTTGGGTTTTCCTTGGGGACCTTCCCGGTGAGATACCTAGGACTACCTCTCCACACTAAAAAGCTCAAAATTTCAGATTATAGCCCCCTCCTCAACAAAATTACCATATCCCTCCAACGTTGTTGCATTCCCACCCTTACCTATGCCGGGAGAGCGGAAGTTATTAGATGTGTGGTGGGAGGTGTACTCTCTTTTTGGGCTCAATTGGTTTTACTACCTAAGAGAGTCATAAGGAGGATAGAGAGTCTTTGTAGAAACTATCTTTGGTCGGGAAGATTGGAAGGGAGAAGAGCCCTAGTGGCTTGGGAGGATGTTTGCAAGCCCTATGAGGAGGGAGGGCTCAATATCAAAGAGTTGGAAGCTTGGAATACTTCGATCTTCTTCCGGTTAGGGCATGATGTGATTACCGGAAGGATGAACATGTGGACAAGGTGGGTGGAGGACAACCACACTCGTAGGGCGGATTTTTGGAGTGTGAGGAAGACAAACACCGATTCTTGGGTGTGGAGAAATCTGCTCAAAACCCGGGAAATTATGAGAGTTGTGTTGTTGGGAGATGGGCACCAAGGGGAGGAGATAGACGTCCTAGACATCACAAGGCCGAATGGGAGCCTTGATACTAAGGCACTTTATGAGGTCTTGAGAGATAAAGGAGAAAAGGAGGATTGGTGTGAGATTGTGTGGGGGGTGGTCCGAGCAAGAGCATGGAGCTTCCGACTTTGGTTGGCCTATAAAGGAAGACTCCCTACCTTGGTTCGACTTTTTGAGTGGGGATGTGCTAGCCATAATGTGTGCCCCTTGTGTAATGAACAACTCGAGACTATCGAGCATATTTGGGGATCTTGCTCTTTTGTGCTACGAGTGATGGAAAGAGTTTGGAGGTGGGTAGGGATACACACCCATAAGGAGGATGTGAGGGAATGGGTTGAATGGTTTATACAATCACCCGGCCGAGATAGTACACTCTTCAAGGTGAAGCTCATGGCCTTCCTAGGAGTAGTGTACTACACTTGGAAGCATAGGAATAATGTGCTTCATGAGGGAATTGAACCAAATGTTGTCTCTTGTGCCCAAGATATCATTATTGCATGTACACAAAGACTTGAAGCTGCATGCAAGTTCGAAGGAAGGCAAGGAGAAGCCCTTCGAAGACAACTCGGCCTATGAGGTATGTGTAGGTGGCTTGTGCTTTCTTTTGTGGTGTGCACGTTTAGAGCCTTTGGTGATTGTTTGTGGCTTGTTGCTCGAGCCTTGATGCTTAGGAGAGCTTTTTGATGTGTAGGTGGTGATGTCTTACACCTAGTTTTGTGATGATTTTTGCACACGTTTGCCCTTGTGAGTTGTACATAGGGCAGCCGGGTTATACTCGGGTTTTGCATATATTTATAGGCTTTTGTCTATAGTTTTGGGGATGGGGTCCTAGACCCGTTTTTGTTAGGCCCGTAGGGCGTTTTTGACCGGATCTGTGTATCCGAGGCTGGGGTTGTTTTTTTTTTCACCTTGACTTTTTATGGTCAAGTGTGTTTTGTATATTCCTTCTCTTTCTATATAGTTTCACCACGTTTCGAGCATTAGGCTGATACCATGTAAAGAATGTATTTAGGTTGTGAAAAGATTTCTTACTTTTCTCATTGATTCAATGTGTATTGATAACATTAATCCTTAAATGTGTATTTATACAATGTATTTTGGTTGTTAATGGGGATTGTTGTGTTGACCCGTCCTTTGTCCTCTATCATCCTGTTCGCTATGTCAATGTGGGTGTCGAACAACCCTGTGGTTGATTGTTGTAAAGAATGTAATTAGGTTGTCAAAAGATTTCTTGCTTTTCTAATTGATTGAATGTGTATTTATACAAGGTTATGAAACACCTTGGAGCCCAAGTAACAATCAAATTATGGATAGAATAAAACAAAATATAATATCTTCCTAAAGATCAAATATTCTATGCAAGATAATATAGGTATCCTAATAATTGTCAATGTTTGACATATACAAGGTAGTTTTGTGTAGTCTTGAATATAAGGGGTTGTTTTACGAAAAGTGGGTAAATAAGAGGTGGTTAAAAGAAATTCCCTTTATCTTTTTCCATGTGTTTGATTCTCATTTGCATTGCATATTTGGCTTTTCCAAGTTTCTTTTTACGTGTAATGTTTGACTAGTGATTTTTTGCTTTTGACTGTTCTTTTCATTTTTTATTTTTGTGTGTGTAGGAACTCAAAGATCGCTAGTATTTATTACGTATGTACGAGTGAATTTTGTATCCTAAGCTACAAAATTATAGAAGTAATATGTTCAAGATCGTTTTTGTAAAAAAATCAGATCTTATTTTTGTGTGAAAATTAGTTTGTATGTAAAATTAGCATTCTATTGTGTCAAACACATGGGAAGGTGGTAGACTAGCAGTGATAGTGTTTTGTGTTTTTTGTTCAACTTGTTTGAGAGCTGAACGAATATAACTCCAAAAATGCAGGTAGCTGGAGAATTCAATTCAAGGAAAATCACAAGTGAAAGATCAACGAAAATGACTCAGTCGTAGAGTTTGCTGTGGCAATGACTTTGTGACACATTAGCCTAGTTTTGCCAAAAGCATGAAAAGTAGAAAAATAAAAGAGCAGAGGACAAACAGTCATGTCATGGCTCTTAAAAGTGGGTTTGCTTTCTGTATGCAGGAGGAATCGGCATTCAATGCTCCGAGAAATAAAGTGTCAAATACGGTAATGAATAACATAATGTTGAGTACGGGTTCATAATGTTGAGTACGGATTCGAATCCGACCAGATTTGAATTGAGTACGAGTTCTATATAATCAGATTATGAGTTAAATTAAATTGGATTATAACATTCCATATTATGGTGCAAGTTTGAGTTGACTAATGGATCATTACTATTTACTACTATTTTTTTTAATTATTTTTTTTAATATTTTGATTTTAAGGTGATCAAATTCTTTAAAGTTTAGACCTGCTTTAATATTCGTAGTATAGAAAATTCAATGAGACAAGGAAAAAGATCATACTCCATCCGTTCTATTCTACTTGTCCTTTTAGATTTTTTCACATATATTAAGAAATTCATTGAAAATATAAAAAATATCATTGAAAATCCAAAATTTTCTAAATGTAATCACCAATTAATTATTAACTGCCCTTTATAACCAATA
This sequence comes from Fallopia convolvulus, assembly GCA_964016875.1. NCBI lineage: Eukaryota > Viridiplantae > Streptophyta > Magnoliopsida > Caryophyllales > Polygonaceae > Fallopia > Fallopia convolvulus. The sequence goes on along the minus strand of OZ024721.1, from coordinate 33,870,898 downwards.
GATAGAGAGAAAAAAGTCAATATGAACACTTTCCAACATATTAATTAAATAAAAATCCTAAATGGACAAGTTTTGTTGAACAAAATTTTAAGGTTAGAAAGACAAGTAGAATAGAACGGAGGGAGTACCTTATTTATAGTAGCAAAGGTTAGATTATGCCGGTGGCGGACTCAAGCGGGGTTTAAAGAGGTGGTCTTCCCCGCTTGGGTCAGTATATATTCATTAAGAATGGTAACTTTATAATGAAAATTAAACACCATAGTGGTTAAACCCTCCCTTAACTCATGTGGGAGTTCGATCCCTGCTAGTCCCTTCTTTCTTTCAATTATTTTAGCCCCTCTTTTTTTTTAGAGGAAAAGTTGTATGCATATATATATATATTAAAGGTCTAATTCCACCAAGGATAAAACATCCGACGGAGGATTAGAATAGACAACTTAAACGAGCAACAAAGTCAGCTCCAACATTTCCATAACGGCTTACATAAACACACGAATTTGAACTAAAAAACTGTAAAGGCAAGCTAATATCATCAAGAATAGACCCAAAGTAAGATAAATTAGGAACTTTTCTAGTTAGTCCTATAATTAAACTAAGAGAATCAGACTCTGAAATTATAGAAGAGAGACCCATTGATATTGCCAACTGGAGACCAAATAAAAGAGCATATGACCAAATAAACCAAGATCGGCATTGAGGATGGGAGACGCCGAATTGTTGAATTAAGTACAAATCCTACAGAATCCCGCAAAACAACTCTTAAACTAGTGCCATCATCACCTAAGCATTCAGCATCTGAGTTAATTTTCACAACTCTTGGTGGTGGAGCTTGCCAAGTCATAAAACGAGATATTGTTGGTGTAGCCTGTACAATTTGTTCAGCAACCGATTTATAAGCAAGAACCATACTGCTGAATCCAACCAGTAAACGTGGCCCCTGATTTAAACTTGCTTGAAAAATTCCCATATTACGTGCAGTCCAGCACACCCAAGTATAAAGGAAAAATTCCTCAACTTCTAAAATTCCATTAGATTCAGCAATATGAAACACAACATCTTGCAAAGAAGAATTTGGACCCAGAACAAATCCAGAAAGTACTCGAGACTAATTCCACAATGAACGAGCCTGCGGAGAATCGAAGACCATGTGCCACGAAGTTTCAGTAGAAGAATTACATGGTTCACATTCTTCTGAAACAGTAACATTACGTTGATAAAGGCAGCTTTGGTACTCAAAGAGTTTGACAGTAATTTCCATGCAAATATCTTGAGTTTTGGAGGAACATTAACTTTCCAAATCAAATTCCAAATGTGAGAAGAAGGAGAATGATTTAGACCTTGAGAAATATCAGACATACCAAGCCAATAACCAGTTTTCACCGAGTAAAACCCAGTCGAAGATAAGGGCCTAAAGAGAGTATCATTTTTGGAGAATGGACTCAATTGTAAACTCAAAATTTGATGGACATCCAAAGGATTCAGCAAGGTATTAGACATGATAAATTCCAGGACCTGTGATCACTATCAATCAAATGTCCTGGAATGCAGAAAAATTGATTAATAAACACCAATCATGATAAATTCACAAGGCAAAAATTCATACAAACACCAATCATGAAATAATAATCGCATAACAATAACTTATAGAACAATGGAATGCAGAAAAATTGATTAATAAAAGATACTTAAAATGTTAAGAACAAATAAATAAAAATTGATAAATAAAAGATACTTGGGAAAAAGATCCTTATGGGTTATCCTAAGGGCTCCTTCGATGCTCTAACCTTGTTGACACAAACTTAGGTTATGTGTTGATCGACTCTCCTCCTTTAGGATGTACCTATAGACCAACATAAATGAAATAAGAAAAGAACACACAAATTTTTCCAAGGCTCAAATTGCTCCAACGAGGAGGAAGACGCTAGCCATTCACATCTTCCATTTGATAAGCTCGTCTATACTAACATAGCATTTTCATGGCTAATTGTATGATCTCTTGATGCGACCCCGGCCTTGGACGCCCAACAGGAGGGCGACACTTTCACCTTGCGCTCGGACGGGCCAGTCACTCATGCCCGGGCCCGTGTCATCACGGTTGCGACTCAATCCTTAGTGTCGCGCATGGCCATGGTGCGGGCGTCATGGTTATGGTTATGGTTAGTTTGAACCTCATTGGCTATTTGTATAGAGTCGAGTTGCTAGGCATTCATGCTGGGATCGAACAACATGTATATTTATATTCATTGTTGCATTTGATCTTAGTTTTGACCCCTTTTCTTGTATGATTTAGAATTAGGTGTCAAAGTATAAAATGTATTTCATCTAAACAACTGTCTAATTCTTTCTGGATCACCTTCATCTGATAATTATTACTTTTGAACGAAGCACTAAAAGACAACGACTATGATGTGATAGCTTTACCATTTTATTCGTGTAACAACTATGAAGCATAATTTCACCCTCTTCAAGTGGGTTTCTAGAGTCAATGTACAAAGAAAAATTGCAACTCATTAAGCTAACTTTCTGACGCTTCTTAAATCATCATTAAATGAAGACCGTAGCTCTTCGAGGGAAAGTTACAAAGCATACAATTCAAATAACATTTTTCACGTGTGGCCCAATCTTTTGACTTGAGTCTTGCCCCGATCTTGTTGACCACTCTTGGTTGATCCTGGTTGTCCCTCGGGCTTCATCTTGACTTGCCCCAATTTCATTCATAGTCAAGTTTTCATGACCATTTAGGTTTTGTCCTAACGGTGCCCCTAATCCTCAACATTTATGCTTCATATGGAACTCGGTTTTAATTTAACCTCCATACTTGATAATTTGTAAATAACAAATTACTTATGTTTTAACTCATTTGGATCTCGATCAGGCTTTAGTACATACATTCATTGTGCATTATTTTAAACAGTACGGGCCAATTAGTCAAACTCACACCTGAGCCCACCAATTAAGCCTTTTCTTTCCTAAGATTTCAAAACACTATTTTTTTTTGATAAATGAGCTACTAGATCAATACTAGATCAAAATTAGGTCGCCCGTTAAGTACAAGGTCATCACAAATCATCATTGCGAATGGTCTTTAAGAAATCAAAAATCAAATGATGATGATTGCACAACAGTCGAATATTAAATAATGAAAAAGGATCAGACAATGATCCAAGAAATAAAGAAGAAAGAACTAAATGAAGATGAGGAAGATTAAAATGTCTTCGAGCCAAGAATTTTGCCTCTAAGTTACACACACTAAAACAATGGGAAAAGAATCACATGAGGAAAAACCAATAAAAAAGTGCCTAATATCATTCACAATTGATTGAATTTCCCAAGGAACTTTCCAAATTTCTTTTAAAGAATTTATAAGAATTAAGTTATCACCTTCAATTATAAGGTTTTTAGTGTTCAAATTAGCAACACACTTAACCCCTTTTAAAACAGCCAACACTTCTTCTTTTATGACAGAAGAAGAATGAAGACGAATACGATCAAAATTAATGATTGAACTATTATGGTCGCGAATTAAAAAACTAGAAAAAATAGACTCGTTCGACCTTTTGGAAGCCTCAAAATTAAGTTTAAAACAATTAGCAGGAGGCTTAATCTAGACACAATGATTTTTCCTTTTAGGACGATTTGGCTTAGAGAATTTAGGCTTAGAGATACTAGAGACCCATTGAAAATGTTGAGACACCGCTAGCTCACAAGGGGGTAAGTTAGAGAAAGCAAGATTCAAATTAAAATTTTTTTTGGCATTCGGATGACCCCAAATGAACCACCAAAGATAACAATGAATATTACTATTCTGATTTAAATTAAGGGTACCAATTAAATTATCATTAAAACTTCCAAAAGACTCTAGTTGGAAAGAAATATTTAATTTTGATTCTAGTTTAACGATCATTGATTGAGTAAATTGGCAATGGAAAAAAGGTGATTTAAATTTTCGTTTTCAATTTCACATAGAGAGCAACTGTTTGAGACACAATTGAAATAGCGGTTAAGTCCATTAGTAGTATGGAGACAATCTGCAGAAGCCTTCCACAGAAAATTCTTCACTTTAGGCGGAAGATTTGTTTTCCAAATCCAAGAAAAGCCTGCAAAGGATGAGAAGAATCAAGCAACAATGAGGCATAATGGATGGAGAACTCACCATTAGAGGACGGGATCCACAAAAGTTGATCCTTTGAAAAACTAAGAGGAATTCGTAAAGAAGAAATTATGTGAACAATATGAGAAGGAATTAGTAAAGATAATGCAGAGACATTCTAGGTACGAAGAGGCATTATAAAAGAAGAAGCTTTTAAATTTATATTAAAACACTATTGTACATGGCCTAATTGATTCCGTTTTCCTTCCACTTTAATACCATCATCATTATAACATCTTCTTCATTATATCATGATCATCAAATATTATAATCTTCGTGATATCATATGCTCAAAGCGTCTCCTCTAAAAATTATGCTCAAAGTGTCTATGGCTTTTAATAATCAACATAAAGTTATGTGGGCCCCTCCTTCTTCATCCTATTTATCCCACATTCATGTAATGGACCTTTTTTTGGGACCTATCATCCATCTCCTTGTACATGATTCAAAATTCCAAACCTCCATGTTGGAACGGTGTTAAGAACTCAAGTTCTAAAATACTAGAACAATGATTTCCTCAATTAGTTTTGATTATGAGAATTACCATTGAGAACTAATGTGCTTTATCCAAGTATTTTAAGGGAACTACATGTCAAAACGGAACCATAATGATGCATGCAAATGTTCCCATTAAAGGAACTCAAGTGCCAATTGTCCTCTATCCAAGGAAACTCACAAGCCAGTCCAAAACAAAACAACACGAAGACATGTCCTAAACAGAGCAAAGGCGTAGTCTGTGCGTCAGACTATACCGATGCTTCCAATGGCTAAGACGCATATCCTAAGAATTGACAATATTTGAACAAGAGTCACATGTGAGGAAAGTACATTCCTGAAGGCCAACACAAGGGTATTTCAAACTTTGCCCATGAAGATAAGGATTAGACATAAAGGCAAGATTGGCTATAAATAAAAGTGAATAGAGATTAACAAATCACTTCACTCCAAGAAAAAAACCCAAAACCCTAGAGTGAGATGAGAAAGAATGAAAATCGAAGAGAGGTCATCGATGACAAGTGTCGATGATGTGGTCAAGCCCACCTGAATCCACCTTCCCAGCCTGCCTCGAGTCGGCGTTCTGACTAGTGGGCTAGCCTCCAGCCTGCCTCCACGTCGGTGATTTGACTGGTGGCGCTCGATCACAAGCCATGGGCTGCAGCCCATGCACCCCAACCTGCAGGAGGATTCACACCTTTAATCCTGCAGGATGTTGGAGGAGGATTTGATCCCCTGACCTCCCTTTATCAAGGTAGAAGTTCCTGAGCGCCTTTGTGATGAGTACAAGTTCCTCTTCCTCATCTTCCTCCGATTCTTCACACTGTTCCTGAACAGATTTGAGGACCTTCTCCAGCTTGAGAGTTATGCCTCTCGTTTCCATCTCTTGTTGCTTATGTTCTTGTTTTCTTTTCTCATGACCAATGAGCTTACGAAATACTTAGTGAAGCATCAAGTTCCTATCCTTAAGATTCTCCTTGAACATGGTTCGTTCATTTGCCCATTCTGCTGTTAGCCCATTGAACAGTTGTTGCACCTTTATTTTGTCGGAGATTTCTTGCGTGGTGATACCCAAAGCTGCCAGCTTTGAGTAGAGGGACTCAAAATGCGATTGATAGCTATCAATCGAATCACCGATCGTCATTTTGAAGTTGAAGAACTCCCTTCTGGTGTTCATTTGGTGATTTTCCCTCAGATCGGAACTCCCGACGTGCATTTGTTGAATGGCTTCCCACATTTCCTTTGATGTCTCCAAGTTAGCCACTCTATCACTATCTTGCTCGCACATCGCGTTGTTGAGGTACATCTTGGCCTTATGGTTGGCCTCCATGCATTGCCATTCGGTTGGACCCCATTTGGACAGGTTGTTTTGAATATTTTCATTGACCTCGAAGTTCCCATGCTCTATGACACACCATGCTTGCTAGTCTTGACTCCTCATCCAATCTCTCATCTTGATCTGCCACTTTTCGAAGCATCCATCGATGAGTCTGGGAGGCTTGTTGTTCCCATGTCCAATCTTCGTGAGTTCCTGAGACATCTTTCTTGAGTACCTGCAAAGACTAACCAAGATCTAGAGCGCCTGCTCTGATACCAATTGTTGGATCGTAGGTTAGTCGAAATTAGTTATTGGAACTATATCGAAAAGTTCCCACACGCTGCGGAATAAACAATTATGCAGGTAAATAAAAAACACTAGAGACAGTTCCCTTATAGAGGAATCCCACAACGATCAACTAATCGCGTGAAGAAACCTCTACCTCCCTCTTGGAGGATTTTCGAATGACTTACCTTTTCTTTCTTGCTTAGTTCCCTTCAAGTTACAAGGCAGAGTACAAACTTCTCTGTTCCTACTAGGACTCTCTCCCTAGGCAACACTAATGCACTCTCTCGACCCTAACCCGATGAACGCTCACAATCAAAGACAATGTGAAACTCAAACCTATCTCTCTTTCTCTCTCTCTTTCTCTCTTCTCCTGAGTTCCCCTAGACCTAGGAACTCACTCTTTCTCCTACACCGTCGTCGAGATTAGCTTACCGCTGGGGACTTTTCACCAGCTTGATGACTCTCACTCAAGCAGCTCCTCAACTCTTCTTTCTCTAAGTTTGGATTTTATGATTTGGGAAAAGTGAGCAACAAGGTGACTGTTGAAGGATTTAAATAGACGTGATGAGAAACCCTTATCCACTTGAGGTATTTATCCTAAATACCCTTTTTTCCTTGCTTTCCAAGTATGGTTCCTTAAGGTTGACATGTGACTTTAATTTAAATTTGAATTGTCAACTCTTGAATCAATCCGGCCCGTTGGATGATCGTCGTCTTTTTGTTGAGGCTCTGATGGTTTGAGACGCTTCTGTGTCCGGAACAAATAGGATCCCTGAAAATGCGCTGAGATATCGCTTTCACGCATGCGCCAGTTCCCATCCAAAGGGAACTCTCGTCTTCTCGGTTTCCTTCTCCTGGGAACTATTCTTGACTTTTGTGGGATTCCTATTCCTCATGTCCATTTCCCATCGTGTGGGAACCCTATTCTCTTCTGAGGTTGGTTGCTTTCTTTTCGTCATTGCATTAGTTCCCATGATGTGGGAACTTATTACTCTGTGCTTTGCTTTGCGACATGCAACCTGTTAAGCTGAAATACTTGGCAATTGGCGTTAGTTCCCATGGTGTTTGTCATTGTCAAAACTGAGGACGTTGTTCCAGTGTTAATGAACGTGAGTTCCTAACACCGACTCAATAAGTAGCCTTTAAAAAATCAGAAAAGGGTGATTCGAAGATCACCCAAAGAGATTCTAAGAACTCTTGTCTAATAAAAAAACAATTTAAAGCGGAATAGCCAAAATAAGGCAAACCGAGTCTTGTGCCTTGCGATCTCGTTTCGTTGGCCTTTCTTTTCCCATATTTCTTTTGCATTTGGATATGAATTTTTGAGTTGTGGAGTGTATCTTGACTTGCATTGTTCAATTATAACATAACTCTCTCGTGCTTGGCCTTTAGCCGCCCTCACGACATTCCTAGAGAATTAAGCCCGTCTTTTACTTGCTGCCCTATGGCTGCAGGTAACCTACCCGCTATTAGGGACGGGACAACCCGGGACAAGATCCACCTCCCACGCTGGTAGTTCCTCCCGAGGTCCGGGATGCCGGACATGAGCATGAGGGAGTAGTATTAACTCTCGAGCAGTGTGTATTCATTGAGTTGAGGCGTGAGTTTTTTTAGTCACGAGCTCAGCATCAGCATCTCCAAGCGCAAATGCCAAGAGTGACAAATATGACTAATGGAGCCGGTCGTAGCCACAACCTGGATTTTGGCAAGGGTCCTAAGTACCCGGATACTACTCAGCCGGTCATTTGACGCCTTCCATCTGCTATTGAGAGTCAGCAGCTTCGGATTTAGGACCGGCAACATGAGCGAGTTGTCTATGATGATTATGTGGTTGACACCTACTCCGACGAGGGCGACCGGGACCATGACCACCGAGGTGAGTTTACAAATCATCGTAATCCTTTATATTTTGGTATGCCCCCGAGAGCAGGTATCACCAATCGGTATTGCCTACAACGCACGGTCAGCCTTTGAGGGCTGACCCAGAGGCAAGCGCGCCTTAGGTCGCAATGATGAGCATCTCACGACGCCTCATCATGGCCCTACCACTACTACTAATATGTCATGGCCAAGGTCGTTTGGATCGCTCTATGGCACCTACGCCGTGATTTGGGGCCAATACCATCTCGAACCCTATGAATGACTTTGATGAGTTCGATGATGATGAACTCCACTTAGCGAGGTTAGATAACCCTTATGATTTGCCACATTTGGGTGACCCTCCTTGTTCGGATGGCTTCCCATGGTCTCACCCCCGATGAACGTCGAGTACCGTGGGTATGCTAGGGAACACGATCCCTGTACCCGCCATTCTATACCCTTTAGGGGGCGTTTGGTAACTGGGTATGTGGAATGAAGGTATCGGGTTCGGGAATGGAAACCCCATAACTGTTGTTTGGTTTGCTATTTTTACATTTTCAAACCGATACCCTAAACCCGATAGGTATGGGGTTGTCAAACTCTACCCATCCCTCGGGTATGAGATTTCATTCCCACTTGGAATGAAATTAAAATCCAACCCTCCCTTCTCTTCTACGCCGCCGCTCAAGATCTCTTTCTCAATATATTTGGCATCTCCTTCGTTCTTCAAATTGGTCGTTCATCTTTTCCAATTATTTATTGCTGATTTGTTTGAATTTTTTGTTGTCCAGTTCAAATTGGTGAGGTTCACTGGTATCGAATTTCTTAGGTTTATGAATGGAGAACAAAAAATCAGCCTATTTTCTCATTTAATCCCAAATTAAGAGAACCAAATTACAACCAAATTACACGTACCGTAATTACATAACAATTTAATTGCTTGGTTGAAGTGGAGTTAGATTTGGATTAATTACACGGTGCTTTAGATATATATCAATTTCATTTGTGGGTTTCATTGGATTATTGCTGTGCAATTTCATTGCTTAGAAACTTACCAGCCCCAATATTTAATTTGATATAGTAGTTGAATTTGTTTGGCATACATATGAATTGGATTGTTAAATCTTCCTTTTCTTGTGAAATGCAATGTCAGCTTTAACATTTTATCTAATATTTAGAATATTATAATTTTTTTACAAGTTTATATTTTATAAAATATAAAGTAAGATACTTGAAGTTTCAATCCATATATTGCCAACATCAAACGATGGTTATAGGGTTAAATCTCATCCCAAAATACAAACCAAACACATGTTTTCAAGAATCAAAATCCAACTCCATATCTTCTTAATCCCATACCTCATCTCAAACCCAACCCCAATATGGTACCAAACGCCCCCTTAGAGTTCTTTTCTAAGTTGTAGGACATGTTTTATAAGGCTAACATCATTCCGGCTCCTTCGACCCTCCGCTGTAGGTTCCTAGCTGGGCTTAACCCTTCGATCAGCGATCGATTGGAGGTGTTGTCCATCAAGGACATTACTCATTAACACATGCGTCCATGCAAAATCTACAATCAGAACGTGCGTAATCGAGCTTCTTCTTGGCATTCTAGCCAGTCCCACTATCCCTCTTCTTCCACTACTTCTTCTTCCAGGCCCGACCATTCTTCATCTACTAGAGTGCCGACCCCAACTGCAGGCGCACCTAGTCATGGCCGAGCTCCGCCAAGCACGGCGCCCACAACCTTCGCTCGAGCACCTTTGGAGATATGTTTTCGTACTAGTATTCTATTGTGGTTTAAATTGTTAGTGCAATATCTTAGAGTCAATATATTATGAATAAAAGACAACTATGCAAAGTAACAGGGGTAAACTAGATTTTATTATATTTGTTATCCTTTATTACATAATATGCGACAATCATATTTACCAAAGTATTACCACATGGAGAATTATATGTTGGTCCGAGTACAAGGTGATCTCTTCTAGTGATGCTTGACTGTGACAAACCTAAGAACACAAATATCCTACCTACTAAATACATTGTTCTTCCTTATATGAACAAAATGAGATTTTACTCCATCACACCAACCATTTAAGTTTATCATAGAGATTATTGGATATAGAGAGAAAAAAGAGTTCACTATGTGCCTTTCATCCTTCCAATCTTCTCTTCCCCCTCTTTTGATACATGAGCTCGAATAAGTTTCATAAACACCCTATACACATTAAGAATTTATTTATCTCCTTCAAATTGAATATATTACTAAATTTGAATAAATAACCTATGTAAATAATAACATAAATTTGAAAAGTTGGATTATAGTGGTTTAGTTGATTGATACCTATTGGATTTCATGAGATGGGTTATGGTTTGGCATTATAATGAAAAGTTGGATTTGATGCAAATTTCAAAATGCAATATCGCTTGGCATTAAATAAATGTAACACTTCGTTAAAATACAAATTAAACAACACTATCGGCCAACAAATAAACACTAATTTACGTTTGAGGTCATCTTTTGTGCAGAAATGGGTATGCATTAAGGTTCATGGAATCATGGGCATGTGTGAGCATACGTGGGATATTATATTTTAACAATAAGAGCATTATTTAGAATATTTGAAAACTATATTAGCCTAGCGGGCCGGGTTCCATCCTAGAACCAATTGGCAATAGGAGGAGTAATCCGCTGAGTTATATAATAGTCCGGTTAAGTCCCAACTTTCCGATGTGGGATGGACAATGTAACACGCCCCCACAAGGGCAACTGGCCCAGTTGACACTTGGACAACATAATGGGACGGGCCAAGGATGAAGAGAGGTTGATGGCTCTAATACCATATTAGCCTAGCGGGTTCCATCCTAAAACCAATTGGCAATAGGAGGGGTAATCCGCTGAGTTATATAGTAGTCCAATTAACTCCTAACTTTCAGATGTGGGATGGACAATCTAACAAACTATCACCTTAATTAAAAAAAATCCCATAAACATAAATTAAAATTTCAACAACGGGTCATGGTGCTTTGTCTTATCACCGACCATAGATACAACCGAGGAGGAGAAGGGCTTTTTGAGAAGGTCTAGAGATGTCGGGGGGTGCGAAGAGGTGGCTTGTGGGAACCATAAGGGCGACTACAGAGGAGAGGAAGAGAAGACCACACAACAAGGGGCGGCGGTCAGCGGCGCATACGGGGGCGGCGCGCAGAGGTGGGATCGACGGCAAAAAGGGGGGACTAGGGTGAGCTAAAATTTTCTTATGATACCATGTAAGAGATAGATTAGGTGAATTCTCCCTTAGAGTTGCCAATTACCATTGATATGTATATATAGAGTACATGTCTTGAGCTACAAGTTAGGATCCATCAAGATATTGAATAATATATTCTATCAAAATGAATAAATTTAGGACAATCATTAGTAATCCAAATCTTTATAACTATAAAAACTCTCCCTCTCAAGAGTAATAAATGTTCTATTTTTTAAATGTAAACTAATTATCCTATTAGTTTTACACAATTTTCTCTTTAATGAAATAATAATTAAAAATATTCTAAAATACAAAAGGCCTCTAATAAATACTGAAAAATATTATAATCTAACTACTTAAATGCATAAACATACAATTCTTTTTTACTACTTAAATACATAAATGATCTAATATTTCTCATCGTACATTAGTGATATATAGGATTCAAATTATAATCTAACTAAACTTGGAAAATATAAACAAGTTGGTTTTATGAAAATGTCAAAATTAAACATACACGACCTTAAAAATACAAAGGAGGGAAAATATAACATTACATCTATTATAATCATACAACTATATACTTATATCTATATGCTTAACCTTTCATAAAAAAAATAGTTAAAGACTTATAATATATTTTCCGTGCATTAAATCAACCATTCAAAATTATGGTTTAAATCCAATTTCCTTTCATAACTTTTTTCATCAAATCACACATATATTTTGCATTTCTATTCTAATTCAAATAATATACATATTTGTCTATATCCACCTATAAAATCAATGACTATAGACACTAAATTATATCCCTCCATCAGACGGGCCAATCCATCTAGTTATATATAGATTACAAAAGCAGATTTAGCCCCTGAATGGATCGCACACGATAATACATTAAAGTTACATTAAATTATAAATTTGATGCAATTTAGTACAGTTTAATGTATTAAATTGGCAGTTAATATCTATCCGTACACCCATGAGAGCATAGATTAGAAAAGCGGATTTAATATATGTCTGTACAACCATTAGAGAAGGGCTGTAATCGAACCGAGCGAAGCCAAATTTTGAATTGCTCAAGCTCGGCTCGGTTAAAGATAGGAGAGCTCGAGCTCGAAATCTTGTTTGAGCTCAAAATTTTCTTTGAGCTTGGTTCATTTATATGCTGACCAAACTTAAGTTTAGATCGCGAGCCTGTCATTCAGTTTCTTTGTGGTACAAACTCGTGAACAACTTGTTTACATGATCATCTATAAAAACAAATGAAATTTAAAATTAAACTACCTAGTTTGAGAGAGACCACGAAAACTATGTAGTTTGACCTATATATTATGTATAATATAATATAATAGTGGAGCTTATTCATGAAGTTATAATTTAGTTTGTTATGAACGTATAGTTGAGCTTGCTCATGATCATACAATCGAGTATTGATCATGAATAAACAAGTCAAATTTTCTTGTATTCAAGTTCAGTTCAATTATCTTTCGATACTTAAAATCTTGCTCACAAACCGAACACGGAAAAAATTTAACCGAGCTAAATGTCGAGTTGCTCACGAATGACTCTATTCGTTTACAATCTAATTAGAAAAAGTAGATTTTAGGAAAAAGTAACATGTTAATGGTATGTTTGTCCCACCATCACGGGCAATATGAGGTGATTAGAACAAACATTGGAAGATGCCAAATCGCAATAATCCTCTGAAGTCTGAGCATAGCTAGCTGTCCAATATTTTATTTGTCAAAGCTTGATGAATCTTAGTTTGATGGGATTTTAAGCCAATGAAAAAATGGCACAACATGAGGAGTTGTTGCTTTGCGCACTTCCATATGGGCGGGTTCGTAACCAACACACAAAAAACCGGATTTTGGAAAAACCATGAACGGATTCAGAACCCATACAAAAATTAACACCCGGTTCGGTAAAAAATCGGTCTTCCTGGGCGAGTATAATTGTCAAACCAAAATCCGGTTCAGTAAAAAATTAACGCCCAGGACAACGTTGTTTCCAACCAAAATTCGATTCCCGTGTATAATAGCCAAACCCGCAAAATCGAACCAGGGTTTTTTTTAATTATCAGCGGTTTTCGGATTCGCACATCTTGAACCCGGTTTAAAAAAAAAAATATTTGCGGATGCTTAACCCGCATAGATTGGGTGCGCATTAGAAAAAACAGACCGCGTAAAATTTCACCGTTTTGAATGATTGAACCTAGTTGACTAGTTACTTGATGCCTCCAGTCTTTGAATGAAAAATGAAGTCGTGTGCCAATCACCGTTAACTTTGACTTTACATCTGCGAATAATAGTACGTCGGATGATGTATACTTTTTTATCATCGAATCAATGTTTAAGTGAAGTAGATAATAATTCCAACATTTTGCAGAATTATTCATGTTTTTCAAGAATACACGGTTTGTTATTCAATTCTCTGTTGTCTTCATTGACTACCAGTGTTGCAATAGAGTTTTCATTCCATTCTCTTAATAGTAATATTCTATCAAACTCTAGTGCCAACTAGGTCCACCTAGAATCCAGGCTTATGACCCCTTTCTTTCACTTATTTTCTTTTGCAGATAATTGTTATTCCTCGTCGGAATCTTTGCTCAATCTTTCAACTATATAGTTGATCATAGCGCAGTCGTTGAGGGTTTTCTAGGAAAACTAGGCTCAGTAGCCTTCAAGGAAATCATCAACCAAACCAATGGACTAAAACACAAACTCAAAAGACTCTAGAAGACCTTGTCTGCAATCAACGGAGTGCTTCTTGATGCTGAGCAGCAACAATCCACAAACAAGTTTGTGGAAAACTAGCTTTGTAATCTAAGATACATGGCCTATTTTATTGATTTCAGCACAAGATTTGGAGCGGAAAATCAATCAAACAAGCTCCTTGAGGAAGACGATTACTAGCATGTTCCCACGTAATAGTTCGGCTGAAGAGTTCAAGCTCATTTGTTGCAGGGGAAGGCATTGCTGATGACTGGAGGAACTATGGCTTCCAAGAAAACAGTCCCCCTTCTTCCATTTTTTATTGTAATAGTGAAAGAAAAACTTGCTCTTTTGTTGAAGACTCTTAGTTTTTGGAAGAAAGCGTGATAGAGAAAGGGTCGTCAATTGCCTCGTCAACCCATCAAGTTCATTATCCACGTGTTGATCCCATCCTTAGAATAGGAGGCATGGGGAAAATAACACTAGCTCAATCGTTAATCAATGATGATAGAGTTGCCTCAGAACTTTTAGCTGAGAATATGGGTCTACATCGCTAATTGAGGTTTGTTCTATAATCTGTAATAGTAAACATTATTCAATCTGCTATTGGCGAGAACTACTCACACTTGATTCTGGATGCCTTGCAAAAGAAGTTCAACTCTTATTTGGCTGGTAAAACATTTCATATCGTCTTAGAAGATGTATGGATAGAGGATTCGAGGCAATGGTTGAATTTAAAGGAGTTTTTGGCTGTTGGCGGAAGGTGGAGCTCAATTATAGTGACAACTCGCAAAGAAAGGGTTGCTTGTCTCACTGGAACCATGAAACTGTACGATTTCAAAGGGTTATCTAAAGATCCTTCTTGGTCCATATTTGTGACGTGTGTATTTAATGAAGGTGAGGAAAAATATCCATTGTTGATGCAGATTGGCAAATCTATCATTAGGAAGTGCAGAGGAGTTCCTCTAACAGTGAAGTCATTCGGAAGTTTATTGAACCACAAGAGAGATTATTTGTAGATTTTGACAATCGAGTATAGAAATTGAAAGAAGATAGCGGAAGAATCAAAGTGAAACAAACAAACAACAGAATTCAGTATGAAATCTGTTTACACACTCGGTGCACTAGCCAGCATAGCTAAGAGCTCTCACGAAGGAGGGAACGACTCAACTAACAAAATGAAAAGAAACAGACTTATATAGTGCCGGTTTTACTAAACCGGTTCACCGACTCTAAAACAACATAAACCAAGCTCTAAACCCATCAGTTAAAACGAGCTATTCTCGCTAGATGTTGTGGAAGAACAAATCCAGGATTATGCACCAAATTCCACGCCGTCCCATATCTTGGCTCCAACTTGACACATTCCGAGACTCATATTTCCACATTCCCCCCTCAAGTTGGAACACATTCAAGACCCAACTTGTTGGAAAGAAAACCATGTTGTTGATGAGTTAAAGCCTTGGTCATGATATCAGCAATTTGCAAACCAGTAGGGATATATGTTGTGCAAAGGAAACCATTTTGCACCCTTTCACGTATAAAATGGCAGTCAAGATCAACATGCTTAGTTCTCTCATGATAGCATGGATTAACCGCCAACTACTGAGCCGCTCGGTTATCACAAAACAGAGTAATCGGAAGCTCCACCTTCTCCTTCAAATCTGTCAATAAATAACTGCACCAGATTAACTCGGCTGTAGTAGAAGCCATGCTTCTGTACTCAACCTCGGTGGAAGATTGTGAAACCGTGGTTTGCTTCTTAGTCTTCCATGACACAAGAGCATGACCTAAAAATACACAATACCCTGACAATGAACGCCTTGTAGTAAGACACGAGCCCCAATCAGCATCAGAAAAGCCAGTCAACTTCAAATTATGTTGCACTGGATAAGCTAAACCGAGAGTAACTGTACCCTTGAGATGCCTCAAAATATGCAAAGCAGCTTGCCAATGTGGTACACGAGGCTGAGACACAAATTGACTCAAATGTTGTACACTATAAGCCACATCTGGCCTTGTCAAAGACAAATATAATAATCGACCAACCAGCCTTCTATATTTCTCTAGATCATCTAGCAAAACTCCTTCATCCAGTCTCAACTTTAATCCTGTTGGCTGAGGATTAGGAGGAGATTTACAACTTGTCATATGACTATCCTTTAGGATATCATTAATATACTTTTGCTGGCACAAAAGGACACCATGCTCATCTCTATAGAGCTCGATCTCCAAAAAATATCTGGCTTCCCCTAAGTCTTTAATTGTAAACCTGGTGTGCAAAGCTCCTTTAACTGAAGCAATCTCATCACCATCATTCCCTGTCACCAATATATCATCAACATATACCAACATGGCAGTGAAAGAAGAACCGTGATGCTTCACAAACAAAGAGTAGTCAGAACAAGATTGTACATACCCCAGAGACTTAAGAAAAGTGAACAACTCCAGATTCCATTGCCTCGATGCTTGCTTAAGTCCATACAAAGACCTCTCTAATTTGCACACCTCCCCTGGCTTACCCTTGGTATAACCTTCTGGGAATTCCATATAAATTTCTTCATCAAGATGCCCATGTAAAAATGCATTGTTTACATCCATTTGATGCAATTTCCAACCTCTTGTTGTGGCCAAAGCAATCAAGATTCGCACTGTAGGAACCTTTGCGACAGGTGAAAAGGTATGCTTATAGTCTTTCCCTAATTTTTGACTAAAACCTTTCACCACTAACCTTGCTTTATATCTCTCAATATCTCCACTTGGTCTAAACTTCACTTTATAAACCCACTTAGACTTAATAGCCTGTTTTCCTTGAGGCAAAACAGTAATTCTCCATGTCCCATTCCTTTCCAAGGCTGCAATTTCTTCATCCATGGCCTTAATCCATTCAGGATGATCCTTTGCTTCCCTGTAAAACTGAGGCTCTTTGACTGTTAAGACATTAGCCAAAGAAGCATAATACTCTTGTTTAACACCACTCATAGCATAATCTTGATGCCACACTGGTGCTACCCTATTCCTTTCTGACCTCCTGACATTCAACTGTTGTGGAAGAGCAGTTTCTCTACTAACTGGGACCTCAACTGTATCTGTGACAACCAGTTCTGGTGAAGCTACATCACTCAATATATGAGATTGATCCAAAACTGATGTTTCAGGATCTGCACCACTAAGATGTTGTTCTTGTATCACTTGATCAAGAAAATCATCCTCAGTGTGCACAACTTGCTGCAAATTCTGAGCACCACCATGATGAGGAATGAAACCTCCTATTGACTGATCCAATTTGCCATCCTTTGTTCCTTCCAAAAAAGGAAATATGTTCTCGTGGAACACAACATCTTTGCTTAGGAAAATAGATTTTGTATCAAGATCATACAATTTGTAGCCCTTAAAATTAGAAGGGTATCCTAAGAAAATGCATTTTCTACCCTTAGCCATCATTTTATCACTAGGCTTAGGTGCATTATATGCATAGCAAAGACAACCTATTACTCTTAAATTGTCATAAACAGGTGGCTTAGAAAACAGTACCTCATAAGGAGTCTTCCATTTGAGTACTAATGAAGGCATCTTGTTAATGATGTATTTGGCTGCCAAAATACATTCTCCCCAGAAAATAGATGGCAATCCTGATTGTATCTTCAAAGCTCGAGCAGTATCTAGCAAATGTCGATGTTTCCTCTCGACAACACCATTTTGCTCTGGCCTATAAACCATACTCCTTTGATGAACAATCCCAAATCCAATGAACAAATCCCTGCAATCCTTGTTCACTATTTCTGTCCCATTATCAGACCTAACTGCCTTTGGAGTCCTCCTAAACTGATTTTGCACATACCAAATGAAGGCATTCAAGATCTCACAAACTTGTTGCTTCCTTTGCAACAAGTAAGTCCAAGTTGCTCTACTACAATCCTCAACTATGGTCAAAAAATACCTCTCTCCATTCACCCCTTCTATTCTATATGATCCCCACAAATCAACATGCACAAGATCAAATAATTTTGTTGAATGAGAAGAACTAGGAGGTGAAGGCAATTTATGAAATTTTGCTAAAGAACAAACATCACACACATAATTGTCTTGCAAGTCTCTCTTGCAACCAGAGATATGAGACATTTTAGACACTGAAATATGTCCAAGTCTTTTGTGCATCAAATCAAAATCACAAAGACCAACAGAAACACAACCATAATGTTTGTCAAAATCATTATTCAAATGTTGAAACACTGCATCTTCATTACCAGCTACAGCTTCTCCTGACTTGATTCTAAAAAGTCCTCCTGAACCGTGTCCCACAGCTACACACTTCTTACTAGAAAGGTCCTGCAACACACATGACCCCTTGTGAAAAAGTGCAGCCAAACACCCAGAAGAAACCAACTTACTTATAGATAACAGATTGTATCTGAAATCCGGAACAAAAAGAACATCTGTCAAAGTCAATTGATCATTCAACTTGACATCTCCAATGGTATGCACAGATTTCGTACTTCCATCTGGCATAACAATATGAATAGGATAGCTAGCAATGCGAGGATTCAATAGTAGATCATAAAAAGAAGTCATATGATCCGAGGCACCACTATCTACTATCCAATCTCTCATATTATGTTGAGTAACATTCAGAACTGGGACTGTAATAGCTGCAAAATACATGTTCTGTTTGCCTTTCACATCTCCATGGCCATAGTATGCTCCCCTGGTACCAATTCCACGGCTTGTGCTAGCTTGATCAGTTCTAACAGTCACATTGAGAGCCTTTTCAGACCTGTAATTCTTCATTACTTCATTACAAGCATTAGACAAAGCAGATACAACCTGTAATAACTGAAGATCTGGACCATTCCTACTATCAGTAGGCACCCTATGATCAAAAGGAGTGTCACCTCCACTCTGTCCTTCACTCTCAACGTTATTTGCTGTCTTGTAACCTTTCCTAGCTTTCTTACCTTTGTACCAGTCCGGATATCCAATAATTTCAAAGCAACTGTCCTTAACATGTCCCTCTTCTTTGCAATGATAGCAATACTTTTTATCCTTGGTCCTCTTGGAATCCCTTTTATCAACATTATAACCATTGCTTTTGCTTCCTTCACCATTCATGTGGCGATTTCCATCATGATCTCTTCCTCCTCCCTTAGAAGTACTACCCTAGCTTGCCATAAATGCAGCTGATTCACTAGAAACTCCATTAGTAACATTCTTGGAAGTTTCTACCTGCACCACCAAATTATATGCTTTGCTAACATTTGGAAAAGGATCCGTAGCCACAATTTGGCTCCTGACAGTTTCATACTCACTGTTCAGTTTCATAAGAAACTCCATCAACCTAAGAGTATTCTCTTGTTCTTGCATTTTAGCAACCAGCTTACATTCACATTTATCCATAACGCCACACTTACACACAGGCATACCAGTCAAATTGGAAAGCTCATCCCAACAAGTTTTGAGCCTGCAATAATAGTGCGTAACAGATGAAGTGCCTTGAGTAATTTGAGATAATACCTGTCGAAGATGATAAATCAAAGGACCACTGCTCAGACTGAAACGTTCACAGATCTCTCTCCATGGAGAACGAGCCGAATCGGTATAAACAAAGCCATTTGAGATCTCTGAAGTCATCGAGTTAATGATCCAACAAGCTACCATAGAATCGCAACGTTTCCAACGCGCAAACTCCATAGATCCAGCTGCTGGAATCACTCATGTTCCATCGATGAAGCTCAGCTTCATTTTTGCCATGAGCGCACGCTCGATTTGTCTACTCCACAAAGGAAAATTCCGTCCATCGAAAGGATTAGTAGTCAAGATCATGCCAGGAAAATCAGAATTAGTGAGCATTAGTGGATCCACCATATGCGCCATCGTCGCGGCTTGATACGCCTCTTTCTCTTTATCATCAATCGCCATCAGATCAAAGAAATTGTCGAAGTAGAACAGAAACCAGCACCGATTGCAACAATCAAACCTTCAACACTAGCAATCCCTAGGTAAAACGCAAATTGCCGATCGCCAAAACCTAGAAATGCTCTGATACCATGTAGATTTTGACAATCGAGTATAGAAATTGAAAGAAGATAGCGGAAGAATCAAAGTGAAACAAACAAACAACAGAATTCAGTATGAAATATGTTTACACATTCGGTGCTCTAGCCAGCATAGCTAAGAGCTCTCACGAAGGAGGGAACGACTCAACTAACAAAATGAAAAGAAACAGACTTATATAGTGCCGGTTTTACTAAACCGGTTCACCGACTCTAAAACAACATAAACCAAGCTCTAAACACATCAGTTAAAACGTGCCATTCTTGCTAGATGATGTGGAAGCACAAATCCAGGATTATGCACCAAATTCCACGCCGTCTCATATCTTGGCTCCAACTTGACACATTCCGAGACTCATATATCCATATTATTGCAATTGGAATCGAATTGAAGAAAGTGAGCTATGGAAGATTCTTCGAGGGCCAAATGATATATTCCCAACATTAAAACTCAGGTTTGATCACACACCACATCATTTGAGATTGTGCTTTGCTTCTTGTGCCATGTTTGGGAAGGGTTATCCCTTATATAGGGGAGATTTAATCAGCCTATGGATGGCACAAAGATTCTTACAATTCGGAGAAAGGAGTGAAGATTCATTCCATTTAGGATAGAATTTCATTAATGAACTTTTGTCTAGGTCTGTCTTTTTGTTGCTTGGCTATAACATCGCAAAGAAACATGTAGTGTTTTTGGCTGAAGATTTCATCTAGATGCATAGATGGGTTAATCATTCCCAGATATGCAACGAGGATGCTATTTCTCGCAAGGGTTTAAAATCTCTGATGAAAAGTTAACATGTGTTGAAACGTATGATTTAGTACATGATTTAGCTGCATATATTGCAAGGGATGAGACAGTTGTGGTAAGCAACAATAGACATAAGATATCATCAAAAGTCAAGAATATAGTGTGGGGTAAATAGGAGTATAGGACCTATCTGTAAAGAGTTTCCCAAGGGTCTCTTAGAAGCAAGAAAGGCATGAAATTTTGCATTCTTATACCCAATGGATTATATTTGCAAAGGATTTCTTGATACTGTTATTTCCAAGTTTAAGTGCGTACGCATCCTAATGTTTATTTGGTGTGACTTAGCTTTGAAGTGTTATCGGATTCAATTGGGGATTTGAAGCACCAAAGATACCTTGATCTACGTGGCAACTTCCTACTTAAATTGATCCCTAATTCATTATGCATATTAGCAAACCTCAAAGTGTTTGATGTCGGTGAATGTGATTGTTTTGAAATGTTACCGAAACATGGTTACCAAAAAAAGGCCTTCAAAGGTGGAGCTACCTTCAAGTGTTGAAATTAACTTTTTGTCCAAATTTTGTATCCTTGTCAAAGGAGTTTGGAAGTCTTAAAAGCCTTAAGTGTATTGATAATCCGAGTATGTAATAGTCTTCGTAAACTTCCAAATAGCATGAGAAGCCTGAAAAAGCTTAAGTATATAACTATCCCCGGTTGCAGGAAACTAGATTTGACAGGATGGAAAGGATTGCGTGATGTAAGGAGTCTTCGATGTCTGGTCATTATAACCTTCCAAGATCGCTGGAAGTCCCAGATGTGGGAAAAGCCGCTATCAATTTGCAATACATTAGGACCAGAAAGTATGTTAGCTTTAGATCATTGCTTGAGAGCTTGAAGAATTGCACTTACATTTTGAAGTTACAAGTGCTTACTTGTCCGAATCTGACTTCCTTGCCAAGTGGTGTTGACGGTTTGATTAGTCTGCAAGAGTTAAGGATTTTTGGGTGCCCTGAGTTAAGCTGGAGGTGCCAAAGAGAAACGGGCGACTACTGGCACCTCATTTCTGACGTTCTTGAAATATACATTGAAGAAAAGGTCATCCAAAGCCAAGATCCTTAAGCTATTCGCGAGCAAGCATTTATGGTCTCTCTTTGATCTTCTTTTTGTTTGTAGGCTCCTATACATTGGATTTAGATGGCTTCATGTACATTTGATTGGTTTCTCCCTGTGTGCTAGTTTAGTGACTAGTATTTTAAATATAAGTGGAACTTTGTCATCGCAATGTGCTGATTTTTGTTCGTGAATGTATTTACAAGCAAAAACAAGAGATTCTTAGTAGAAAGCGCTAGCTTAAAAGGGAGAGTATGTCATGGGGCTTCTTCTTTCATCGTAAATGTAAACAACTCGACCTCTTGAACATTGCATTCGTGGACGATCTCCTTGTGTTTTGTAAGCCCATGAGGGAGTCAAAGAAGATTGTGATAAGATGCTTAAAGTCTTTTGCGGAAGAGTCGGGGCTGGTCAAGATCACATCTAAAACTCATATATTTTTTGGAGGGGTGAGGGAGATAGGTTAAGGATGGCGAGTGAGCTCGGCTTTGAATTGGGCACTTTCCCGGTGAGGTATGTTGGGTTTCCACTCCACATCAATTATTCCCCCCTTTTGAACAAAATAACAAGCCTTTTGTAATTGTTGCCTTAAAACCCGCTCTTATGTCAGGAGAGCAGAGGTAGTGTGATACGGACCCGGTGTGGGTTCGTATCGAGCCCTTGTTGGTCAAGGGGGTGAGTTTAGTCCGGTGTGGACTCCAACTCCATGAAAGCAGTAAAAGAAAAGCAAAGGAAAATTAGGGCAAATATTTCTTGGATAAAAATTTAGGAACACAAGATAGCAGTAAGCCCTAACGGTTCAAAAAAGGCATCCCGGGAAAGAACCGTAAAGAAAACCCGAGAAGAGAGCAGAACTCTAGTTTATAAAAATTACAATTTATAATTATAATATCAAAAATAACAAACATTAATCCTCATAGCGTCTTGGACGACGTCGAACCCTTCATGGTATCGTATTTGCAATCTGAGCTGTATCATTCTCTCTCTCGATGAAATTCAGCTTGTCCTCAAATCGTAAATCCGGAAACGAGCGGGATAAGACATTCACAGGCTCCCAAGTTGATGATTTCGGAGCACCATCATCCCAATCCACCAACCATTCAACTCGCAGATGGCCATCCACTAACACCTCGCATTCTGATGTGGCACGTAAGGGTCGGGAAATCGGGCGATCGTAGAGGAATTCGGCGGGCAGAGAGGCCAGTTGAACCGGAGAGCCGTCAGGAATAAATGGTCGAAGGAGCGAAACATGGAATACATTGTGTATACGGGTCGTAGCCGAAGCGCTAAGCGATATGCCACAACGCCAATACGCTCGATAATTTCAAAAGGTCCATAAAAACGGCGAGCGAGCTTAGCAGAAAGAGGCCGACTCACAAAATGTTGTCAATAAGGCTGAAGTTTTAATAAAACCTGATCACCAACCTGAAAGTCAACGTCCTTTCTATGCTTATTAGCCTGTGAAGTCATACGCTGCTGCATCTTCGCAAGATTCAACCGAATCAAGTCTAATATTTGCTCGCGGTCACGGATAGCCTCCGATGCCGGCGACGGTGGCCCGACAGGAATAGTAACCCGTGCGATCGGAGGAGCATCATACCCATACAGAGCTTTGAATGGTGACATTCCTAAACCCTCATGAAACATGGAATTCAAAGCAAGCTCAGCCCATGGAAAAAAATTAAACCAACGTCGGGGTCGGCCTTGCGTAAATGCATGCCGTGGAGTTTCACCACGATGTCAACAAACAAAGCTGCCACGCGAGGGGCGTCGAATGATGGGCCGAGAGCGCCAAAATGGGCGTATTTCGAGAGCCTGTCAACCACTACCAGAATCGTCGTATAGCCACGGGACGGGGGTAATCTTGTAATAAAATCCATAGACACATCGTCCCGAACTTGTTGCGGCACAGGTAAGGGATGCAATAAGCCAACAGGTTTGTTGGTGCTGTATTTTGTGGACTGACAGATGAGGCAGGAATCCACAAAACGTTTCACATCTGCACGCATGCCCTTCCAAAAGAATACCTCAGCAACACGACGGAATGTCCGGTCAACGCCTCAGGTGAAGCGTGAAACTCAACCAAAATGTCGGGTTTAAGCGGAGAAGTAGCCCCCACAACCAAATGATGTGCATAATAAAGAATGTCGTCATGTACCTGAAAAGGCGCGGCCAATGTGCCATCGACGGCCGCGGCATGCCACGCTTTCAAATCCTCCAATGTCGAGTTCTCGAGGCGGATGCGCTGAAGTAACTCAGGAAGTGGCGCCGAGAATGACAGAAACTGATGCATAGTAGTGTCATCTTCACTCATGCACCGGGAGAGTGCGTCGGCGACGCGATTGTTGGCTCTTGTTTTATACTCAATATGAAACTTATAGCCCATTAGTTTCTGAATGAAAAACTGTTGGTTAGGCGTCTGGATTACCTGAGTAAGGAGCTCTTTAAGACTTTTCTGATCGCTGCGAATCAAAAACTCACGGCCCAACAAATATTGGCGTCATTTCTGGACAGCAGAAACAATAGCGAAAAGCTCTCTATGATATGCAGAAGATCCACGACGTCGTATACATAGTTTCTTGCTGAAAAACGATAGGGGACGTTCGTCTGGTAATAAGACAGTGCCGACGCCGTCATCGGAAGCATCAGTTTCCACAACAAATGTTTTAGAGAAATCGGGTAGTTGGAGAATCGGCGGTTGCATCATTATTTCTTTCAGACGTGTAAATGCAGAGTTAGCAGTTTCAGACCAAATAAACTTATCCTTCTGCAACAAATCTGTAATAACTGTGGTTTTTGAGGATATTTTTGAATTTTTCTCGGATATCCTTTTTAACCTTTTTGTCCGTTTTAACGCTTAATCCGATATTTTTGTCAGAATTTAAATCCTAGAAAATTGTTGGTGATATCCTAAAATCATAAAGAAATGATTTTATGGATCGGTGTGGATTCTAGGATTTTTCAGTGGAAAAAGAATATTTATTGGATAAGCCGTCTTTTTAAATATGTACTGTAAAGGATTTAAAATACGAAACGAAAGCCTTAAAAATTGAAGGTAGCATGATAAAATCATGGAAAATTGGTTTTATTGGTCTACATAATGTACGGGACATTTTGTATTTAGTAAGTTTTTCCATCCGAGGTACATAATTTTACCGCTTTACCGCGAGTCCCGTTCCGAGACGGGTTTGGTTTTAAAAGCCGACTTTTGTTTGCTTAATATGGGAGGAAAGCTGATTCTTTCTCCTATTATATGCGTATTGGATGAGGATAAAATTGGAACTTTTGACAATTGAAAACAGAAGAAGGGAGCGAGACCGAGAGGACGACGACGGACTCGGTGAACTTTCACCGCCGGCTATTCCCTGTCGTCCACCTCCTTGCCTCCTCCACCCCATCTTCATCTTCTTCCTCCTTCTTGGCCTTGATCTGCTGCAAGAGGAAGCTGAACCAGCGAGAGAACCAGGATGACGACGGACTCGGGAAGAAGGGTGAATTCGAATCTTCACTGCCCGTTTCTTCCTTGCCTCGCGTGCGACACCGCCGGCGACCGTTAGCCTGTCCGACCACCACCCACCAAGAGGACCACCACCGGGCATCACCCAACCACTCTCGGGCTCTTGGGTCGAGCCACTATCGAGCCAAACGAGCCATGGGCTCAAGTAAAGGTATGTACGATCGAAATTAATTAGCAGGTTAGTTGCGGAGCCACCGTAAGGGCCTTTCGGTTCCGCTTTGATAATTAAATTTATGGTTTTTATAATCTTGACGTTGATACGGTCACACAGGTTCAAATCGCTCGGGAAACGGACGTCGGGATCTTCAGTTATAGCGAATACAAGTTTTGATACCGATTGGTAGGTAAAGGACTTCGGATAATTACTCGGGATTCGTTGTTAATCCGTTTGATCCAAGATTTGGTCACCTTTAAGAACTGTTATTGAGGAACAATTTAGAAAATTGTTTAAAAAGTAAAGCGGATAATTAGTTATAATTTCGCCAAGATGGCTCCTTAAAGCATGATAACTAAGGATTTATTATATATCGATATTCGGAAATTAAATGGTTTATCGATTAGGAAGTTGTAGGAGTTGAGAATACAACTAAGACGTGTTTCTATGAGCTCGTTGTTGAGAAATCCTTTTGTTATATTTGGCAGAAGGGTGATAAAGATTACTGTTGAATTGCTAAGGACGTTGAGCATGCCTTCTAAGGCAAGTGGACGATTCTCTCTTGCATTATGGTTATTAAATGAGGAATTGAATCCCATTTAATATTTGTGTTGGGAACAACTTGTGTGCTTATTAAAATGATAGGTTGTTATATTTGTTAGAAATAATGACTATGTTGTTTATTCAGTTTTGCGGTAGAACTGGATTTAGGTCCGTTATGTGTGACCTTGAATGTTGTCTCACGCTGAGACATTGTTGTTGATTAAGGTAGTTTTAGGGAGGGGAACGTGGTTCCATATCCTCTCTTTAAAACAATATTACATTAGGAGGGGCCTAATCCTAATGGTGGGTCATGACTCTTCCCCTGCTCTTCGTGTGAGAGGGGTGATGCGCACTCTAGCTAATTGCAATTGGCACGATGTAGTGTAGACGACAGGGTAATAGGCCTCTCTGATCTCTACCTCACCATATGCAAATGAAAGATCAAGGATAGCTTAAGTCGTGTGATCTTGGTACAGGGTAGATGACATGGATGAAATACTCCGATGATCTCTACAATACCAAAATATTTCGGCAGTAGTTCGAGCCGATTATGAATCACCAACCTGTTTGTGAAAAGTTTTAAAAGTAATATAAGATAAGTGTGTTAGGCACATTAATATACCTGAATGGTTCGTCCAGTCGGAAGGCCATTCTTGCTCCTGGTTATGAATGATTCTTAATCAAACTTTGGTTAAGTCAATCTGATTAGTCGATGGAGGCTTTTCAAAATGTTATGTGATTAATATGGGTTCCCAACAAATGTTCATGTTTCGTAAAGGAACCACAAGTTGTGGTGTCCTATCTCTTGAATATACGAGTCTCCTTCTTATTCTCTATAAGACTGCTAACTGTTGGATCATAATCTGAGTCTAATTGGATTTGGATGCCAAAATGTTTAGTTACAACCATAAGAACCAAGTTAGTTTCTCCGCTTGCTTAGTCTTTCATTAGACTAACCCGTCCATTTTTCTTTTCTTTTATATGGTCGGCTGGTTTCCACCGTTGGTTTACGATGCATCAGGTTCTTCTTGGAAGTTGATTCAAGAGGCGGATTTAGAGGTTTGAAGCTCTAGAAGTTGAAGAAAGGTTTCCAATGGCTATACTTGAGTGAAGATCATGGTTGAACTACTTCAAAGCGAAACTGAGTTTCAGAAATAAGAACTTAAGGAAGAGTTGATGAAGATTTTGTTTAAATAGAACATGCGGGATCTCCGCGGTGGTGTTCTCTCTCTTGATTAATATGAGTTCCCAACAATTGTTTATGCTACTTAAAGAAACCACAAGCGGTGGTGTTCTCTCTCTTGATTATGCGAGTCTCCTTCTTTTTCTCTATAAGACTGCTAACTGTTGGATCATAAATATGAGTTCCCAACAATGTTATGTGATTAATATGAGTTCCCAACAATTATTTATGCTACTTAAAGAAACCACAAGCGGTGGTGTTCTCTCTCTTGATTATGCGAGTCTCCTTCTTTTTCTCTATAAGACTGCTAACTGTTGGATCATAATCCGAGTCTAATTGGATTTGGATGCCAATATGTTTAGTTACAACCATAAGAACAAAGTTAGATTCTCCGCTTGCTGTGTCTTTCATTAGACTAACCCGTCCATCTTCTTTTCTTTTATATGGTCGGCTGGTGTCCACCGTTGGTTTACGACACATCAGGTTCCTCTTGGAAGTTGATTCAAGAGGCGGATTCAGATGTTTGAAGCTCCAGAAGTTGAAGAAAGGTTTCCAATGGCTATACTTGAGTGAAGATCATGGTTGAACTACTTCAAAGCGAAGCTGAGTTTCAGAAATAAGAACTTAAGGAAGACTTGATGAAGACTTTGTTTAAATAGAAGGTTGTTCTATTTATTTACTAATCCTTTTTAAGTTAAGGCTTGTATAAGACCTTTTATTCTCTTTTCCGCTGTAAAGTTTTACTCAATTTTGTTAGGTTTTAAACGGTTTCATTTAGCTTGTTCTAGTAAGTTCTGTCAGGTTAAAGCCTTGGGTAACTCTGGTTTAGTCCTAATCAGGGTTACTGGCCGTAATACCTTCAGAGTAAGTAAGGGGGTGTTATAGAAGTGGTATCAGAGCTAAAAGTTCCTAAGTCTTGCTTAAGACTTTCATCTTCTATATAGAATTATGGAGAATTCTATATGGATGTTATCTTAGAACCATTTACGAAAAGTGGTTAAGATTGGAAGCCAGACTCGTGAAAAGATAGAAGGAGAAAAGGGAATTGGAGAACACGAGGTAACAAGTTTGTAATGGTTTATGTGGAAAAAGGATCCTATAGTGGACATTTGATTCCCTGGAGATGGGAATGGATTCCGAGAAAGATCCAAAGTAAGATTAGGTGAAGATTCCTAAAGTTGATCCGGTTCTAGACCAAGTTCTCAATGAATTCCTATTCTCTCTTAAGAGTCTGAATTGGGTGTACCCTCGTCGTTTCTTCCATATTAGGAAACTTCTTGTGAGATTTTGAAGTTAAGTATTGTACTTCATAAAGAGTTTGTAGTTTGAAGGTTTCCTATTTTAAGCTCGTATGATGGAAGATTTCAAGTTAAGAATTTTTGTTAGAAAGTTCATGATTCAAAGTTATGTGAAAGAAATTGTTAATTCCTTTTCTTGAAATGTGAAAGTTCAAATGTTGTCTTTAAAAAGAAAATTTTAAAGTGAGTTTCTTTAACATCGAAGTCATAAGAGTAAGAGTTTTCATGAGAATATTTTTATAGGAATTTCTGAATTTTGTTGAAATTCGATTTTCAATAGAAGGAATGAGTTGGAATCTCTACATCTCAATGTTAAGATTTGGAGAATCTTATGAGCCTTGAGTGATTCTAAAAAGATCAGTATGGATCATGAAGGGATGTAAAAGAATCCTGAAAAGAAAAGGATTGTCTTTGGAAACTTTCTTCAACAACTATGTTTGTGAATCTATATAATATAGAATCATGGATATTCTATACTTTTCTTTGCTCAGTTGGAAGTTAAAGAGCTTTGAAGTGCTCAAGTGTTGGATCAATTGAATTGTTAAACTATTGGAAGATGCAGTTCAATTTTGAATATGATAGTATTCGAACTCGGATTTTCATATATGTTGTTATCCTTTGAGTTAAGAGGATTGAGAATCCTAAATGGAATGGGAATTTCTTATGATTATAGTAAGAAAGAAAGGAAGAATTTTGGTTCAGTTTAAGTTGTGAACAAGTGGTTAATCATCAAAGTTGTTGTGAATAAGGTTGATTTTGGTCAAAATGGATTGATCAGGTAAAAGTTCATCAGTAATGTGTTTATGTTCAATTAATTACTTGGCACAAGTGTTAATTGATTACATGAGTTGTTGATATCCAGATGACTAACCTATGTGACAATGTTATTGGAGTTTCGTTGTATGATACTCAACTCGGGATAATGAGAAAAGACTTGAGGTCTATAATGGACCAATAATGGAATCAGCAATAAGATGTTCTAAATTACCATTAGTATTGACTTATGTATCTTCAAGGATGGAAAATGATAAAGTTTAGTTTTGAGAAGATCATTCAAGGAATGATTTTGGGCATGTTCGTCTTGATATTTTAAACGGTTGGGAGAAAAATATCAATCAATCAATACTATGGTCAATAAAGCTTAGACCTTATCCTTGGAAAAATAATTCCAGGTGGGCCTGATTTTGAAGATAGCTATTGCAAGCAGATTTGATGCATGTAATGGTAAGAGAGAAACTGTTGGATTGTTTTAAGTTTTCTCGGATTGAGCAATTTATTAGGGAATATAGTTTGCATAGTGAATGATAAAGAAATTTGGTTTGATTACCCAATGCAGATTTGGGGAATGTTTAAGAATATCATGTTTGATCATGTGCTTTTCCCTACTATAAGATATAGGAAATTAAAGGAACATCTTGACTTGAAGATATAAGGATTGAAAGGCCTTAAACTCATCAGAAGAGTTTGATAGTTTACTTTTTGTATTGAGTCTGACATCACTATAAAGTAATATGTCAAGATGACACATAAGTTGATAGCGACCTTGGAAAAAGTTGTTATGAGTATGAAGATGTTGGAATCACATTTTCCGTAAAGATTGCAAATAAATGGACGCAAGCAATCAACTCCTTTATGAAACTTGCGAAATTAAGTTGAGTTGAGATTGAGTTAAATCAGGCAGAGATTACTCAATACTATGGATTATAGAAAAGTCTAGCAGTATGTCTAATTAAGAAAAGTCAAGGAATCTCATCAGGTTCTACCTTGAAGAGGGAAGAAAGTGTCACATTCGAAGAGAAATGTGGGGCTCAGAAGTGAATCGGAGTATATTAGCTCCTTTGAGGCTCAATATTAATTTGAAACTTTGGCCAAGATGGTAAGGCCAGCTAATGTGCAAATGTCAGCACAAAACTAGAACAAAGTGTTAGCAGCATCATTAAGATAAGGTTAGCAATTTTATTTGATGCATTAGCTTGACGCGCCCAATTTTCAAGAGAGTAGCTAATCTTTGTTCCACGGTATTCAAAGTTAAAGCAGGTATGTTAGTAACCTATGTCGAGTTCCTGTCAAGCTGTTATGATTGAAGGGATATTTGAACTTGTTTTGTGATTTTCTCTTTTGAGAAAAATCTTATGACTTTGTAGAATTCTGGTATGAATTTTTAAAGAAATGTTGATTTGATATACGGAATTCATGAATAAAATTTTCTACGGTTTTCATGGTGGCGAGTAAGAATGTATTTTGTCTTCCATCTTGATCACATGGTAAGGCAAGATTACATGTATTATTCCTATGAGAATGCAGTAAAGGATTATGTTTATTTTATCTCCCCATCCTGATCACATGGTGGAATAAGAACACAATTCCTTGGGTTTTAAAGAATGGTTTCTAGTATGAGTTGGTAATCATACAAGTTTCTCTCAAGTAAAGTTATTGAGATTCAAAGACGAGAATATCCCTGTATAGCAATTGCTATATCAGCTACTTTGTAAAAATCCTTTGAGTTAGTACATCCTTGGTATCCTATACCATTTAAGGAGTATGGTCAAACATCCCAAAACAGTTCGATTATAAGTAAAGAAATTTGGTAAGATTCTTTACAAATTTGTGTTGGTCTCTGAAGAGCATGGAGTAACTCCGTACTTCTCTAAAAGTTTGGGATTGTTTTCAGACAACGATTATTGGAATTCTCTAAGCAGTTTGCTAGTAGTTCATCTTGGTTGACGTCATGACCTAAGAAAGTCATTGCCTTTTTAGCGGAATTGTCTTTGAAAGTAAGTTGATATGGACTCCTAGGATAGAACCCTTTCTAAGGAATGATATTATAGTAATCCTTTCTTTGGAGTAAAGGATATACTAGTAATTTCTCCATTAGTTTTTATTTGTTTTCATGTTGTCTTGAAAACTTAAATCTTTTTTAGATAAGATAGTCAAGTGAGGACTTTAAGCAGAACTCCAATGGGTCTGGAGTTTGGATATGTAAATTAGTATTGATATTCAATCTCATCCTGATAAGTTGTTGGATATAGAGAGTGGACACGTGAGGATATGTTTTTAATCCTAAGAGTTAGGTTGCTCAACAAGTCAAAATATTAAGTGAAGTCTAAACAGTTCTTTGATGAAAAAGACTGAAAATTGTCAATGGAGACAATTTTGTTGGAAATTATTGGACTAAAGATATTATTGTCCAATATGTTGGTATAGTAATGCGTAAGAGTGTAGTTCGAAGTAGTTGAGAGAGATAACTACTTTTGAATGTTAGTATGCCCAAGCTGAGTTTTGGTTGAGAAAAGGATGTAAAGGATTGACAAGATAGGTTATTATCTTGTCATGTGTTGGATAAATTTTATATTCTTGGTTAAAGTAATACTGAGATTTTATCTCAAAAAGGAAATTGAGTAAGGATTTTAAGTAATCCTTGTAAAGAAACTAATTTGAGAAGGACTAAAAGTTTAGTTTGGATGACAACAAGGTTGTGTGAATACCCTAGGATTTTATTTAAAATTGGTGACCAGATCAAGGAAAAGTAGTATGGGAATGTAATATTATTTAAGATCAATGGAAAAGATCAAGAAGGTAAGACACCGGGATTTGTTATTCAAGCTTATGGATTGCTTGGTTTCAAAACTGTTCATGTGTATCTGTTGTTGATGAGCTTTGAAAGCTTATTTCAAAGGAGGTATAGTTACTTGCTTAATTAGTTTATCGTGGAACAAGTAAATGTATAAGGATTTAAGATAAAACTTTTGATGGACTGACATGAAGCGAAATGTCACCGAATTCGTTTTGATATGTTTGGTTTGTTTGGAAGTCTTGATTGAGCATAGAAGACCAGATGAAATAGTCCCTTCCTATTTCAGGATAGAAATGGGAAGATGTTACAATGGATTCTTGTCATTAGTTGTTTAAGATTTAATGAAAGAAATATGCAATATGGAGGTTGTTAAGAAACTCATCTAGAGTGTTCTTTCTAATGCATTTAAGATGATTTAAAGAGTACAGAAGTTAGCTGAGGTGTTCATGTATGAAGTATTTCATCTTCATAAAAAAACCCAAAGACTATTATCTCTGATTGAGATGGATGGTTCATGCCAAGTTTTGAAGGGAGTGACAACAAACTTTATTGAGTGAATTGAATTTTAGCGCTGGCCTCCCTCATCAAACGGATGAACTATGCAAGGAAACAAATTCAAACTCCTGAGGACATGTATTCTGGATTCCACACAAGTTGGGGACGTTAGCTTGAGTTTGAGTGATTTCACATACAAGAATTTTGATTTCACGATAAAGAAAATGAGTCTTTTTAAGGCTTGGTAAGGCTGGAAGTGTTGGTTGTCAATTTGTTGGAATGACAATGCTGACAAGGTTCTTCATGGGCCAGACTTGGCCAAGAGAACAACAACTGATGTCGCACTAACATGTTCAAGGGTGTTAACTGCTCAAAAGCAACAACAGTCGTGTGTTGTTATAATTAGAGAGCATGTTGAGTTCACTGCAGAGAACAACGTTTTTGTTCTGGTATCCGCCTTGAAAGGCGTATTCCGTTGGGGAAAGCGAGACAACGTAAATGCTCGCTATGATTTGATCTTTTGAGATACTGGTAAGCTTGTTTATCGGTTGGCATTGCCACCTTCAGTGCATTCTATCCGTAATGTCTTCGTGAATAGGAAAAATACCTTTGATTAGGCTACCTTGGCCTATAAATGGAGGTAAGAAAAGACTTGAGCAACTAGACAGGAAATACCGAGCCATTTTCCAAAGTTAATGAACGTTGTAAAGAACGTGTTTGGTAACTAAGCAATAGTTGTTTTGTGCCTGGTGCAGAAATAATAGCATGTTTTTTTAAGGGGGTACTACAAACTTCTGTATAGGTTTGTAGTGGTTGTGTGTATGTGCTTGTGCCATCTTTCTATATGATTCGAGTTCTCCTTGGTTTCGAGGACGAAACCATTTTTAAGGGGGTACTAATGTAATAACTGCGGTTTTTGAGGATATTTTTGAATTTTTCTCCGATATCCTTTTAACCTTTTTGTTCGTTTTAACGCTTAATCCGATATTTTTGTCGGAATTTAAATCCTAGAAAATTGTTGGTGATATCCTAAAATCACAAAGAAAGGATTTTATGGATCGGTGTGAATTCTAGGATTTTTCAGTGGAAAAAGAATATTTATTGGATAAGCCGTCTTTTTAATTATGTACTGTAAAGGATTTAAAATACGAAACGGAAGCCTTAAAAATTGAAGGTAGCAAGATAAAATCATGGAAAATTGGTTTTATTGGTCTACATAATTTACGGGACGTTTTGTATTTAGTAAGTTTTTGCACCCGAGATACATAATTTTACCGCTTTAACGCGAATCCAGTTCCGAGATGGGAAATTCCGTTTTAACCGACTTTCTTTTGCTTTGCTTAGTGGGGGAGGGAAGCCAGGTGGATAGGAGACCAATCCTTTTCCTCGTTTTATGAGTTTGGATAGAAACGGAGGGAGTAGTTCGAGAATGGGTCGGAACGACGGGCTCGGGCGAGAGTCACCGCCGGCTATTTCTTCCACCCGCCATCTCTTCCACTTCATCACCTTCTTCCTCCCTTCCATCCTTTTGGGCTTGTTGCTGCTGCGAATTGAACCAGCAAGAGGACCAAGGCGGAGCGACGCTCGCTCGGGAGGAAGAATTCCATCACCGCAGGTCATCTTCTTGCTTCGTCAAACATCGTCGCCGGCGATCGTTTGCTTCTCCGACCACCACCCACCGCAAGGGCCGCCAACGGGCATTACTCAGACACCCTTGGGCTCGGGGATCGAGCCACTATCGAGCTAAACGAGCCATGGGCTCGAGTGAAGGTATTTACGATCGAAATTAATTAGCGGGTTGATTACGGAGCCACTGTAAGGGCCTTTCGGTTCCGCTTTGCTAATTAAATTTATGGTTTTTATAATCTTGACATTGATACGGTTCCACAGGTTCAAACCGCTCGAGAAACGGACGCCAGGATCTTCAGTTATAGCGAATACAAGTTTTGGATACCGATTGACATGTAAAGGACGTCGGATAATTACTCGGGATTCGTTGTTAATCCGTTTGATCCGAGATTTGGTCACCTTTAAGACATGTTGCTAATGAACAATTTTTATTTCGAAAATTATTTCAAAAGTGAAGCGGATAATTAGTTATAAATTCGCCAAGATGGCTCCTTGAAGCATGATAACTAAGGATTTATTATATATCGATATTCGGAAATTAAATCGTTCATCGATTAGGAAGTTTTAGGAGTTGTGTATACAACTAAGAAGTGTTTCTGTGAGCTCGTTGCTGAGAAATCCTTTTGTTATATTTGACAGAAGGATGATAAAGATTACTGTTGAATTGCTAAGGACGTTGAGCACGCCTTCTAAGGCAAGTGGACGATTCTCTCTTGCGTTATCGTTATTAACGAGGAATTGAATTTCTTTTGATCCTCATGTTGGGAATAATTTGTATGTTGAATAAAGTTTGATAGGTTGTTATTTTGTTAGAAATAACGACCATGTCGTTATTTCAGTTTTTACGTTAGAATTGAACTTAGGACCGTTGTATGATTAGCTGTTTCATGCTGAGATATTGTTGTGAAATAAGATGGTAGAGATGGGAGTTTAGACTCCAAGACATCTCTTTAGTGGTCCTGTGCTGAAACACTGTTGCAAAATAGGTAGTCCAGGGGTAGGAGCCGAGTCTCCAATGACCTCTTTATAACAAAATCTGTATTGGGGGCGTAGTTTGCTAGCGTATCCCAATATTGGAGTCATGACTCATGTCACGCTTCACGTTGAAGGAAGACAATGGTGCACTCTAGCTAAGTGCAATTGACACTCGGTTGTTGGCCGAATCTCGGTTGTTGGCCGAGCATGTATAAATGATCATGGATGAAATAGGCCCTCTGATCTCGGTTGTTGGCCGAATCTTGGTTGTTGGCCGAGGATATATGTAAATGATCATGGATAAAATAGACCCTCTCATCTCGGTTGTTGTCCGAACTACGTAAGAACTATTAAATGGTGTGAGTGCACAGATTGAGAGTAATGATAGATAAGTGTGTTAGGCACATTAATGTACCAAGATGGTTAGTCCATTCGATAACCATTCTTGCTCCCAGTTATGAATGATTCTTAATCAAGCTTTGATTAAGTCAATCTGATTAGTCGACGGAGGCTTTTCAAAATGTTATGTGATTAATATGGGTTTCCAACAATTGTTCATGTTTCGTAAAGGAACCACAAGTTGTGGTGTCCTATCTCTTGAATATACGAGTCTCCTTCTTATTCTCTATAAGACTGTTAACTGTTGGATCATAATCCGAGTCTAATCGGATTTGGATGCCAAAATGTTTAGTTACAACCATAAGAACCAAGTTAGTTTCTCCGCTTGCTTAGTCTTTCATTAGACTAACCCGTCCATCTTCTTTTCTTTTATATGGTCGGCTGGTGTCCACCGTTGGTTTACGATGCATCAGGTTCTTCTTGGAAGTTGATTCAAGAGGCGGATTCAGAGGTTTGAAGCTCCAGAAGTTGAAGAAAGGTTTTCAATGGCTATACTTGAGTGAAGATCATGGTTGAACTACTTCAAAGCGAAGCTGAGTTTCAGAAATAAGAACTTAAGGAAGAGTTGATGAAGATTTTGTTTAAATAGAAGGTTGTTCTATTTATTTACTAATTCTTTTTAAGTTAAGACTTGTATAAGACTTTTTATTCTCTTTTCCGCTGCAAAGTTTTACTTAATTTTGTTAGGTTTTAAATGGTTTCATTTACCTTGTTTTTAGTTTGTTCAGTCAGTTTAAAGCCTTGGGTAGCTTCGGTTTAATCTTAATCGGGGTTACTGGCGGTAATACCTCCAGGGTAAGTAAGGGGGTGTTACAATTTTTGAATTATTCTCGGATATCCTTTTTAACCTATTTGTTCGTTTTAACGCTTAATCCGTTATTTTTGTCGGAATTTAAATCCTAGAAAATTGTTGGTGATATCCTAAAATCATAGAGAAATGATTTTATGGATCGGTGTGGATTCTAGGATTTTTCAGTGGAAAAATAATATTTATTGGATAAGCCGTCTTTTTAATTATGTACTGTAAAGGATTTAAAATACGAAACGGAAGCCTTAAAAATTGAAGGTAGCATGATAACATCATGGAAAATTGGTTTTATTGGTCTACATAATTTACGGGACGTTTTGTATTTAGTAAGTTTTTTCATCCGAGGTACATAATTTTACCGCTTTAACGCGAGTCCCGTTCCTAGACGGGTTTGGTTTTAAAATCCGACTTTTGTTTGCTTAATATGGGAGGAAAGCTGATTCTTTCTCCTATTATATGCGTATTGGATGAGGATGAAATTAAAACTTTTGACAATTGAAAACAGAAGAAGGGAGTGAGACCGAGAGGACGACGACGGACTCGATGAACTTTCACCGCCGGCTATTCCCTTCCGTCCACCTCCTTGCCTCCTCCACCCCATCTTCATCTTCTTCCTCCTTCTTGGGCTTGAGCTGCTGCAAGAGGAAGCTGAACCAGCGAGAGTACCAGGACGACGACGGACTCGGGAAGAAGGGTGAATTCGAATCTTCACTGCCCGTTTCTTCCTTGCCTCGCGTGCGACACCGCCGGCGACCGTTAGCCTGTCCGACCACCACCCACCAAGAGGACCACCACCGGGCATCACCCAACCACTCTCGGTCTCTTGGGTCGAGCCACTATCGAGCCAAACGAGCCATGGGCTCAAGTAAAGGTATATACGATCGAAATTAATTAGCGGGTTAGTTGCGGAGCCACCGTAAGGGCCTTTCGGTTCCGCTTTGCTAATTAAATTTATGGTTTTTATAATCTTGACGTTGATACGGTCTCAAACGTTCAAACCGCTCGGGAAACGGACGTCAGGATCTTCAGTTATAGCGAATACAAGTTTTGAAACCGATTGGCAGGTAAAGGATTCGGATAATTACTCGGGATTCGTTATTAATCTGTTTGATCCGAGATTTGGTCATCTTTAAGAACTGTTACTGAGGAACAATTTTTATTTAGAAAGTTGTTCCAAAAGTGAAGCGGATAATTAGTTATAATTTCGCCAAGATGGCTCCTTAAAGCATGATAACTAAGGATTTATTATATATCGATATTCGGAAATTAAATCGTTTATCGATTAGGAAGTTGTAGAAGTTGAGAATACAACTAAGAAGTGTTTATGTGAGCTCGTTGTTGAGAAATCCTTTTGTTATATTTGACATAAGGATGATAAAGATTACTGTTGAATTGCTAAGGACGTTGAGCACGCCTTCTAAGGCAAGTGGACGATTCTCTCTTGCATTATGGTTATTAAATGAGGAATTGAATCCCATTTAATATTTGTGTTGGGAACAACTTGTGTGCTTATTAAAATATGATAGGTTGTTATATTTGTTAGAAATAATGACCATGTTGTTTATTCAGTTTTGCGGTAGAACTGGATTTAGGTCCGTTATGTGTGACGTTGAATGTTGTCTCACGCTGAGACATTGTATTTGATTAAGGTAGTTTCAGGGAGGGGAACGCGGTACCATATCCTCTCTTTAAAACAATATTACATTAGGAGGGGCCTAATCCTAATGGTGAGTCATGATTCTTCCCCTGCTCTTCGTGTGAAAGGGGTGATGCGCACTCTAGCTAAGTGCAATTGGCACAGTGTAGTGTAGACAGCAGGGTAATAGGCCTCTCTGATCTCTACCTCACCATATGCAAATGAAAGATCAAGGATAGCTTAAGTCATGTGATCTTGGTACAAGGTAGATGACATGGATGAAATACTCCGATGATCTCTACAATACCAAAATATTTCGGCAGTGTTTCAAGCCGATTATGAATCACCAACCTGTTTGTGAAAAGTTTTAAAAGTAATATAAGATAAGTGCGTTAGGCACATTAATATACCTGAATGGTTCGTCCAGTTGGAAGGCCATTCTTTCTCCCGGTTATGAATGATTCTTAATCAAACTTTGGTTAAGTCAATCTGATTAGTCGATGGAGGCTTTTCAAAATATGATGTGATTAATATGAGTTCCCAACAATTGTTTATGCTTCTTAAAGAAACCACAAGCGGTGGTGTTCTCTCTCTTGATTATGCGAGTCTCCTTCTTTTTCTCTATAAGACTGTTAACTGTTGGATCATAATCCGAGTCTAATCGGATTTGGATGCCAATATGTTTAGTTACAACCATAAGAACGAATTTCGCTTGCTTAGTCTTTCATTAGACTAACCCCGTTCATCTTCTTTTCTTTTATATGGTCGGCTGGTGTCCACCGTTGGTTTACGACACATCAGGTTCTTCTTGGAAGTTGATTCAAGAGGCGGATTCAGATGTTTTAAGCTCCAGAAGTTGAAGAAATAAGAACTTAAGGAGAGTTGATGAAGACTTTGTTTAAATAGAAGGTTGTTCTATTTATTTACTAATCCTTTTTAAGTTAAGGCTTGTATAAGACCTTTTATTCTCTTTTCCGCTGTAAAGTTTTACTCAATTTTGTTTGGTTTTAAACGGTTTTATTTACCTTGTTCTAGTAAGTTCTGTCAGGTTAAAGCCTTGGGTAACTCTGGTATAGTCCTAATCGGGGTTACTGGCGGTAATACCTCCAGGGTAAGTAAGGGGGTGTTACAAAATCAGTCAATGGCGCCGCAAGCAAAACGTAGTGGCGAATGAACTTTTTGTAATATCCGGTAAGTCCCAAGAACCCACGTAATTGCTTAATTGACTTAGGTGTGGGCCAATCTGCCATAGTGGATAATTTAGCGAGATCCGCCAACTACTGCCCTGCGGTCACAATATGCCCCAAATATTCCACCTTAGTTGTACCAAAAGAGCATTTAGACCCTTTAACAAAAAAGTGATTATCCTGAAGAATCTGTAGAACTGTATCGAGATGAGAAGCATGAGCAGCAACAGATGGACTGTATATCAAAATATCATCGAAGAAGACGATCACAAAATCACGCAGATACTGAGCAAACAAGTGATTCATAGCGGTCTGAAATGTAGATGTGGCGTTAGTCAAGCCGAAAGGCATAACTAAGAATTCAAAGTGGCCATCATGGGTACGAAAAGCAGTTTTATATATATATCAGAGGTATGCATCCTGATCTGATGGTACCCAGAACGCATATCAATTTTAGTAAAAATAACAACATGTCCTAGCTCATCAAATAATTCATCAGCTGTAGGAATAGGAAACTTATTTGCAACAGTGATGTTATTGAGGGATCTATAATCAATGCAGAAGCGAAAGCTGCCGTCTTTCTTTTTAACCAAAAGAGTCGGGGATGAAAAAGGACTTATGATGTGCTGAATCATCCCCTGATCGAGCATCGCCTTAACCTGTCGTTCAATTTCTGATTTCTAAAAGTAAGGATAACGGTAGGGGTGAACGTTTACCAGTTTAGAGCCCGGCTGCAGGTGAATGCGGTGGTCCCACGTACGAGGCAGCGGGAGGCCCTCCGACATTTGTAAAACGGCCGAATGCTGCGCAAGAACGGTACGGACAACCGACAGCAAATCCGGCGGCAGGTCGAGTGTGTCAGCGTTGGAGACTGTGGGAATACTGAGGATCTCAAAACATTCAACGATCCCATCAGAAGCACAAAGAGAATGGACTGCAGACATAGAAATCGGCTTCGGTGGTTGTCGGTCGCCTTGCAGAAATACCATGGCATCATTCCATGAGAATTGCATTGTCAATTTAGCATAATCATGAGCGACAGTGCCTAATGTTTGTAGCCACTGGATGCCGAGAACAATCGGTGGACCATGAACCGCCAATACATAGAGATCAATGGAGAAAGAGTGGCCCTGTAAATCCATACTAGTAGCCGGACACTGATAGGAGCATAATAAATAGGCACCATTCCCAACAAAGACACGGAATGGCGATATTTTCAATAGTGGCAGCTGTAATCGTTCGGCCAGTTCAGGATGAATAAAGTTATGAGTGCTCCCTCCATCAATAAGAACTTGAACCTGTACGCCAGTAATAACTCCTGAAAGTCTTAAAGAGCGCGAATTCGGAAGGCCCTCCATAGAATTGAGACTCGAAATATCGCCTGTCACAGCAAGCTCATCTGTAATCTCTTCATCGTCTTCCTCATCACTGTCATCACTGCTTAATAACGCCAAGAAGCGGGGCTTACAGCGGTGTCCCCGGGACTACCTCTCATCACAATTATAACATAAACCTTTTTTAGTACGCTCTTCACGTTCAGCTATAGAAAGACGTCTAATTGGAAGAGAGGAATAATTACCGTTGGATGTGGATGGTGGTTGTGACGATGTCGGCATGCTCGAAGTGGGCGCCAATGGAGCTTTCGGCTCTGTGATTCCTTTGCAAGCCACATTGGGTGTCCAAGGCCGCCTATTGGCCAATCATGGTGAGGCAGTCTCGGTGAACGACGCCGCTAACTCACGAGCCAAGGCAAAAGCTTGCGCTAATGTAGTCGGATTCCGTAAATTCAATTCACGGCGCTACAGTTGTTTCAATTCGGCTTTGAAAAGAGAGATCAAAGTTGCTTCCGATAAGCCAGTTACTTTATTCAACAAGGCTTCGAATTTTTTTGACATTCAAGTACCGAGGCCTTTTGTTTCAAGTTAGCCAAGAGCCCCGTATAATCTTCGTAGTATGTCAGATCAAAGCGATGTTGAATTGATAGAAGAAAGGCTGGCCAAGTTTCGCCATAATGATTCCGACGTTGGTAACGAAACCAATCCGAGGCGGGGTGGTCAAATAACATTCCCACCAGCCGAAGACGATCATGATCCGCTGTATGAAAGTAATCGAAATACGCTTAAACTTTGAAGATCCGGCCATTAGGGTCAGTCCCGTTAAAACGCGAGGGATCGGCTCTTATTTTCGGGATATTATCCGGAGCTAAAGGTTGGCGCAGGCCGGTGCGGTTATCCACCAAAGGACCCGGCGGAACCGATAGATGCTCCGACGTTTGTGTGCCGACTATCGATGTCGCCTGCAGCGCTAAAGTGGTCGGAGTCAATACTAGCGTCGACGAGCTAAGGTTCGTAGGCGGCGGCCAACCCGTGAATGGGATGTTGGAGGCGCTAGGATTTGCGCATTGCGGCTGCCACCATGCGATCGCTGCTTGTGCGGCCGGAGGATTTGTGAACGGGTACTGCCACCCAAAGAACTGCGGTTGAGGTGCTAGGGCTAGCGAACGATGGCGGCTAACCAGCGACGGCATGAGGTGTGGAGTGCACGGTCGCAATCGGTGCGGCCCAAATAGCACCGGTAGGGTTCGGTTGGTTCTGTAGGAGGTTGCACACGTTATCCGTCCGCAACT
The DNA here is from genome assembly GCA_964016875.1 of Fallopia convolvulus. Taxonomy (NCBI): domain Eukaryota; kingdom Viridiplantae; phylum Streptophyta; class Magnoliopsida; order Caryophyllales; family Polygonaceae; genus Fallopia; species Fallopia convolvulus. The sequence continues at coordinate 33,828,881 of OZ024721.1, read as the reverse complement.
TCTGGGCTTCTACGTCACGCTGGAGCGATTGGAAGTCGTCGGTGAGTTGCAAAATCAAGTCATGGAGGTAGGAATTGTTACCGGGCGTTTGCTTGGCAGATCCGTCAGCGGGGGTAGACATGGTGATGTGATTCCATCTACCGAGTCATGGCCCCACGATACCATTCCAATCGGGGCGCCGTTGCACACGCTGATTTCCGACCTTGGCGCGGCTCTGCCTTTGATGGATGGTACCACTTCTTCGGGCACTTTTAAAGGCACTATGCTCCATGATTTGAGTGAAGATCTTAGCCCTAATGACAAGTTCAATTTGCACGACAAAGGAGGGTCCTCACTTGGACAAATATCCAAGGCCGGTGTTCGAGGTGCTAAGAAGCCAAGTCAAGGTACTACGCCCTATTTTGGACGCATCACACGAGCCCGAGCTAAAGCAATGCTTGACAAGATCAAGGAGGAAATCATGGTTCATAAGTTGGATTTTGGCTAACAATGGAGAAGGGTGGAGTATTATTGTGACTTTTGGTGAAACTAGTGCACAAACTTGACTTATGTTTCGTTAAGGGCATTAAGTTAGTTTCTTTAAACATTTGGGTTGTTTTTTGTAATAACGAGAGGAGTTATGGCTGAAATGAGAGAGAGAGAGAGAGAGAGAGAGAGAGAGAGAGAGAGAGGCGTGGCCTAGGGTATTAAGTCTCATTTGTGGACTCCTTTGAGGTTAGACTTGAACGATGAAATTGTTCTCTTTTTACTTGTTTTCAATCTAAGTTCTTTGTTTTGTTTTTCGTTCAATCTCGTTGTTTGATCGTTGGTGAGTCATATTTGACGCTCTTTCAACCTATTTTGTTGATCTTGGTGCGTAATATCCAAGATTCAACATCCATATCCAACAATCCATCAATCCACTTCCATCCGCTCCATCCATCGATCCATCTCCATCTCGGTGGAATTTTACACCACGCCAGTATATTCGCCATAACTTCTAAATTACACCTTATCTGGATCTGAAATTTTGATGGATTAAACTAGACTAAATGATCTAACTCTGGGCTTTGGAATCACCCAATTCCGAGTCCGGACGAGGGAGATCTACCCTTTTTATCCCAGATGAAATTCAGCCACCAAGCTCCACCGCCGTCGTTCCAAGGTGAAGGATTTCCGATCTCTCTTGGCGATCTCTTTGCACCATCATCTACACCATCGATCCTCTCATCAAGTGGTATCAGAGCCATGCGAAGGTATCACCATATAATCCTTGTTCCGACGAAATTCTGTTTTGGTGGTTTAGTAGCTTCCTAGCATTGTTATCTTAGACAAGTGTGTGGTGAATATCTTCTCTGTTTGTCCTTTGTTGTCTTTTGCATACTTGCAACTTGTCGGATTGTCATCTCGGGCAAGTTTTGGTGGTTATTTCAAGTGCACTCTATCCCTTGATTTTTGCCATGGTTGTAAGATGACAAGTGTAGGTGACGAGAGGGATAAGCAATAAGTTGAAGAGACGTCCACTAGTTCGGTGGCTGCCATGATGCAATCCATGCAACAATCCTTGCAACAATCTTTGGAAGCTATGAAGACTCGCCTTGCTGATCGATTTGATGCTTTGGAGAGCCGAATCCTAGGGTTGGACGAGAGGACAAAAGTGCCTCAAGAGGGGGAGCTCAAGAAGACACGAGAGGATGGAGAGTGCTTGGTGGTCCCACGAACACTCTTCATGACGGAGAATACCACCAGGCCTAGTCAACGGGAAGTTATCTTTCACACTCGATGTAAGATTGTGGATAAGGTATGTAGTGTGATTATTGATAGCGGTTTTGCAATATAGTCAAGAGGTGGTGGATAGGTTTTCTTTGAGTACTACTCCTCAACCTTTACCTTACCCTTTGTCTTGGTTGAACTCTAACGCCCCTATCCAAGTCAAGGAGAGGGGTCGTATTTCTTTTTCTATCGGGCCATACAAGGATGAGGTGGAGTGTGACATTTTCCCGATGACAGCTTGTCATCTACTATTGGGATACCCTTGGCAATTTGACAAGAAAGCGATCCATGATGGAATATCCAACGAATACCACTTCCGAATGGAGGGAAAGAAGGTGATTTTGCACCCTATGTCTTCCCATGAGATAATGTTGGATTACGCAGCCAAGGAGCAAAGGAAGAAGCTTTCACATCGAGAGGAAAAAAGGACAAGAATCTAGCCAAAGGGGGCCCTCTACGCCCCTATTTTGGCCAACCCGAAAGCGGAAAGTGAAACTTCCTTCTCGGATAAATTTGCACCACCTTGGCAAAAATGGTGTAACTTACAACTCAGTGGTCGAATGATGCTCAAATTTGGAGGAAATGAAGTAGACTCCTTTAGCTCAATCTGGAACTTAGAATCGCTCAATTTGGAGTTCGGAGCTAAGAGAACGACCTTGAACAGGTCAGAGCTAAAAACTGTCCCAAGCTACGATGTGCATGCCATTCGGGGAAGTAACACTTCTTCCTTACTTTTATCTCAAAACTTGACATTTTGGCTCAATTTTTCTCATATTTTGGATAGCTTTGTCATGTACCATACCAATAGGATTGCAAAGAAAAGTGGCATAGCTTGTGCTTATATTTTGTCATATCATGTTGTGCTTGGAAAGGAGGTTTGTGTGTTGACTTGTTTTGTAGGTCAGCTGGGTTCGTGAGCGCACCCTTTTGAAGGGGAGAAGACTTCCTTCCAACAAAGATTGATGAGTGACATAGAACAACCAAAAAGAGAGACTCTTCTCCATGAATTGGAACAACTCATCACCATCAAGTGTCCAATAAAACTGATGCACATATTGCAAGAAGAGGAGGAAGTTGTGGAATCATCTCCTAAAATCAAGCGTCGTCCTACCATCACTCCTAGCTCCATGAACTCGTTGCATGGATGGATGCATTTCCTATGATTCCTTCAAGTTTGCCCTTCTTGCTCCATGAGGAGGACGAGGCTGTTTTAGTCACTCCAAGCGGTGATTACATTCCGTTTCTTGTGGAGGCCAAGAAAGACGTCTTTGTCATGGAGAATTCCACACCAAGGGAGCTAGAAGCCCTACCTCCATTTTTGAGCTCACATGGTGATAGGAGTGCACCTCTCAGGGAAGTTTCTTGCACTCCTCTATTCTATATTTATGACTATGTGTTGGTTGTGTCACATGCATTTGATCAAATAATTTCACTTTTCTTTCATGCATTTGTGACATCTAGGACTAAGTACTCTTGCTTCCATTTTAGTTCTCTTGCCCAATACATGTCATCTAGGATGCATATAGGTCATAGATTTCCATTGATGCCTACTTACACTCAATCTCTTCATTGCTTTATTATGAGATGTACCCGTAAGAATAGGAAGAGAAGTGGTGTAGCTAGTGCATACTTTCTGGCCTATCATATTGAGATTGGAAATGTTATTCTTAACTTGACTTCTATAGATTGTACTTGCTTGTGCTTCCCATGATGTGTCCTTTGTTTTACAGGCTTGATAGATTCGAGGACGAATCCTTTTAAAGGGGAGGAGGAGGATGTGATTCCGTCTACCGAGTCATGGCCCCAAGATACCATGCCAATCGGGGCGCCGTTGCACACGCTGATTTCCGACCTCGGCGCGCCTTGGCCTTTGATGAATGGTACCACTTCTTCGGGCACTTTTAAAGGCACTATGCTCCATGATTTGAATGAAGATCTCAGCCCTAATGACAAGTTCAATTTGCACAACAAAGGAGGGTCTTCACTTGGACAAATATCTAAGGTCGGTGTCCGAGGCGCTAAGAAGCCAAGTTAAGGTACTACGCCCTATTTTGGACGCATCACACGAGCCCGAGCTAAAGCAATGCTTGACAAGATCAAGGAGGAGATCATGGCTCATAAGTTGGATTTTGGCTAACAATGGAGAAGGGTGGAGTATTATTGTGACTTTTGGTGAAACTAGTGCACAAACTTGACTTATGTTTCGTTAAGGGCTTTACGTTAGTTTCGTTAAACTTTTGGGTTGTTTGATGTAATAGCGAGAGGAGTTATGGCTGAAATGAGAGAGAGAGAGAGAGAGAGGTGTGGCCTAGGGTATTAAGTCTCATTTGTGGCCTCCTTTGAGGTTAGACTTGAACGATGAAATTGCTCTCTTTTTACTTGTTTTCAATCTAAGTTCTTTGTTTTGTTTTTCGTTCAATCTCGTTGTTTGATCGTTGGTGAGTCATATCTGACGCTCTTTCAACCTATTTTGTTGATCTTGGTGCGTAATATCCAAGATTCAACATCCATATCCAACAATCCATCAATCCACTTCCATCCGCTCCATCCATCGATCCATCTCCATCTCGGTGGAATTTTACACCACGCCAGTATATTCGCCATAACTTCTAAATTACACCTTATCTGGATCTGAAATTTTGAGGGATTAAACTAGACTAAATGATCTAACTCTGGGCTTTGGAATCACCCAATTCCGAGTCCGGACGAGGGAGATCTACCCTTTTTATCCCAGATGAAATTCAGCCACCAAGCTCCACCGTCGTCGTTCCAAGGTGAAGGATTTCCGATCTCTCTTGGTGATCTCTTTGCACCATCATCTACACCATTGATCCTCTCATCACATGGTGGTTCGAAGTGAAAGCACCAGTTGATATGGACCCGGTGTGGATTCGTATCGAGCCCTTGTTGGTCAAGGGGGTGAGTTTATTCCGGTGTGGACTCCAACTCTAAGAAAGCATTAAAAGAAAAGCAAAGGAAAATTAGGGCAAATATTTCTTGGATAAAAATTTAGGAAGACAAGATAGCAGTATTTAAAGCTAAGCCATAACGGTTCAAAAAAGGCGTCCTGGGAAAGAACCGTAAAGAAAACCCGAGAAGAGAGTAGAACTCTAGTTTATAAAAATTACAATTTATAATTATAATATCAAAAATAACAAACATTAATCCTCATAGCGTCTTGGACGACGCCAAACCCTTGATGGTCTCGTATTTGCAATCTAAGTTGTATCATAGTGAGGTGTTGTCTTTTTTGGCACAATTCGTCATCCTACCTAAAGGAGTGGTCAAGAGAGTGGAGGGCCTTTGTAGGAATTACCTTTGGTCGGGAAGGATAGGGAGTAAAAATTATCTTGTGGCTTAGGATGATGTATGTAAACCCTATAATGAGGGAGAGCTTAATATCAAGGAGTTGGGTGCGTGGAACCACACGGTTTAATTTCTTCCGCCTTGGACATGATATCCTCGCTGGGAATATAATCATAATTTATGGATGGAATGGGTGGGGGCCAATCATACTAGGAGCGATGATTTTTGGTGCATCACCAAGAAGAACTCCAATTCTTGGGTGTGGAGGAACCTACTCAAATGGAGGGAGCATATAAGGATTGTTCTAGAGAGAACGTCCCAAAGGGGAAGAAGGGTTGACGTCTTGGCCATAACTAGGCCGAGTGGAATGTTTGACACCAAGGAACTCTACGAGTTGCTTAGAGACAAGAAGGAGAATAAGTATTGGTGTGAGATAGTGTGGGGAGTGGTGAGAGATAGAATTTAAAGCTTCTGGCTTTGGTTAGCTTATAGAGGATGCCTTCCCACTAATGATCACCTCTTTGAGTGGGGGTGTGAGCCATAATGTTTTCTCCTTATGCAAGGTAACACCTATCGTTGCAAAATAACCTCTATTTTGCAACGATAGGTGTTACCTGCAATGCCCACCCCAAGACGGTGGATCATACTTGGGGTTCATGCCCATTTATTAAACAAGTCATGGTTGGAGTGTGGCGTTAGGTGGGGATTCAAACCCGCAAAGAGAGTGTTGTCAATTTAGGTTAGTTTGTGTAGGCGATCAGCTGATATCTCTCTAAGAACTAATATTTTATTTCGTCAATATTTTTATTCGTACTTTAAATTGCGTTGTCAATTTAGGTTAGTTTTTAACAATATGTTTCCGTAGGCGCGGTCTTAAGAGATCCTCACACAAAGGACCTCCCAGTCCATGAAATCCCTATGGATAGCGGGATGGAATGCATATGCTAAGTTGAAGGTGAAGTGCGAGCGGAAAAAGGCGAACCGCAATGCAAATCCGATCCTCTCGAGTTGCACATCGAGACGCATACACGAGGCCTAAACCGAGAGTTTATAGACCATCGATCAGCTGATACTGTTGTAAGTACTAATATATCATTTCTTCAATAAAAGGTTTTTATTATGTGTCCATGTTTTAGCCTCGGGAATGGTCAATGTGATTTAAAAGAACAATCAAAATACTACTCCATCCGATTCAAATTAAGTGTCGTTTTAGCACTTGAAGTTTGATCCAATTTATGTGTCGTTTTAGGTTTTCTAGGCAATTAATTAGGAGTGAGTTATGAGAAATGTTATTGGAATGTGTTTTTATTGATTAATGTTATTCATTCATTGGTTGAAAAAGGTAATTAGTGGTAAAATTTATAAAAAAAAATTATACTTTTGAGGTTAATTAATACTTTTCTTAAATTTTGTGTCTAAAATTAAAACGACACTTATTTTGGATCGGAGGGAGTAATAAATAATCAAATCAATGTAATTAAAAAAGGTAGTGAGCACAACATGTTAAATTGGGCTCCCAATCGGACCAAGAACGCCTAGTCCATACTTGTCAAAGAGAAACGCATGCATTGAATTAAATATTCAAATAACATATCCACAGATAATAAAAAGAAGAAATTAAGAAAACCTTACAATCCCAGAAAACAATGATTCTCAAAGGTGAACACTTAGCAAAGCTAAAGACCTCACCGCACTTTGGAATTATATTTATTCATTAATTGGTTGCTATGGTTAGCAACAAAATGAAAAACAAATACAACGATCACTTATATACTAAATTTATTGTCATGCTCAAGAGTCAAGATTAATTATGAACAAAATATAAGAGCATTCCAATTTATCGCTCTATATGCATGATGTGTTATCCGAAAAAAAAATCCATTCTAGTTCCATGTATCAATTGTTTAATCTATAGGAGGACCTCAAGTACCAGAACATATAAAAATTGCAGCTCTTAACTTAGAAATTGAGAAGTTAGAACCGGAGCTTGTAGTGTCCGGTGTTCTCAAAAACTATTCCACCTTAACAATGTAGAATAGTTTTTCGCCCAAATCTGAACAAGTTTGTGGCTCAATAATTGTACGAGGAATAGACATGTTAAAGGCCGCATCTTTTTGGAGTCAAAATGCAATGAGAAATTTAAGGGGAAAAACATGTACAAGTACACCCATTGGATCAACAAATAAGACTCGTGTCGTATCTTTTTCAAATTTGACCAATCTTCTTTGCAGTTTGTACACGTGGCATTTTAGAAGCCACTATTCCATTTGGTAAAAAGAAGTTCTCTCATCTATGGCGTAAAAAAGAAAAAGAAAAGAACTCAAAATAATGACTAAACTTGGTAAACACAATACATTCATTGAAACAAAGGAAAAAAAAAAAAAGAGAGATGAAAAAAAGTTAGAAAAAATGGCATTCGTTCTAAGAGATGGGTATTGGGTGGTTTGATCAACATGTTGCTGTATAATCCCAATGTGTTTCCTTTTTGTTTTGAAAAGCTAGTTGCAAAAAGTGAGATTGAAATGAAATACTCGATCATTTCATGTTTGTTAATATGATCTGATCACCTTCAATCCTCTACAAAAACGATTTTGAATGTCAAACAACCAAGCAACCAATCAATGAATCTGTAATTAAATGATTGGTGGCACATATGTGCAAGGAGGAAAGATTATATATCATCTCATGATCCAGTAGTAGCTAGGGGTGCCTATGGCATGGCAAAAGCTTGGGAATCTACATTAAGAAGAACGCAAGCTGCGGCTAAGAAACGCACTCAATTCATCTTTGGCTCAATGTCTGTGGCTCATGTGAACGACGATTTTGAGGATGAAAGCAACTGCTCGCAATTGCAAGGAGAAGTCGAAACCCAACAGGTGGAGAAGTTTTTGGCGAACGGGGACTATTTTATAGGACAATGGCTTGAGAGCTGCCCACATGGACATGGCAAGTACGTGTGGGCAGATGGGTGCATGTACGAAGGAGAATGGTTCAGAGGACAATCCATAGGAAAAGGCGCGTTTAATTGGCCTTCTGGGGCGACCTATGAAGGCGAGTTCAAATCCGGTTATATGGATGGCAAGGGCACATATACAGGGCCCAACGGCGAGATTTACAAGGGATTCTGGGTAATGAATGTGAAACAAGGAAATGGTACGATGAGTTACGAAACTGGGGATTGTTATGAGGGCGAGTGGCGGCATGGTGTGCAAGAAGGAGAAGGGAGATACGTGTGGGCCAATGGGAACAAGTTTGAAGGGGAATGGAAAAATGGGTTGATTTGTGGGAGAGGGAAGATGACATGGGCAGGGGGGAATCACTTTGAAGGCGATTGGGTCGACGGCTTACCCGAAGGGGAAGGTGTGTTCAGGTGGCAAAATGGGAGTTACTACGAAGGTTGCTGGAGCAGGGATTCCAAGGATCAAATTGGGACCTTCTACCCGTCGGAGTCGTCGGCTTCTAGGATCCTTAACTGGGATCCTCAAACGTTGTACAAGGATATCGCGAGAGATGTGTTCATCTGTCCTATTGAGAAGATCCCCATATTTCCATCGCAAAAGAAGTTGGCGACATGGAAACCTTCGAACGTCACGAACCCGAGGGTGAGGCTCGGGAGGATGTCGGTTGACTCTAGGATTAACGCAGCTACTAATACAACTACTCCTACACGGGATAGCACGGACGGGAGCTTCTCTAGTGAAGGGAGTAGTAATAGAGATTCAGTTGGAAGTAGAGAGGATGTGCCAGGGAGTACAACAAACCTTGAGTCGCCTCTCATTCCCAAAGTGTCCCTCGGAAGGCCACTTAAAATACCAAAGGTGGGAAAGAAACAAGGAGAGACGATCACTAAAGGTCACAAGAATTATGATCTCATGCTCAACCTACAATTAGGTATCAGGTAATTAATTTAATTCTCAACGCACCACCACATATCCATAATCCACTTTTATATATATATATATATATATATATATATATATATAGAATGATGCTCGAGTAAAATACTTATGCATGTTATATCCATGTCTGTTGAGTGACTACTCAGGCATGCTGTAGGAAAGCAAGCTCCTCCAACATCCCTTGATCTAAAATCTTCTGCATTTGACCCCAAGGAAAGGTATTGGACGAAATTCCCGAAAGAAGGATCAAAGCATACACCACCTCATAATTCTTGTGAATTTAAATGGAAAGATTATTGTCCTTTGGTTTTCAGGTACGTAATCAATTGGCTAAGTATATGTTGATGTTGATTCAACCGGTCCTAATTAAGAAATTCATCTCCTATAACAATCTGCGATTCTTTGTAGAGCTTTGCGGAAGCTCTTCAAGGTGGATGCTGCAGATTACATGTTGTCCATATGTGGGAATGATGCGCTCCGAGAACTCTCTTCTCCTGGGAAAAGTGGAAGCTTCTTTTACTTGAGCAATGACGATAGATACATGATAAAGACTGTGAAGAAGGCTGAAGTTAAAGTAAGCTCTTCATCATGCATATTGTTATTTTTACCAAATGGTGGTCTTGGCTTTTTCATTCATCATTGTCAAGTTGAGTCTTGGTTATGCTCTACTAGGTGCTTATACGAATGTTGTCGCCCTATTACAATCATGTAAGGAATTTTGAGAACACCCTAGTCACCAAGTTTTTCGGGCTCCACTGTGTCAAGTTGACCGGAACAGCACAAAAGAAAGTAAGAACATATATATCTTTAAAAAATTAAGGAAATTAATTTCTTGATATGCATGACTAGTTAGTTAGGGAAGCTAACCAATGCCTTGTAAGTATGCAGGTAAGATTCATTATAATGGGAAATCTTATGTGCACAGAGTACACCATCCACAGACGTTTTGACTTGAAAGGATCTTCACTAGGCAGATCAATAGACAAGCCAGAGGAAGAGTTGGACGCGAGTACTATACTCAAGGACCTTGATCTTAATTTTATATTTCGACTACAAAAGTCTTGGTTTCAAGAATTCTGCAGGTAAACTTTCACTTTAGGCCGGTAATGGTCATGATGATATGATCATCTCTTATTGACATTTTTAAATTGAACTTGGAGCTGTGATGCGCGCAGACAAGTCGACAAAGATTGCGAATTGCTTGAGAATGAGAGAATCATGGACTACAGCATGCTAATTGGAATCCACTTTAGAGAAGCATCAAAAGCAGGAGATCTAATTCCCTCTGGGGCTCGTACTCCAGTTTATGCCGGTCAGTTTATGTTTCTTGAAAACAAAATGCAAGCGACCGTCTTATTAATACATACATAAATAAAAAATTAATTAAACCTCCCTTGCAAATGTTTGTTAGGCAATGATGATGACAATGATGTTGGTCCTCGCCTTTCAAACGTAGAGTTGGATCCAGCATGGTACACATCCCGATCATAAAGACTTAAAAGTTACCTTTGTTACAGGCACATCTGATTCGTAATTGACAAAATTCCTTGTGGAAATGGAGAATGCAGGTGGGCTAGCATTGGATTAGGCAACAACATGCCAGCACGAGTTGAGAGAGGCGTGAGGAGAAATGACGGGGAAACAACGGCTCACGTAATGGAACCAACAGGGGAGTTCTATGATGTTGTAATGTTCTTCGGTATCATTGACATCCTCCAAGACTATGATATTAGCAAGAAGCTCGAGCACGCTTACAAGTCAATGCAGTATGATCCAACATCCATTTCAGCAGTGGATCCAAAGTTGTATTCCAAGCGCTTTCGTGACTTCATTTTTAGGATTTTTGCAGAGGACGTATGAGTTCAGTACATATTTTTCTTTTCTTTTTTTTTTTTCTTCCTTCTAGTATTTTGGTGTGCTTTCGGTCGAATCAACATTAGACAAGCTTCATCACAAGGCAACTCGCCTACCTGAAGAGGTTCTCAAGAGGGTAGGTTGACATGTATCATCAATTATTCACTTATTTGAATGAATTAGTTGTTTTTTGGGAAGATATCTTTGCAACATAGTGTTAAACATTTCCTTAATTATCTGTCATTCTTTCAATTAGAGTTTTAACTTTTAATCGTAACCCATACAGTCCATACTGACTATAAACGAGCTCATTTTGAGCTCAATTTCAAGGCTCGAAGGATAAATGAACTGACCTTGAGTACAAGAAAACTCGGCTCGTTTGTTCATGAGCAAGCTCAACTTTATGCTCATGAGCAAGCACGATTATACGATGATGAAAAACTAGATTATATGCTCAATAACTTCGCTATGCATAATATACAATTTTAAGTAAAAGTGCATAGTTTCGGTGGTCTCTAATAAATGAGTTTCGGTGGTCTCTATTAAACCCTAGTAAGTCTTCTCAACCTAGTTCCTAAGCGAACAAATCAACTAAAGACAAATAAATCGAACCTTACACCTGACTTCAATATCATAGTTTCCTTGCTCTTGGGAACTTTGGATTGTCGTTGCCAAGATCGAACACTCGTCGCCGGGGACTTCTCTGAAATGGTTCAAACTTCTTTCTTGTTTCTTTGCTTGAAGCTTTGAGAGTTCTTGGAGAAGTGCATATTCCATGCACTATTCATTAGCTTATATAATCGTTTGGACCTGGGCTGAAATGCTCATTTTCATTGTTGTCTAAAATGCTCTTGTCTTGCAAGCCAAGTATGTACTTTTTTCACATGTGACTTCATTTGAAATGGGTCAAATTTTAATGTCAATCGGACCGTTGGATCATTTGGCTCAGTCTATTCCTTAAACTAGGCCTCAGCTTTGTCTGAGACAGAATCCTGCGATCTGCGTTGATCGGTCTATCACATGTGAGTCCCCTTGCGTTGGGAACTGCTCTCTCTCGAGTTCCTTTGACTGGAACTGCCTTCATTCATTCAGGCTTGGTTATGCGCTCTAGAGTTCCTTTTGGGAGAGTGTTGTTTTTTAATAGCCTAAAATAAAGACTCAACATGATTCCTCTCTTTTTGGAGCAATGTTGTTCTTAATCGATTAAACGAAGGAGGCACATAACCACTTATCTTATTATCAGCCGCAAAACCATAAGAACTAAAGTAACAAGGATTCCTTATAAGATTAAAAGGCAAACCAAAGTGTAAAACATTCTAGAAATCAAACAATAAGTTGACTCCTAAGTTGCAAATCAAATGAGTTAGAAAAACTATTTTCCCCCTTTATTCTCTTCCATGAGCTAGTCCCGCCAGATTCACTAAGGTTGAGATCAAAAGAAAAATGAACAAAATGTTTAAGTGATGATCCTCAAAAAGAAAGAGAAACTTTCTTAGGTTGTTTTTGAGATTTAGCAAACTTCTCGCCTAATTTCTTCAAAGGTTTCAATTGAACAACGCTCACACTTTTACAAGGCTCAATCCCTTTTCCATCAACACTACACCATTATGCGGATTTAGCGACCACTCGATATGGTCGCTAATTAGCGAACACATGGACGCTAATGTAAAAAAAGAAAAAAGAAAAAATTGTAGCGACCACCTGGACGCTAATTTAGCGACCACACATACCATTGTCGCTAAAATGTCGCGGGAAATTGTGGCACCAAACTTTAGCGAGCACATGGACGCTAATATTAGCGACCATGTGGTCCTTAATACCATTCCTGGCATTAGCAACCACATGGTCGCTAATATTAGCGTCCCTGTTCTAGGAATGGCATTAGCGACCACATGGTCGCTAATATTAGCGTCCATGTGGACGCTAATTCCATGAATGGCATTAGAGACCACATGGTCACTAATATTAGCGTCCATGTGGTCGCTAAAAGTGGCGCCAAACTTTCCCGCGGCTTGTCGCCAAACACCCAAGATATTGCCGCTTGTTTGGCGGCCACGTGGATGCTAAACAATTCCTATATATAACCATCACGCGAACATTCACTTCGGATCAAAAATACCCGCCACACATTTCATAGCATTAGACGATTTATGTTGGATTTTGACCGCATTTCACAAGAGTTGAAGGTTTTCGTCGGATTGGATTGAACCCGCTTTGATTGATAGGTATGTAATTAGTTTTTGTTTTATATTGTAAAATTATTATCCTAAAAATAAGTTATAAATGATTAGATTAATTACTTTCGTATAAATAACTTGAAAATTTGTACGTAATTGTATTTCAGTATTAGTTAAATATATAGAATGAGAACTAAGCTAAGTATAGAATATTGTAATTAGTTTATTGTTTAGGATTGTAAAATAATTATTGGAAAACAATGGTATAAATGATTAGATTAATTACTTTCGTATACATACTTGTAATTTGTATTTATTTGTAATTTGATATTAGCTAAGTATAGAATGATCGAGAAATAAGTATAAAATTATATATATTGCGTCCACGTGGACGCTAATTCCATGTTAGCAACCATGTGCACGTTGATTAGCGTCCACATGGTTGCTAAATATGAAAACTCAAATTAAATGGTTGTACATGCGTATTGCTTTACATGTAAAAATGCGTGAATGGATGTATTTGCGTATTATAGATGGGGTTTTGACCAACCAGTTTTTTGCTGGCGTTGAGCAATTTATTGAATTCTGCAAGTTGATGTCGTGGTTTAACCCGCATGAATTACGATGTCCTTGTGTGAAAATGCAAGAATAGGAAACTGATTTATGTAGATGATGTGCGTTATCATCTTGTTACAAAGGGTTTTCTTCCTAACTATTACAAGTGGAGTTTGCACGAGGAGACAGATGTGATGTATACTACATTGATGGCTGCGTTTAGGCAGCATGAAGGCTCAAGTAATTATAATGAGCCGATGCATGTTCCCGAGTATGAGAATCAAATGGAGCAGATGGTGTATGATGGTTTTAATTTCAGACCTCATTACACTGACCCCTATAGTGGTTTAGGATTTCTTTTGTTAAAAGAAAGAATAAAAAACTAGGCCTTGTAAATTAAAATTGGGCCTTGCAAATTAAAGCTAGCCCACATGTTGATCGGACGTGTCTCTGTATTAAGTCAACCGATACGTCAACGAGTCCGACATGTTGATCGGACGTGTCGGAGTCGTGTCGAAACGCGATACGCCTTCCCCGAGAACGTGTCCGGGTAACGTAGCTATCCCACCCTAAGGAGCATATAGCACATAAACTACCCCCTAACTTAGATGCACAAAATTCCTTACACTATATTTATGGGGAGGGAAATTATGATAGACAACTAGAAGTCTCTTTTTATTGATTGAAGAAAGGTAGTCTCTTATAAATGATATATGATAGACGAATAAGTCTCTTAATTATTTGTATACATATATATACATGATCAGTGTACACAGTACACACACACACTGGATCGTGTAACTAGATATGGTTAATTAGGCTAGGGAATATTGAAGATCAAGTTCATGGTAAACCTTGAGAGATCATCCAAAGGCAAAGTTCCTCCCATTTCTGGCACCGAGTTAAAAGCGTGTCTCTCAACAATTCGCATTTTATCATCTTCTGACTTCCTTCAAGTGGCTGTTTATTGATTAGAATTGATACCCAAATTAAAACATAATCCCAAAATCAAAATTCCAACCATCAGAAATCAGTAAGGTTAACCAATTTGAAGTTACCATGAGATGAAAGTGGTGGAAGACTCTTCCAGCAGCGGATTCAGAGGAAGAAACGTCGATGACAACAACTCCGTCTTCTTCCTCCAACTCCCGTAAGACCTCAGAGATGGGGACGAGTGCGTTGATGAGTGATTTGGGTGTTGAGATTTGGACTGAAATCTCTCCGTTTCCCAGCTGGGTGGCCTGGACTGAACACGAACACAACTTGTTGTTGGGACCTGCTGCTGCTTGGGAGAAATTAATACTATTTGTATTGGTGGCGGATGCAAGTACAGGCAAAAGCTGTTCCTTCCTCTGTATAAGCATCTGCACTTGGTTTTGTAGCTCCGGTATGTACTTTACCACCCGGTCTACTGTGTTTGGAATGCTCAATTTTTTCTGCTCATAATTAATTCGTCTTATTAGCAATTTCAAATTCAATCGAATTCAAAGATAACATCGTATTCACAGATACAAGGCGTCATATCATACGTACCATATGATGGGTGTCGGGGAGCAAGGCGCGAAGGGAGCCGTACAAATCATTGATCCTCATCCTCCTCATCCTCTCACTCGCGTTATGATTCTGTTTCTTCTTCTTATAATCCCCTCCGGCCTCCTCCGCGGGCCCCGCCCTCCTTCCGCTAGACACCGCCGGAGGAGACAGCGTCGGCGGAGGATCATCCGTGAAAATTGATGGGGTGCAGGAAGGGGGAGTGATCAGGTGATCCACATCCCAGCAAGAATTATAAGGATCAAGATTTGAAGGTGATGACGAGGCTACAACATATTGTTGTTTAGGGTGATGATGATGATCATCATCAGCATCATCATAATCATAATCATTTGTCAAGTAGTAATTGCTCAAGTCTTCCAAGAGGAAACTTACAGGGTCATCATCAAAGGTGAATCCTATGTTATTAGAGGTTGTGAGAGGGGAATGTAGTGCAACCATGGTGAATAGGTTGTTACTTTGAATTGGGGGGTGGAGAGACAAGTGAGAATTGATTGGTTGGTTTCAACCTTCAGCCAGCTTAATTGATGTGATTTTTGAGGAAAAAGAATGTTTGTGTGTGTATATATATAGAGAGAGAGAGAGAGAGACAGGAAAAGCAAGTATAGCTCAGTTTGCTCTAGGGAAGGCTCTAGCTAATGTTTTTGTGTGTAGTCTTTCCATTTCAAAATTAGAAAAATGAGGGAGACAAAACTAAAAGCAAAAACAAAAACAAATTAAATTTGGGCTAGATTCTCCCGAGCTTGGGCTACCGAATCTTACATACACATAATAATAATAATAATATAGTATATTGCACTAAACTACATGAGTGATGCCCGTTTCCTTCTTGTTTGAGTTTGGGTGTGTTTGTTACGTCTCAAAAACTAGTTGGAAAACTCTAACTAGTTGCGCCAACTAGTATAAATGCTATTTATTTGACCTAAAAATACGTACAACTAGTTAGAAAACTAGTTTTTTGAGAAACCTACTTTAAAAGCTTTTATACTAGTTTTTGGTAGTTTTTAGTAGTTTTTGAAATAAAAATAATAATTTTTTAAACAATTGGTACTTTCTAAATATGCAATTATTATTATTATTTTATATCAAGTGGAATTTAAAATTATTATATATTATAATAAACTAGTTAAACATTACCAAACATTGTTTATATATTTTCTTAAAACTTCAACTAGTTTTACAACTTCAACTAGCTTTACTTCTCCAACTAGTTTTTTTAATAACTTAACAAACATAGCCTAGGCTTAGTGACTAGTGGTAGATCTCTCAAAACTTGACCTGACCCATCCGAAGTTTTTTGGGTTGAAATCCGACACGGAAATTAATGGGTCAAGAGTAATCCGAACCCGATCGACCCGAAAAAACTAGGTTGGGTCACTACCTCGTTGGGTTGATCCGACCAACCTGATAAAGTATTATTTCGATTAAAAATTAAATATCTTATTATGAATTTTGTATAAAATTATTATTTTATTATTATTAAGTAATATTTAATATAATATAATATTAATTATTTTAATAAACATAAAAATAATAGTTCACAAAATTGACGATTGTGACCCGTTGGATCAACCCGAACCGGTACCAAACCCGTAACAACTCGGTGCATATGAACCCGTGAATTTAATGACCCGAGACCCGTTTTGACTCGAACCCGATTGATCGAAATCCGAACCCGACCCGCCCGACCCATTTAACAGTCTACTAGTGAGTAATGACCTTTTTATTTATTTGAATTTGTCAATAGTCCACTCATTATTTGGATTAAGTTGGTTGAAAAGAGACTGAGTTATTATTATCAGTTGTTGGTCAGGTATTAAAAAAAAAATTGAATTGTTAGACTTATTTGTTTAACTGTTAACTTGATCATATTAATTACACTTGCGAAAATGTGTTTAGAATAATTTACCATCGTTAAAACAGTTATCACTTATTCCAGATTGGGGGTTTAGTTACGGTGGAGTTTTAAAAAAACTCTATCGGTGGATTTAGCTAAATTTCAGCCATCTAAATATAGTTCAACGGTTAGATTTAGTTTGTTCTCTCTCCAAATTTATTAATGATTTTTTTCTTTTTAATTTTTTCTCCTAGGGTTCACTAATTTATACTAGGGTTTTAGAACTCTATCTATAAAGTTTCTAATAAACTCCACCGGAACAAGACCGACAAATTGGTGTTAGTATATTTAGAGAATATTCGTCAGCTAATAGTGTATTTGCTTTTCAATATTACCTTTTGAATTGTGATGGTTTGTAGCCACTAAGCCAATAATATTGAATATCATTTTTGTAATATAAAAAGTTGAGGACTAACCGTTCAAGGAATGCGCAGGGCGCGTGCTTGCCTTAATTACATTTTTATAAATTATAGGAACCTTGTATATAGGAGTATTATATTTATCTAATCTCTTGTAAAATTAAGATGCATTAAGTTATTTAAATTAATTAAATACACCATTTTTTAGAGGCTATCTATGGATTTAGAAGATTACACGATATCAAGATGATGTCTTGTTAATAAACAAATTAAAAAAAAAGGCAAGTTGCATTTGAATAATATAATTACACTATTGCTCCATGGTAGTATATATATAATATATTTCAAGTTGTGATATATATTTGAGAATTTCTAGTTATTTTTTTAGCCTTGAAGAATCAATGTAAATAATCAAGATTATGCTATATAGTAGCGAACTGTGTGGCTGATCACTTAACTTCTTTTGCTTTTTCATTTACTTTAGATTTTTATGTATTTTTTGACCTGTCGGATGGTATTATTTCTTTGTTTTCTGATGATGTTAGGGGTCGGTCTATCCCGTTTGCTGACTACTTACTCCTCTTTGCCTTAATTAATAAAATTCTCCTTTGAGGAGGTGGAGTGTACTGTCTCTTCTTTTATCAAAGGAAAAAAAATTAATTTCGACAAAAAAAAAGAAAAAAAAATTAATGTGCATTTTTTAATGAGACATGGTGCAGTTTTTAAATGAGTTTTACCGTACCCCTTAAATATACAAATAGCAAAAGATATGTCATTGATGACATGGAGCAAGAGTTTATGGATGCTTAATTTATATTATCTAGATCAAGTTTGGGCAATACAAATATATAAATTGTAGATGTAGACAAGCACAAGCCAGCTTCGATCAGCTGTAAATATTAGTAATTAATTAATAAACAAACACGTACTTATATCAAGGGAATAAAGTACGCTTTGCTCGTGCCATGCATTGGAAAGAACGTGCTATGCTATGAGCTGGACCTTGGTGGCCCCTCATCCGTCCACTTCAAGAAAACCTCTAATTTTTATTCAATTATTATGTCATTTTTTTTGGTTGAAATTCAATTGTTATGTCACTTGCACTTACATTTATGTCTTAATACTGACTAGCCCAATATTAGCAATGTCCTAAAAAATATTAGGCGGACCTTGAGTGTTGAGGGGCCGCCTAGCGCCTAGACGTCTAGAACGGTTGCCTAGACTAGGAATTGGGAGTTAGATCGAACTGGCTTTGATATTCGTCAGTTGTATTTGACGTTCATGCCTTAAAGCCAACAAGCCCAATATTAGACCAGAGATCGGGACCCATATCGAACTAGCTCTGATACTCGTTAGTTGCATTTGACATTCATGCCATAAGGCCAAGAGAACTGACTCTGATACCATGTTAATGCCCGTGGGCCAATATATAACGTGGAGGGTCCATACGTCGGTCTGTGCACATAAGCTCTCATTAGTTCATAAGGTTCCATCCTAAAACCATTTAGCAATAGGAGGAGTAACTCAAATGCTTATATACTAAGCATTTTAACATTCATATTTTAGATGTGGGAAGACATTATCTCCACACTTAAGCTTTTATACTAGCTAATTAAGAAACTGATCAAAATGGAAGAGGAGCGGAAGCAGGGAAGGACGCAAACATTATTTGATGTGGGTGCACCAAGTAACTAGTTACTACATGATTTTTAAGTAAAAAAATACTATTATAACTTAATAAAAATAGCAAACAAAAGTGTTAATTACAAGAGTCTTATATACATATAAGATTGGGTTTTGCCACCATTTATTGCTCTCATTAACTATATTCACAATAATACCTATATAATTATTATTGGTAATAACAAATCAAAAAGAATTATGTAGCATAGTGGTGAGAGCACTTTCCTAAGAACCCATAGATCATGGGTTCAAATCTCTAATATACACTATTTTAGTTCATTTTTTCCTTCTATGATATCCATCTACTCATTTATTTCCCGAACCCATTTGGTCATGGGTTCCAATATCTTAGATGCACTATTTTAGTTCATTTTTCCCTTCTATGACATCTATAATCTATCTACTCATTAATTTCCCGAACCCATATTTCATAAGTTCAAATGTTTTATGCACTATCTACTCATTAGTTTAATGAAATGAGCCCAAGTCGATGCTTATAAACCTAATATAGTTTATCTAATTATCATCATAAAAATATTTGGCAATCAAAGCCCATCATTATTGAGAAATTAAATTGATACGCATTAAAATAAGAAGAAATATTTTAGTAATTTTCCTATACTTATATAAGAAGAAACATTTCAGCCTCACCAAAAAAAATATTTCATTAATTTCCCCCACAATTATAATTTATCTAGCTATCATCATAAAAAAATTGATAATTAAAGTCCATCGTTATTGAGAATTTAAATTGAAAAAAATTAAAATAAAAAGAAACGTTTTATTAATTTTTCTATACTTATATTTTATCTAAGTATCACCATAATATTTTTGGCAATCAAAGCCCATCACTATTGATCGAGAAATATTTTTGTGTGTATATTTGAGTTTCATTTCATATCAAATCAAAAATATTTCTTTAGGTTATGGTGATCGTATATAATCCAAAAGGTTAAGATTTAATCTATATGATATAATTTTATAGATTTTTTTTCAAATAAACATTTGTAACCTTTTTTTTAAAATCTCATTTGCAATGTAAATGCAATGCAAATCCATTGTATTATGATTATATAAACATAAACATATATGATTATATAAAATATGTAATTACACTTTTGAATAAAACTAAAAAATATGTGATAAGAATTGATATTTTTCTTGATGGTTGAAAGTTTGAAATAATTTGTTATGTGCATAATCAGTTATTATGGATCATTATATTTATGAACTTTTTTACCCCTCCACATAATTGAAACTATTGTTAAAATTTGAATCGTGTATAAACACCCACCACCAAGAACCCAAAATAAAATGTTAAAACACGCATAACAAAATTGCTCAAATGACCTTTGAAAACTAATGTTTGCTAATTATCATTGATTAATATCCCGTATATGTTAATTGAATTAATTTTTTTGTAGACCATCACATTCTAAAATTTGCATCTCATTCAAAAGAATTAATTAAGAATATAAATGCAATTTAAAGGTGAAACAGAAATTAACAACACTCATTCAAATTTTGTACAACACATACACACTAATCTAACGCCTATCTCTAAATCCTATCATTACTTTTACTCGCACCCAAACCTTCTTTATATAGTGATAATTAAAAAAGGGATCAAGAAGAATCCTTAGAAGCACAACGAAAAAATTCTAAAGAGTAAAACAATTTAAGGTACACAAGACGCAAAAAACCCAAAACTCAAATCAGATACTACTTCTTTTAGACCTTCCAACATCTCTTTTCATACTATTCCTAAATGTTATCGATGACCATAATTATTTTGGACCAATGTAATATACCAAGATAATAATTATACATATGTTTACTTTGTTGCTTATATAAGGACCAAATCACTTTATCACATATATTGTACACGTTTCCGCACTTGGCCGTGTTTTAAGCATAGCACTTGGTCGTGTAAGTCATTCACTTGGCTGAGTAATTTATAAATATTTTTAGCATCTAAATATGAAGTGATTACTTTGCAAATTGCACTCAATATTTAATTTTAAATATTTTTAATTAGGTATCTAAATCTAAATTATAAATAACATTCTTATTTAATTTTTCAAGATCAAATTAATTGTTCAAATAAAAAATATATAATAAAATAAGAAAGAAGCAATGTTTTCGATAATCAAGTGAAAAATGAAATTAAGTTGAAGATTTTGTGAACCAAAAGATCTAAGTTGCAAATATTTTAATTAGGTAAAAAATAATTATAAAAATTCAAACTTAAGGAGACAATAAAAAATATTATATATTTTAAGATTGGTAAAATTTCGGATATTATATTTGTGAATGAGGTAAAATGATTATTTTGGTTTAATTAATTTATTGTATACTATTTCTCATCGATAACCAAATATATATATATATATATATATCATTAGAAATGATAAGTATAAAACGGTCATGCTAATCTATTCATTGAAAAAAAACACAATATATTGCGATGGTTAAAGTATTATACTACTCTATTTATCCAAATTAAAAATTAAAAAAACTTTTGAAAGCATTAAAGTAAAAAACCTAAAAATGTAAACTATTTAGTCTCAATCTTTTTATATAGTTATGATTGTTAATTATAATTGCACAGATTATAGTATTTTTGGTAAATTTTATAAGTGAGATACTTTAATTAGTTACATGAGCGGTTTAAAAAAAAGACATTAAGTATATTATTTAAGAAAAAAGAAATATACTTCAAAATATTAATATTTGGACCATGTAATTATTTTGTACGTCAATTTTTAACTAAAAGAATGCAATATGACTAAATAAGCAATGAAAAATGATAACTAAAAATGTAAAAAAAAAAACTTTATAATTTTTACGAAAAACTTGCCCCGTGCGTATGCACGGGCATCACCACTAGTTGATATCAATAAAAGAGTTCACTACAAAACATTGATATTAATAAAGTGTTCACAACAAGTCAACAAGAGACTAGTATTAGCTAAATCATCAAGTCTTTTATGGCTTGATCCACTAAAATCACGATTTATATTTTGTGGCTCGCTAGAATTGCTTGAGGTTCTATACTTGTCGCCGTCGGAATTGACGAATTTTTATGCCTAATAACCAATTTGTCCTTTTTCCTAAACATAAATAAATCAAACAAAATAATTTCAAACCAATTTATACAATCAATTTAACAAATAATAAGAATAAAAGAGTTAAATAAATAAAATTTACACAATCACACACAAATAACAAAACCCTAGCATTTTTATTTCAAATATATAACTCACAAAATCAAGCAATTCAAGACAGTAGAGTGGAGAAGACGAATGGGAGGAGCAATCGTCGGCTTGGATGTCGGAGCCACGGGCATCATGCGACCGGTGGTGGACTGGTGGCGGTGGAGTTGGTGCACTGTACACAATTCGTCAATCGTTCATGTCCTTCGGGATAGTTTTTTACTTTCATATGTAAAAGTCTAAAGAATTAATCGTTTCACTCATTTGGCTGAAAATTAATTTGACCAATGGTGTTTTTTATTTTAAATAAAAAAAAAAGAAAACAGAAGCTAATTTTTTTTTTAAACAACGTGGTTTTGATGCAATTTAAAAAAACTAAATAGGTGGTCTTCTTCCTAAACCCCGCTTCTCAAAATTAGATCTTTGCCAGTCGTCGACATACCTCAATCGGTCCTCTTCTACTCCTCTCTATGGTATTCGCCGCCGACAGAAGTGGGGGCACCGGCCCCCACTGGCCTCCACTCCGGTCCGTCACTAAGCAGAAGAGTTTGTTACAGTCTTTGATTAAGCAACAAGAAAAGAGTTTGTTACAAAACTGAATGAAGTAGTTGCACGAAACTATGTTTTTCTCATCCAACGTGGCAAGATGCCATCTTTGTGCTGATGTGGAGGTTTTTGCTAGTTGGCGTCATCCAATAAAATTAACTTCTCAAGTGATTGCTAGCTAGCTTGCATGTGCTTTTTTTTTAAAAATAAAATAAATATGGATGGTAAAGTGTAACCATCTATCGAGCGCTCATTCTAGGGCAACAGACAATGTATGTACCATATTACACATACTAGCAACCTAGTGTGTGTAGCGCAGAACTTAATATAATTTATAGATGGCAATTATGTTGGAAGTCTCAACTAAATGATGTCTATACTCTTTCATGTATGACAGAATTGATCGAATACTATATATGAGCTGCGACTAGTGAATTACGGCCCTCGAATAATCAACTGCCATTGCTATGTTTATGATTGGTAATTTACATCACCGTCTAAGAAATTCGAGTTCAAGCTAAGCTTAATTAAAGAATGTCCATCCGAGTGTCCTGCCTTAACCTTGCAATCTTGCCCTCGTAGTGATTGCCAATCAAAAGGAGATCGACCATAGGTTATTGTAACCGTAGGCCGGAAACATTCGAATATATATTATGTGATCTCATGCATGGTGTTTTCCTCTTTTATAATTTCATTATATTTACTAAATTTTCTTCTAATATAGATACTAGTTCGAATTAGGAGATAAAATTTTGGGAAAATTTTCATTTGGTACCTTCAAGGTTTGGACTTTTTTGAATGGTGTCATGAAAAAAAACTTATTTTGGCTAATACCCACAAACATTTACAAAAGTTCAGCTCGTACTCTTAAATGCGAATTTTCATTAGATTATAACAAAATCCATTTGTTTTCTAATTAAAAAATCTGTTTTGTATTTTATTAAGTTAATACCCAATTATATATAATTTAGAAAAAGTTAAGATAATTGTAAAACTATACTCTATAAACATATTAAAAGAAATATATTATATAATTAAAATTTTTTTAACTAGATATGTTATATAATTTAAATTTGTCAAGTTAAAACTCAACAAATTTTCATATTATATTAAAATAAATATATTATATAATTGAAATTTATCATGTAGATTTTATGCAGTAGTTTGTGACAATTTCAAAAAAAATTCAAACTTTGGTCATATCATGTACAAATTATAATTTAGATTTACAAGTATATGAATTTAAATTTGTGAATATATAAACATATTTATTATAGGATCGTTAATTAGTACTCTCGAGTCACCGACTTCAGTAAAGTCGTTGAAACACATAGCGGAAATAATACTTAAATAGGAAACACTTACTTACTTGCCTTGTTAATTTTTATAGTGAAACTAGCATAAGTACCCGTACCCTGTACGGGTTTGGTTAAATATAAATAATTTATTTTTTATTTGTATATGAAGTACGAACAAAATTATTGAAACTCAATGTTTTATTTTCTCCTTTATTAAAAGGAAATGAATTAGTTGAACAATTTTTTAAATTTATATGTTTAAATTAAAAATATATATAATAAATGATAAAAAAAAGTTTAATTATAGCATACATAATTTTTTTGTCGTGTGAATTGAATATATAATTAATTTAGAAAATGTGTAATTAATCATGGAGGGATGAGATAAGAATGAACTGAAGATAATACAAAATAATTAGATAAGGATAATCAAGCACCTAAGGATAAATACAAAATAATTCGTTATGATAAAAGATAAATAAAAATTAATTTATTGGATTAAGAGATAAATATCCAATTAGTTAGAATAAAAGATAAATACAAATTAATTTATTGGATTAAGAGATAAATAGATGTATTAAGTATTTTTTTAAAAGGCTTGAATATTTGGATAATAGGTGGCGCCACGTATGCAAAATTAACCACGGCTCGACACGTAGGTGACACCCAGGCGAAATAAACCAAAGGATGACATGTGTCATGAGGCTTCTTCTTTAGTATGTATATAGATATAGATTTGATGGGTAAAAGACGGAAATACCCCTCCGTTTAGAAAATCATTAAATGACGTGTCTTGATCTTGACCATTTAAAGCACTTGATCGAACGGCTTGACTATGCTCGCATATAACACCGTAACGGTGGATTCCATCTGATCTCAATTCTATATGTATATCCACTCTTAAATGGATCATTGGATTCTTATTCATTGGATTCTTTTGGTGGAATACAACAGGTCATTCAATATATGGATCATTGAAAGAAAATACTCACTCTTAAATATATCATTGGATTCTTATTCATTGGATTCTTTTTAATAAATTCAATTACTTTTTTCATTTTTTTAAATCTTCATTAGATAGCTAGTCATAAATTGGACAAATTTTTTCTTCTTTATATGTTATAGAGATGAAATTGTGATGTGATTATGCAAAAGTGAAAAACTTATATAGTCTGAAAGAGAGTGGAATACGAAAGGTTATATTTTAAATTTGATCTTATCTTTTGTTTGGAATACCAAAGGTTGATTTATCTTCTTTTATTTTAAATTTTTATTTGTAATATCAATGGTTATAATTTATTGACATTAAATTCATATTGTAATAGTAAAGGTTATATGTAATACTAAAGGTTACTACAAAAGCTGCTTAATAATGTCAAAGGTTATATTTTATGTTTGATCTTATCTTTTGTTTGGATTATCAAAGGTTGATCTTTTTTTTATTTTTACTTTTATTTGTAATACCAATGGTTATAATTTAATGGCTTTAAATTCATATTGTAATATCAAAGGTTGTGTCTTGTGTGTAATACCAAAGGTTACTACAAAAGTTGCTAAATAAATTATCAAAGATTAATGCTAATTTTGTTATTTTTGTGTGTAATACCACATGTTGTAAAATACACAATTAGTTTATTAGGTAATACTTTATTTTTAAATTTTGTAAACTACTCACAAAATATATAGAGAAATAGTTGTGTTGGAATTGTTATTTTATTTGTTTAATTTTAAAGAATAATTTTTTAATAAATTGCATGGGAATTCATTGGCAGTGGCACACATTAATTATAAATTGCCATGTTTATTTTTTTAATTTTTACTTTTTATCTTTCATTGAATAAATTATCATTGATTGTCAATTTTTTTCTTTTTTATAAGTTATATCGACATAGAATATACATAAAGATTTAAAATTATAAAATGAAACAATTCATCTTCTTTACACTCATCTTTTTTTTTCTTTTTTACTTTCATTATTTCATTAGATGTTTTGGTCATTAATTGTCGAATTTTTCTATATAGATGCTATATAGATACTTAACCAACTAACTCAGTTAACTAAGCGAATTAAAACCACCCCCTTCCAAGTTCTTGCTTGGTCGAATTAAAAGTCGTACTTTGCTTTATAGATCTGTTGAGTATGTTTACAAGAGTAACTCGGAGTCGAATACTACACCTATAACACCCCCATATTATTTCGGGAATGTCATAAGCTAGTAACCTCGGATTTATCGTCCAAAGTCACTCAAGGCTCTACATTAGTTTAATTTTGTAAATACATGTATTAAATCGTATAAATAAGTAGTAGTGGAAGACTTTTTGAAACAAACTAAACTTGTATTTAAAACATTCTTTTAACAATAACAAATTTCAAAAATTTTAATAACAATATTAAGAATTACAACGGAAGATTTACTAGACCTCTATCGTATAAAAATCAAAATCCTTTAATGGAAAATAAACTAAACTACTTTTGAAACCTTCCCTTATAGTATCATGCCATCGTCACATTGAGTGCTCTCGGATTAATGCTAGTTGCTTGCTAATACCTAGTATCATAAGTGGTCAACCCTCAACATCGTCACATTGATATATGTGTTTTAATTTCCTAAATTAATATATGTTATTCAATTATTTGATAGATATTGTTTATCAAACTTTGTGCACCCATCAAATCCACAATAAGCAATGTTGAAGAGCAAGTCATACTGGAAAGACACTTTCTCCTCTAGTTCTACTCTAATGTAAGGAGTATATATTTTATATAATGAGGTTATTTGTTTCAATTTTAATGTATAACGAAGTAATTAATAAATTTTAATCCCTCCATATATGCAGGCTGATAGTCCGACCATTTTAGACCTTAACATTGCAACACTAGCTTATGGACTCTAACATTGCAACACTAGCTTATCGATTCCACACGAAAACACACACATCAATGCGGGCAATTAATAGTAGTTGAGTTTGTGTTCTTAGACAAAGCATTAACATTGACGATGAGGACTGCTACGGTGTGCTAAATGAAATAATTGAGCTCAATTACATATTGCCAAGCGTCCAATTGTCTTCAACTGCTCGTGGTTTGACACTACAAGTCGTGGAGGGACCCGCATTCACCATCATCTAAAGCTTGTTGATGTGAACAGACATAAAATGTTGAGAACAAAGGACCGTTACATCTTAACACATCAAGCCACTCAAGTTTACTTCCTCGACTACCCAAAGGTACGCGTAAAAACACTAATTAGATTAGTGGCCTAATGAAGGTACCCATGGAGATCCTAATGAGGGAAGTTCACATCGGATTGCCGTTGTTGATGCATTTCAACAGGATTCATCACATCCATGAGTTATCGACGATACACACGTTGTAAATCCCCTTAGTCCGCTAAATGACCCAAGCGGTATTTATCATGTAGTTGATGTTGATGTTGAGACGTCTAGCGAAATGTCATAAGGGGAGCTTGGAAGTGAATCACATATTGAACGGTGAGGAAGAGTTGCATGATTGTATTTGATCACTCGTGTATATATACTTTGAAAAGTTATTTTCGTGTAACATTTTCAAATTGATCAGTAGTGTATATGTACCACCCTGTTGGCGTATACCTGGGGTGTGACAAGGTTGTAGACCTCACAGTGGGTCGACCAGATCAAATTGACAAAAATTCACTATATTGGACCTTGCAACAAAGGCACAACGAGTAAATTCAACTAAACCATCCAATTTAGAAGTTCAAAACTCATGTCATAAAACCATATGCATGCAAAAGCCAAAGTTCTTTCAGACATGACAAAATGACGTCATAGCTAGTCTAAACATCAAACAACTCAACACATACTCCAAAAAGACTCATAGTCAAAGCAACATCTCACTGTCTAAGAAAACCAAAAGACTAAAGTACTAAAGTCGCTCTTCTATGACACGACACGTCAAGACCGAGCTCCACCATCCGGAATGCAATCTTCTGGAACATTTCCAAAACCAGAATCCTTACTTAAAACGCCACAAGTTGATCACATTAGCTTACGCTCCCAGTATGGGCCAAACAAGCAAATCAAACATGTAACAAAACACTTTTAGCAAAATAAACTTGCATATATATACATATACTTAAAGAGTATGCACAACTATAACCATAATAGTAATATGATAGTACCCAACATAGTATAATCAGTAATGAAAATATTCATAATAATGTCAACAAGGATAAAAACCACAATCATAAGGATACCAAAAGCACACATAACCACAATCATACATTTCATTAGGTCAACACCCAAGCATTTTAGACCATTCAACC
Organism: Fallopia convolvulus; assembly: GCA_964016875.1. Classification (NCBI taxonomy): domain Eukaryota; kingdom Viridiplantae; phylum Streptophyta; class Magnoliopsida; order Caryophyllales; family Polygonaceae; genus Fallopia; species Fallopia convolvulus. The sequence goes on along the minus strand of OZ024721.1, from coordinate 33,800,482 downwards.
AAAATTCATCAAATAACATGGCAACCAACATTGATGAAAGAAGGATCAATGGTGTAGATGATGCAAAGGGATCGCCTTCAAAGAGTCCAAGGAATTTCGACAACAAACACCAAGGAATCTGACTCGTCTTCAACTGGCTGTATCTTCCTGGTCCGAAATTGGATTTGAGTGATTCCAAAACGAGAAGTTAGATCTTTGAGTCTAGTTGAATCCCTCCAAATTTCAGATCGATATGATATGTGGATTGGAAGTTATGGCGATTATACTGAGGTGGTGCAGAATCCACCGAGATGGAAATGGAACGATTGATGGAGCGGATGGAATCGAATTGATGGAGCGTTGGATATGGATGTTGAGTCTTGGATATTAATCACCAAGATCGACAAACTAAGTTGAAATAATGTCGGATATGACTCACCAACAATCAAACAACGAGAATTGAAACAAAAAGAACAAACAAACTTAGATTGAAAAACAAGTAAAAGAGAGAACATTCATCTTTCAAGTCTTAGGGAGAAAGGAGGCCAAAAACAAGCCTTATAACCCTAAACCCACGCCTCTTACAATTCAGCCACACTCCTCTCATTATTACATAAAACACCCTAAAGTTTTAAGAAAACCAACTTAAAACCCTTAACAAAACATAAGACAAGTTTTAGCATTAGTCAAACCAATACTCACATGAACACTCCAACCTTCACCGTCATTATCCATCAGAAACTTATGAGCCATGAGTTCCTCCTTGATTTTGTCTAGTATTTCCTTAGATAGGGCTCGCGTGATGCGCCCAAGATAGGGTATGGCTCCTTGACTCGGCTTCTTAGCGCCTCGAACACCGGCCTTGGTTGCTTGTCCAAGTGTAGGCTCCCCTTTATCATGCACATTGGACTTGTCTTTAGGGCTGGAATCCTCACTCGAGTCATGGGAAAAGGCGCCATCAAAAGTGCTTGAAGAAGTGGGACCATCCCTCAAAAGCCAAGGCGCGTCAAGGTCGAAATCTGGCGTGTGCAAAGGTGTGCCACGATCCGCTTGCAAGGGCGCCCCAGCAGGCTCGTTATCGAGCAGTGACCCCTCGGTAGGAGGCTCGGCACTAACAGTGTTGAAGGTGGGCTCGGTAGATGGACTCACATCAAACATCCTCCTCAAATATATGACACCTTCTGGCCTCTCATCCATGGCGCACGGTCAGCGCGTGTAGCTATACACGTGCCCATTTCCCCCATTCACCCTTCTTTCCCCTACTAAACCTCTACTAGAGCATTTGCCAAAACAATTTATTTTATTCTATTTTTAGAAGGGAGTTCCTTCCATCCGCATGATCATGCCCGGGGGCCTCTTCATCTCCAGTGTACCCGCACCCATGACCATACTAGTGGAACCCAATGCACGCATAGCAAAAACGGCTTAAAAGAAATTTTTCATAATTTCAAATACCTATATGAGCATATAATATGGAATCATTCCAAAATAAGGGTCACACATTCAATCCACTCATTCAGCAATAACATGTCATAAGCTAAGTAAGTCGGCAAGCGACTTACCTTAAAGGCGAAACACAAACATGTATCGGAAGAAAGGCTCGAACTTGTGTCACACGCGAATATTACTGATTCCTCTTGCGCCTCTACTGATTACAAAAATGGAACGCAAGACCTCGGTCGAAGCTGGTAACGGTGCGACAAACGGGAACGACAACCTGCGGTGGTGAACGAGATCTTCGCTTCCAGTGTCGTCGTGGGGAGGCTTGACAGTTGTTGTAGGGAAGTCGAGCATCTCTGTGGTCCCGATCTCAGCGATGACGCTTGAGGGTGATTTGATGGCAGGGTGCTCAGCAACGGAAAAAGGCGCTCCGTGGGGGCAAGGTGCTCGGGGTAAACACCAGCGGACGAGAGTGGCTTGCAGCGACGATCTAGCTCCTCTGAGGTCGATGACTGTCTTCACCGATTTGGATAGTTCGAATGGAGGCGAGAGAGAGGGTGTTCAGTCGACTGCGAGCCTGGGAGAACGGAAGCGGGAAAAGGATGTTCGCCCGCAGCACCGAACTTCTCCGAGGGCAGTGACGACGACCCCTTTGAACACAAACGAGGAATCAAGACGAGAAGGGAGAGGGTGAGGTGAGCGAGGAATCAGCGAGCGAGAGAGAAACGAGAAATCAGAGAGATCAGTGAGGGGTGGTGGACGAGTTTCAGAGGGGAGCGGCGACAAGAAAAGAATGACAAGCATGATGAATAGTCATTCTCCCAAAATTAGGGATTGAAGGGGTAAAGGGCTTAGGCCCTCGTTTGAACATACAACCCAAAAATAAAAATAGGATTGAAAGAGAATTAATTGGCCCAAAATATAATCATCAGTTGATAAAATTCAAGCCCGGGTATTACAGTATACCTTATCAATCGATCAAATTTTCAAATATTTTTCAAAGACATAACTAACTAAATTAAACAAAGAAACATGTTGTATTTAGCGACCACTTGGTCACTCATTCACTAAAAGATCGTGTATAAACGCTGCACGATTGTGCGTTTAATCTCATTAAGCAGCCAAGGTCGTGCATATATATTTTGGTATTTAAAAAATATATGGTGGGGATTACCTCTCGAAACGGGAAATTTAATTTTTCTTGGGTTTAGCGACCCAAAAAATGGTGGGAACAAATACAGTGGCGCGCATTTTAAGTACTTGGATTTAGTGACCACGTGGTCAGTAAATGCAAATATTAAGATTGAACGACCACGTGGTCGCTAAGTTTAACACTAAAATTATAAAACAAATAGCGACCACATGTTTGCAAAATCCTCGATATATCCCTATCATGAATCCGATCCGCCATTGTTTTGCCCTCTCTTTCTTCGCTCTCTCTTTCTCCATCTTCCACCCTAAACCTCCGCCCTGATGTCGGACCTCCGTGGTCACCTCCCTCCCTCCCCTGTCTCATATCCTCTCCTCCTTGCGTTCTACCGACACCAGTTTACCGCTGTTTTCGAGCGCCGCCACCTCCATCCCTCCCTCCCATCTCTCCCCTCCTCTCCTCCTGTTTTCACCACTAGTAGTCTGTCGCCGTCGTCGCCTCCTCCTAACCATCGGCTTCCCCGACCACCATCGTTTGCAGCTTGACCATGTAAGTTTAAGTTGAATTTGGATTTTGGGTATTAATATTATTATTTTAATTTAGGGTTTTGGTTTGAATATTATTTTTGTAGTTGATTTGATGGATTGCTAGATTGATGAATTTGATTGAGTTGTGGTTGGATTGATGAATTTAGGATTAAATGAATTAAGGAGTTGATTGAATTGTTGTTATTACGTTAGGATTGTGGGTTTGCATGTTGTTGTTTGAATTTAGGGTTTTGAGTTGAAATTTAATGAATTGTTGAGAGAATTTGATTGCTTTGATGAAGTTGATAGAATTGATTAATTTGTAGATTGCAGTTTATTTGACGAATTGTTATATTGAGGAATTTGATTGAATTATTGTTGGATTGATGAATTTTTGATTGCATGAATCAAATAGTGGAATTAATGAGTTAATTAAACTCTCGTTGTTGTTTTATTGAATTGTTGTTGTTGGGCTCAAATTGAAGAAATTAAAGGTTGAATTATTGAATTTTTGTAGTATGACCCAAGCTAGAGCTAGAGGATAACTGCCTCGTCCGGACGAGGATGGGCACATCGAGACGCATACACGGGGCCTAGAAAGACAGTTTATAGACCAACGATCAACTGATATCGCTGTAAGTACTAACATTTTATTTGTATCCTTATTTCTACCGTCAATTTAGGTTAGTTTCTAATGTTTTTTTGTTTAGGTGTGGTCCCGGGAGATCCTCACATAGTGGACCTTCTTGTCCAGAACCCCGACATATTTCAGAATGAGTGTGAGGCTTACTTAGAGGCAACTGGAGGGGTCAGACCGGAGGAGCCATTTTCGAGCTTAGCTGGACCACATCGGACTACTACAATGTCGATGTGCTAAGAGCGCCCTTGAGATAGCCTTCGCGATTTATGGAGATAAATCTGGAGAATACCTTCATGCGTGCTCAAGTGATGAAACTCCCGGAGAACCAAGAAGCAATGTAGGCTAGGGTAGCCGAGCAACGAGCCTAGATTGCGCTTCTATAACAGTTCATGGAGGACAATTGCCGATACCTAACGTCGTCGTCTTCATCCGCTCTGTCACCTCCCCCCGATGGTGTAGACCGGACGGATTAGTTTAGTAAAATTTATAAATAATTTCTTAAATATTATTATTATATTTAATATTTGTGTTTTATTATTTCTAAATTCAATTAAATAAATTATTTAAATAAAATCATAATTATAAAAAATAAAAAAGATAAAAGATAAAAAAAGAATTTAGCGACCACGTGGTCGCTAAATAGCAGTTACATGTCTTGCACCATTAGCGCATGATCATGCGCTATTGCTCAGGTAACGACCGTCGTCGAGCACCTAATTTCGGTATTTAACGACCACGTGGTTGTCAATTACAGCACATGTGGTCTCTAAATCAGGGCCAAAACTACCGACCACGTTGACGCAAATTCGCGACCTTGTGGTCACCAAAACTGGAGCCAGAATTTGCGACCATATGGTCGCGAATTAGCGTCCACGTGGTCGCTAATTCTGGCCCCATATTTGGTGACCTAATGATGGCAAATTATTGTGGCTGTTAAATTATGCAGCCATGTGGTCATTAAATCCGTTTACGACCAAACATTTAGCGACCAGTACAAGTAGTGACCAAACATATGTATTTAGCGACCACTTTTTTGTGGTTGCTAAATCAACAAATTTTTGTAGTGAGTAATGGCGCTTGTCCTGACAGTCTTGTGAACAAGAGGCTTGGAAGGCTTCGGTGGCGCGAAAGTCTTCGTTGAGGTAGACCCTTGCAAAACCTTCTTTGATGTCGATGGGCAACAAATGCGTCCTATGCAAAAAAAATTAGGTGAAGAAAAAATATTTTTGGAATTCAAAGCAAATTGTCAATAATAATGCAAAAATATAATCAAACTTTATAACTCAATAAAATTTATACGACATGCATAATTAGGTGAAGATATATTTGAAATAATAAATTAGGTGTATATTTGTAAATGTGTATAGAGAAATACATTATTTTTGAGAATTGGGAAAAGTGAAAAATTGGTTTTATTGTTTTATTGATAAAAATGGGATTTTAAGGAGTTTTATGGTTTCATTGACATTTATGCTCTAATCACCAACCTACCCATATCTTGGCTTAACTTTTATAAGTTATAAAATTGGGGTTATTTTTAATAATTATTCCTAAAGATGAGGTTCTTTTCTTCTATTTTCTAGACATTGTTCATCATAACAACTGTTTTTCTAATTAAAAAAATATATTCACCCCACGCGAATTTCATCCACTTAGGCCAACAACTACCCTTATTCACTTTTTCCAGTCGAAAGAGGTTGTTAAAATCCAACCCCCTCCCCATATTCACGTACCCCATATTTAGCGACCATTTTTTTGTGGTTGCAAAATCAACAGATTTTTGTAATGAGCAACGGTGTTTGTCCTAACAGTCTTGTGGACGAGAGGCTTGGATGGCGTCGGTGGCGTGAAAGTCTTCATTGAAGCTAACCCTAGCGAAACCTGCAGTGACAACAATGTTCTAAAAAACGCTAGGCGGACGTTGGGCGGAGAGGGACCGCCTAGCGCCTAGACGGCCTGAACGGTGGCCTAGGCGGTCCTAGACGGGTGCCTAGGCGGTCTGGACGGCTAGGCGGGCTAGGACCTTCCAACGCCTAGGCGGGGCCTAGAAGGGATTTTTAGAACAGTACTGTAGGGGAGGTCCTGCGGAAAAATAGCTCGACGCCAGGATGATAAAAAACTTAGGGGACATAAAAAAGAAAGAGAGGGATGGGGTTTCTCTCGCTTTTGGCGTAGCGAGCCTCCCAATGGGGGCACGCACGACGGGCTATTAGCTCAGCGGTAGAGTGCGCCCCAAATAATTGCGTCGTTGTGCCTGGGCTGTGAGGGCTCTCAACCACATGGATAGTTCAATGTGCCCATCCGCGCCTGACCTTGAGATGTGGATCATCCAAGGCACATTAGCATGGCGTACTCCTCCTGTTCGGACCGGGGTTTGAAACCAAACTTCTCCTCAGGAGGATAGATGGGATGATTCAGGTGAGATCCAATGTGTCCTAATGCAAATATAACTTAGGTGAAGAAAAAAAAATATTTTTGAAATTAAAAGCAAATTTTTACTCATAATCCAAAAAATATAATAAAAATTTTTAATTTAATAAAAATTTATTTTATTTTATTTTTTAATAAGTAAAGTGATTAGGGTGGCTGCTAACATACTAGTGGTCGCCCTAAAGCATCTTGGCGGATGAGGGTAAGTGACCCCGGGTCAGCTGCGAGTGGGAAGGAGGAGACACGACTGAACGATCCAACGATGAAATCCGCCACCGAATTGCCCTCCCGAAAGATATGAGTAATACTCCAATCCTGGAACCGGACAAGCAAGCAACGGATGTCCGCACGTAACAGCTCAATCTCCCACGGACAGCGCCAGTGACCAAGCACGACCTTGACTAGCTGCAAACGATCGCCTTCAATCTAGATCCGTGGAATGCCACGTCGAGTGGCCTTGATAAGTCCCTGGCGTAAGGCGATGATTTCGGATAAACCAGACTGTCGACCAATCAGTCCTCCGTCAAAATGGATGGGGGAGCCGCAGGAGTCCCTGAGAATGAAACCGTACGAAGCTACGCCATCTACATTCACTGCACCATCAAAATTCAATTTAGTAAACTCCCTCGTGGGTTTTACCCACTTTGTAGGCTTCCTCTTAGGCCCACTTTTCGCCATGTCGTGGTGCGGGTTATCGGGATCTGAATCTACAACGATCTTCAAGTTTTTAGTTTGGCTGCGAATGAATTCGAAAATGTTTGTGCTGTTGTTTAATTTGGTCTCATTGTTGATGTCGAATACTCTTTTGTTTCATGAGTACCATAGGCACCACCAGGTGGTGGCTAGGATTTCTGTTTCCACTTTTGTTAGTAGCGTTCTTATTTCATCTAGGATCTGATTTGGCTTTTTGTCCCCCGGGGATATTTGGTTGATGATCCGCCAAATTTTTGGGCTTACGGATTTGATGGTTTCCTTAGTTAATGGGCATGATAGTAAAACATGATTGGTGTCTTCCACCTGGAAGTTACATGCCTCACAATCCAGAGTAACTGGGACGTGGTTGGCAGCTAGTCTTGCTTTAGTTGGAAGGTCGTTTCTAGCCACTTTCCAGATGAAGTTCTTCATTTTGGGTTGAATGTTGAGTTTATTGATCCATTCTAGGTTGATTCTTGGTTCACCTTTAGATTGACGGAGCCATTCCATGGTTGAATGATGATAGCTAGCATATAGATAGTTTTTAGGATGCATGTTTCCGTTTCTTTTGCTTTGTTTTTAGGTAGTTTTAGTTAGTTTCTTTAGTGTCTTAGAGTGTCTAGGAGATTTGGGTTTTTGCACTTGTTCTATGTTGTTTTACAGGTCTTAAAGTAAACAAGTGTAAAAGGAGTGGAAACCGGGGGAAGAACGCTTGAATTCGGGCTACCATTGGAGTTGCTGGTTCAACACCTCTGTCTTGTAAGGGTTCGTTCGGGAGCTATAGTAGTCTGATGAAGTTGATTTTAGTATCATTGGAAAGCTAATCCAAAGAGCTACAATTCATGTTTCCGAGTCCAAATTCCAACTCAAAGTGAGTCAAAACAGCCTCTGAAGTGTCACTTGAGTTCTGAACAGAGGTGCTGGCGGCGACCGCCGCCAACACAGTGGCGCCCGCCGCCCCTGACAGCCGCGAAGATCTTTATTACGCCACGTGTTTTGTTTCAATTGGTCCTTTTCTATCAGTATTATTCCGAGATATTATATTTTTGGATAGACTTCTTTAGACCTAGTTCTTTATATTAGGGTTTGGAGAGTTGCATCTCTCGTAGACTATTTATCATATTTTTCTTTCAGAGCTTTTACTTTTTCTATGGAGAACTAAGCCGTTTTGCTTAGTTCGACAGTTTGAAGCATCGTTTGAGTTTCAGTTGTGAGATTTCTACTCTTTATCTATTGCATGGAATTATTTTACTCTCTTGTTTGAATTGTTTATGTGATTGATTTCAATAATTTCTAGGGTTGTTGTTATTGAATCTTAATTGCTAGATCTAGAGAAATTACTGGTTGAGTTTCTCTATTTCATAGTAGCAAACTGCATTGTACTAGTATCTGGTTGTGCTAGTCTATTGTAGAAGAGAGTTAAATTGCATTCTAGTATAAAAGTTGGTTGTTTTATGCTAGAATTGTATCCTGATTATATTCCTATTCTTAATGCTGCTTTTGAATTGAATCATGATGGTTTCAGAGTTATTAAATTAGTTAGGATTGATAGTATCTGGTTGTGCTATTAATTATCTTTGAAAAGGAATTGGAATTCCATATGCATGCGATATTGAGTGAAATCTATGATCAACTTGTCATACGAATGTGGATCTCTGGTTGACTAAGTGTTTTCCCAATTTGATAAAAAAATCCAAACTTTAATTGCTTTATTAGTTTTTTGCATGCTAGATAGTAGTTTATTTCATAAACTCCCTTTTAATTTAATTGTCATAAAATTCATACAAAAAGATAAACCAACCTCCCTGTGGATTCGACCCGGACTTCCTAAAGACTACGGTTCTTAGTTAGTTTGGATTCTTTTGCATAGCCGTGATTTGCACGACCATTTCACGCCTATCAAATTGGCGACGTTGCCGGGGAGGCAATAACTGTCTTTTGTGTGATTTTTGTGCCAATCTTGGTGTTGTGAACCTATCTTACGGTTCATAACACTTGTGCTACTAATCTATGGCTTTGTTCAAGTTTAAACAATTGCAGGATGAACACTTCCATGATTATTTTTCTCGATTTCAAGAGCATGTGTTCAAAATGTGTACACAGGGATTCTGATACAGTGATGGAGAGGTCAACATCAGAGTTATTCTTGGTATGAATTTTGAGACAAGGGTATTGGCTAACTATATGACCAATGAGAGGCTTTTGTATATGGAATCCGAGGAATCCTGGGATTTCTTATGTTTCATGAGCTATCGGAGCTTTCATGTTGAGTCATCTTCCCAACAACCACAACTGGTTGATACGTCTCTTGAGGATTTAATGAAAGAACTCTCTACCACGACGGATGCTTTGACAAGGGAAGTTTGTGCTGCCACAGAGATACTTGCAAAGCCTAGGGAGCTTGAATCATCTTCTCCCATGTGGAGTCATGAGTTTGACCCTTTTGTGGTTTTGGAAGAAGATTAATTTGTTGACCAAGATGACTTCTTTGCTGATGAAGTAGACAACAATGAGGGAGAAAATCAAGATGATACATTTGTTGAGACTCCCGCCATCATGTTGTGCCCTATGCTAGGCCATGAAATCCCATGTTTCAGTTTCCCCACCTTCTCACATCCAGAGTTTATGGAGTTGCAAGATGAGGAGCCAAGTTTAGAACACAAGGTGAAGGATGAAAAATATATGGAGTTCATCTCTGAACAAAGTGGTAATGGAGACAAATACTTTGACCCGTACTGTAAGTATTTTCTAACATCACCACTTGTTTTGAATTTGTTTGAGCATATGCCATCTCATAAAAATTGGGCACATATGTTTGATAAGTTGAAACGGTTTTTGAATGGTATTGTAATATCCCTCATTTTTATAAAGGATAAAATTGTAATTTTACATTTTCCTTTAACATAATAAAATATTTACATATTTTATTTCTTAAAGTTCTAATGTTATAACATTTTGAATGTTATAAGGTTGGTTTACAAGTTTAAGACCATATTTAAGGTTACAAAACTCATTCTTCATATTATAAATATTAATTATGAACCATAAGAATTATGGTGTTATGATTATTATAATATGATAAAATGTAGCCATTAATAATATGTGTCTTATTTATTAATTAAAATTACAAAAGAATAATTATAAGTAATAAAACTTAAGAAGAAGTATTATAATAAAATTTCTAAATTTTATATAAGTTATTTTAAAGTAAATTTTAATCAAATAAATTGTTTAAAGTTCCTATGATAACTATTTGTTTTAATTGAAGAACAAAAGTTAAGATGGAAGGACATTTTTATCACTTTTATAAAACTAGAGGGGTTGTTTGTGTAATTTGAGCAAAAGAAATCAATCCCGATTTTCTTCATCTTCAACCTTTGCTTCGAAACTTCAAATGGTCATAACTCATTCGTTTCTCAACGGATTTTCGATCAGAAAGATGTTCCGGAAAGCCCATGACGTTTTCTATCAAACCCCTCAATCAATTGTTGCAGAAAATATAAATTTTGGGGATTAATTTCTGACCTTGTTCGAAACCCTCAAATGGTGAAATTGGTCGAATTCGGCTTTCAAAGCTCGAATTGGATAGAATTGTCGACGTGTATGGATAAGAGGCAATAATTGGGAGTAATTTTGGTGGCTGAATCGTTTGAACTTACCATTAATGTGTGGATAATGTCGGATTAAACTAGTGACGATTGGGTTTAGGGAGGTTAGGCTTTCAAGTCCGGAATGTGAATCGATTGGGGGTCGATTTTGGGACTATAAAAACCCAAATGGTAGTAGTGATCCTTATCTACCATTCTTCTTCACAAGATGTCTCATAAAAACGCCATACGAAGCCTCAAAGTTTCGATTAAGTTCAATTTCGTTCATGTTTAAAAAAACAGAGCACATGCTCGGTTTTTGGCCTCGTTCTTCTTCCACACACAATCAAAAATTTCCCATTTTATATGATTGGAAAGATCTCTCTCTTACGGTTCCAACGACTACTCACACGCCACCAACCGATACCAGACGAAGGAGAACGAAGTGATTGAAGGTGGTGCTGTTTCTGCTCTGTTTTTGCGTGGAATTGATGTTGTTTGGCTGGTGAGCCCGTGAGTAGGTTGGGACCGACCCGGCCCGACTATGCTGCTCACTTAGGGTATGGTATTTGTTTCGGTTTTTAAATAATAAAAAAAACTCTTTGTTAAAGAAAAAAGATTTTTAATAAGAATATAATTTCTTGTTTCACTATAAGACTAAAATAATTTGATTAAATAAATTAAAAAAATAAGGTTTTTTGAATGTGTATAAGTAAAAAGGTTTTTACTTAGATTAATATTAACAATAAAATTAGGTTAATATGTTATAATGAAAAGACAAGGTTAGATGACATTATATTAATATAAAGGAAATTATTAATATAATGTGTAAGTTTATAATTTGTATAAACTTAAATCCATTACGATTCCTTGGAAATCAACATTAACGAATGAACAAAATAAATTGACGACAATTTATTTTGTGGTTGATTGAAACAAGAACAAGCCCTTAATCGAGAGTGGGCGTTTCATAACCCATCTACGTCAATTTCGAGGCAAGTGCTTTGGGTTCGATTTCCATATAAAACCGTTTATGCATCACCCGTTTTTATCAAGCATGTTACATATCGTTATATGTTTCCATGTGTTTATATTGTTTTATGACTATGTTGGGAACTCTTGTATGAAATAAAATGAATCTAGGATTTATATTGTTCTAGATTTAATGACGTTATTTCTAGTCGTACTTAGGTTACGCTAGACGGATTGTAGGGCCGTTGCCTTGTGATATGTGTGCCTAGAGGAGTAGGCTTGTATGTGCGTACTTTTTTGTATACGCGTCGAATCATTCAACTTTATTCTTGAGCTGATGCTCTACTTGTAAGACCATGGTCAATACCCGCTCGCTCGATGAGGGGTGATGGCACGTAGCTCGTGTTAGTCTGGGTTCGCCACCCAACCTTTGAGTATTTCTGTGGGGCCGTAACCCACATTCTGTCTTATTTAAAAAGTATGCTTAATTCCAAGTGGAACGATATTGTGATCATTAAAATTGGTAGAGATGGAATAGGCGCCCGTTGGCGACAATTAAAATGATAGGAAGGCTAGTACAAAATGGAATGCCATCCTTACTCTCGGATTCCGTAATTCTCTGGCTCCAATCTGAATTCGCACAACACGTATGCGGTGAGGTTGGTAGAGGAAAACGTGATCAACGAGGGGTTTAATCACCCATCTGACTAAGTGTTTGAAACCCAAGTTCCCAACATAAGTAAATCTTTCTTTAAAAATCGAGATTCACCCTTGGATGACGTTCTCATACTTTTCCTTCAAGTCATAGTTTTCTTAGGAGGTCCGAGGTCCGAGGATGGGACCGGCTTTCATTCGGTACCCGACATCCCAACTCGTTCCTTCCTAAAACCGAACCACCTTCTAACACCAATTTGCTTAGTCTGTCACAAGAATAACCGACCGTTTATTTTCCTTGCATGGTCGGCTGGTGTCCATCGCATTTCTCGTCGCGACACATCAGGAGTGGAGTTGTACGTCGAGGACCACGAGGAGCAAGCTTAAGGAGCAGCTAGAGTGAAGGTGGTTAGCCTAGAACAAGTTAGAATAATTTTAAGGGTCGAGGTTCCGACTTGTGGGACCCTTCCCATTTCAACTTTGTATCCGTTCAAGTTTATTCAACTTTCGTATTCGACTTTCGACTTCCGCATTTGTTATAATATATCTTCCGCATTTTAAAGTTTTTCGTTAAGTTCTGTAATTACTATAAGCCTTGGGTGACTTCGAGAGTTTAATCTCGGGGTCACTGACAGTAATATCCCTATATAAAAAGGGGGTGTTACAGGTATAATATTCACTTTCAATTTATCATTGTGTTACTTATGTTCTTGTGAGATGTGTTCCCAGGCTTTTGACAGGTTGTTAAGGGCATTGACAATGTCTAATCTTGTCAATTTATGCTAAACGTCGAGCCACGAAGTTAAATAAGGCGCTTGTCGGGAGACAACCTGGCCTAGGCAAAAAAAAAAGAGCACAACGGAACCGGCAGCGCCCGCCACCAACACGGCGGCGCCCGCCGCCAATTAATTTCAAAGGTCCTCGGCTACGAAGTAGCCAGCGGCGCCCGCCGCCAGCCTGCCGCCCCCAGCGGCGCCCGCTGCCAGCCCGCCGCCCGCCCTCCGCCTCCTCTGATGTCGATTTCTGTCCTTCTGATGTTGCTCACCACCATTCCCTCACCCAAATTAGTAATTGGTTTGTGAGTTTTTCTCTTTCTCTTTACTTTTACTTTACATTGGGGACAATGTAAGATTTAAGCATGGGGGAAGGGAATTACTTGTTTTGCATTCATGTAGTTGCATTAGATTAGGCATGTTTACTTTATGTTTTGCATTGAGAAAATTAAAAAAAAAAATCAAAAAAATATTGCATTTTAGGTTCTTATTTCCCCATTGTGTAAGACCTCTTGTGTTTCTTTAAGTATGGATTCTAACCCATGACTTGTATGATGTGCTGAAGTTTCTATGAAAAGATCATGATCTTTGGTTATATACTTTGATTATAGGATTGAGCATGTAGATGAGCTTGAGTTTTAGATATATTTTGATGTTTTAGACAAAAAAGCCCTGTGAGGTTATTCTTGGCCTTTTATTGTTTAATTTTTCTCTATTTCTTGAGTGTGTCACTTTGAATTACTAGCTCTAGAACTTGCGTTATGACTCTTTTTCAAGACTGCTTTATATGATTGAATGCATGACATTAAGATGATTGATGCAATGTTTCTTTATCAGCCTATTATTTCCCTTCCTACCCTACAAGATCCATGTTTTGACACCCCATTTCTTTTGAGCCTTAAAGCCTATTTTTGTTAGCTCCGCAAAATAATTCCTAGCCTATATAAGCTTGAGCCATCCGGGATTTAGGACTTTAGGAGGATTTGTTTGTGTGGTTGTGAATAAGTATGGGGGAACTGTGATGGAAAGGTAGAAGGAAATACAACTCTAGTGTGCAAAGTGAGAAAAAAATGAAGATGAAGAATAAGTTGAAAAAAAAGTGTTGAAAGAAAAAAATTGAGCTTCAAAAGAAGTAAGTCTTCATAATTGTTGAGAGAAAAGAGTTGAAAAAAGGCGAAAGTGTTACAAAAGAAGCAAAAGAGCTTAAGTGTGTGATTGGAGTTGGTGAAGGAAAGTGGAAGTATTATGAAGTGAAAAGTGTTGGGTTTGGGTTTAGTAAGTTCTTTGTCCCGAATTTAGCACCACAAGACCAAATATGATCCCTTCCAATTTCTCTTTACCTTGGCCCCATTACAATCCTTGAAAAGACCTCATGATTTTTGTTGTGTGTTTGGTCCATAGCGGTGGAGAATTGGAACGCTGATGCAAGCATATGGTAGTCTAGTTTTTCATTGTTGATTTTGAGTGAAACACATACCTTTAAACACTTGAGTGAGAGTGCAAAAACATTACCTTGATGAGGTCTAGAATGGATGAATTGTCTATACTCTTTGCTTTAGTCAATTGCATGCTAGGATGTCTTGATCAAGTTATAGTTATATGTTGACTTGCTCTATGGATTATGAGATGGATGCATGGATTGCAATGTTGTGGTGTGACTTGGATCTACTTCTTTCTTGAGGACAACTAAGGTTTAAGCATGGGGGAATTTGATAGCTAGCATATAGATAGTGTTTAGGATGCATGTTTCCGTTTCTTTTGCTTTGTTTTTAGGTAGTTTTAGTTAGTTTCTTTAGTGTCTAGGAGATTTGGGGTTTTGCACTTGTTCTATGTTGTTTTACAGGTCTTAAAGTGAACAAGTGTAAAAGGAGTGGAAACCGGGGGAAGAACGCTTGAATTCGGGCTACCATTGGAGTTGCTGGTTCAACACCTCTGTCTTGTAAGGGTTCGTTCGGGAGATATAGTAGTCCGATGAAGTTGATTTTGGTATCATTGGAAAGCTAATCCAAAGAGCTACAATTCATGTTTTTACTCCGAGTCCAAATTCCAACTCAAAGTGAGTCAAAACAGCCTCCGAAGTGTCACTTGAGTTCTGAACAAAGGTGTTGGCGGCGACCGCCGCCAACACAGCGGCGCCCGCCGCCCCTGAAAGTCGCGGAGATCTTTATTACGCCACGTGTTTTGTTTCAATTGGTCCTTTTCTATCAGTATTATTCCGAGATATTATATTTTTGGATAGACTTCTTTAAACCTAGTTCTTTATATTAGGGTTTGGAGAGTTGCATCTCTCGTAGACTATTTATCATATTTTTCTTTCAGAGTTTTTAGCTTTTCTATGGAGAACTAATCCCTTTTGCTTAGTCAGACAGTTTGAAGCATCGTTTGACTTTCAGTTGTGAGATTTCTACTCTTTATCTATTGCATGGAATTATTTTACTCTCTTGTTTGAATTGTTTATGTGATTGATTTCAACGATTTCTAGGGTTGTTGTTATTGAATCTGAATTGCTAGATCTAGAGAAATTACTGCTTGAGTTTCTCTATTTCATAGTAGCAAACTGCAATGTACTAGTATCTGGTTGTGCTAGTCTATTGTAGAAGAGAGTTAAATTGCATTCTAGTATAAAAGCTGGTTGTTTTATGCTAGAATTGTATCCTGATTATATTCCTATTCTTAATGCTGCTTTTGAATTGAATCATGATGGTTTCAGAGTTATTCAATTAGTTAGGATTGATAGTATTTGGTTGTGCTATTAATTACCTTTGAAAAGGAATTGGAATTCCATATGCATGCGATATTGAGTGAAATCTATGATCAACTTGTCATACGAATGTGGATCTCTGGTTGACTAAGTGTTTTCCCAATTTGATAAAAAAAATCCAAACTTTAATTGCTTTATCAGTTTTTTGCATGCTAGATAGTAGTTTATTTCATAAACCCCCTTTTAATTTAATTCTCATAAAATTCATACAAAAAGATAAACCAACCTCCTTGTGGATTCGACCCGGACTTCCTAAAGACTTCGGTTCTTAGTTAGTTTGGATTCTTTTGCATAGCCATGATTTGCACGACCATTTCACGCCTATCAAATGAGTTGAGTACCAACCGTTTTTGCTTGGTTGCCAGTACAATCTATTCGGGATTTTATTAATGGGATTAATGATTTTGGATATTATTTCAAGGTCATATGGGCTAATGACCTTTTTCAATTTTTCAATGTTCCACGAATTGTCCACCATGAGGTACTCATCTACAGTTTCATCCCAGTTAATGATGTTTTCGGCCTCGGTTTTTTGCTTTAGTGGATCCTTGCCGGTCTAGTTGTCTTTCCGGGCTCGAACGATTTTTCCGTCCTCGATTTGCCAGATAAGCCCATTCACAAATAGGCCTTTGAGGCCAATTAGTTTGGAGCATTGCCATGAGGTGTTATGTTTTTTTC
The DNA here is from genome assembly GCA_964016875.1 of Fallopia convolvulus. Taxonomy (NCBI): domain Eukaryota; kingdom Viridiplantae; phylum Streptophyta; class Magnoliopsida; order Caryophyllales; family Polygonaceae; genus Fallopia; species Fallopia convolvulus. The sequence continues at coordinate 33,784,198 of OZ024721.1, read as the reverse complement.
TTATAACTGAGGATACTGTCCTCTTTGAGCTATTTCTTTGTTACAATTTTGACCCAGAGATTGTCTGGTTCCGCAAGTAGTTTGCAAAGCAATTTCATTTGGAGTGCTTGGTTCATTTCTTCTGCCTTGGCAATTCCCAAACCACCATGAGCCAGTGGGCGACAGATGGAGTTCCAACTTATGAGTGGTTTATAGTTTTGGTCTTTGTTGCAGAAGAAGTTTTTATTTATTTGGTCAAGTTCTTTCACTGTAGACTGAGGTAGCATAAATGATTGCATCATGTAGTTTGGTTGTGGCAAGAGATTTGATTTGATTAGGGTTTTACGTCCCTCTTGGGATAGGGCATTGGCTTTCCATTTTGTAAGTTGGGACCTGGTCCGCATAATTACTGGTTTGAAGGTGTTTTGTGTTACCCTTCTGTTCATAAATGAGCATCCTAAGTATTTATCTAATACAATCGTATTTGCAATTTGGAGGATCTGCTTAAGTTGCTCCTTCATGGTGTTGCTTGTGTTTTTGGTGACTTGGAAGGCAGATTTATTAAAGTTGACTTTCTGGCCAGAGAGCTGGCAGAAATCGTTGACAATTCCTTTAATATTTTGGCATGCATTATTATTTGCTTTAGCAAAGATGATGATGTCATCAGCGAACGTAAGTAAGGGGATTTTAGTTCCATTTCTTGAGATTTGGATCCCTATGCCACTTTCTGGGTTAGTGCTTTGGAGGTGGAGTTGTCTTGCAAGGATTTTGGCTGCAAGTATGAATAAATAAGGTGATAGGGGGTCTCCCTGTCTAAGACCCCGTTGGGGGTAGAATTGTTTTGTTGGCCCATTGTTTACTAAGATTGAGAAAGAGACGGTTTCGACGCATTCTCTGATCCAGTCCACAAATATGTTGTGAAAGCCGAATTTGTGTAGGATTGAAGCCAAGAAGTCCTAGCTAATCCGGTCGTAAGCTTTTTCCACATCAAGTTTGACAGCAATCCATCCCTCACCCCCTTTTTTATTGTGAAATGAGTGGAAGATCTCATGTGCAAATAAGGTATTATCGTGGATGCTTTGATTTTGGATAAACGCCCCTTGCATCGGGTGTATAAGTTTGCTGAGGACAGTTTTCAGTCGGTTTGTTAGGATTTTCGATATTAATTTGTATATTGTGTTATATAGCTGATGGGCCTATAGTGGTTGGTAGAGGTAGGGTTCTCACATTTTGGTAGGAGGCTTATGAATGTATGGTTTATTTGTTTTAGGATTTTTTTCGGTATGGAAAAAACTTTTGATGGCCTTGATGAGATCCGACCTAACAATGTGCCAGTAATTTTTATAAAAGTAAGTCGACATTATGTCAGGAACGAGAGATTTATTGTCCCCAATATCGAACAAGGCGGACTTAATTTCATTGTTCGATACAAGCTTATTAAGCTCTATGTTGTCTGTGTCGGTTACTTCTTTTTTAATGGTTTGTGTCATGATTGAGAGCTTTCCGTGGTTTATTTCTAGTGCTCGGAATCGGTTATAGAAGTCATGTTTAATCTCTGTTCTTATGTTCTACACCTGTGATATGTGTACCTTTTGTTTATGGATCTCTATAATATTGATTATATTCCTTCTACCGGTGGCAATCCGGTGGAAATATTTGGTGTTCTTGTCTTTTAGTTTTATATGGGTGTTTTTGGCTCTTTGTTTTCAATATGAGTTGTGGAAATTTAAGAGGCAGGACCTTTTTTTTTTAGAGGCGTTCTTGTTTTTGGACAAGTTGCATGCTATTGTGTTCAATTATCTCCTTCTGGATTTGTACGATGTCTTCATCAAGTTTTCTGATTTGTTCGAAAATATTATTGAAAGTTTGTTTGTTCCAAATCTTGGTTTTTGCTTTAGAAGTTGTGTTTTTTTAACGAGGTTGAACATATGGGATCCACCCGCGTTATGTCTCCAGGGTTGTTTAATGATGTTTTGGTAGTCTTTTCGAGACGTCCACATGGTCTCGAATTTAAATGGTTGTGCTTTCAATGGAATTCCTGTGGGGAAGTTACATGAAATTGGGAAACGGTCGGAGGATGAAAAGGCATGGTTTTTCTTCACTATGGATGGGAACCACTGAATGATTTGGTTAGAGACCAAAGTTCGTTCTAGTTTTTCGAACGTAGTGTTATCGAGGCTTTTGGATTTTGTCCACGTATATTTATTCCCGATGGTGGGGATGTCACACAAATTGCATTCGTTTTTTAAGTTAGTAAGTCGTTCGAAGCGAGACTGGGATGGGTTTGCACCCTCTAATTTTTCATCTCGGTGTTGGATTTCGTTTAAATCTCCCATTAGAAGACAGGTTAGGTTACAGTTTTGGATGAATTCCTTCAAGTTATTCCAGAATTGATCTTTCTCTTGCGGCATGGGTGGTGCATATGCAAAGATAAGGATTATTTTCCTGTTTGCTTCCAGGTTCTCATGCAAAAACCCAATAAAACGATTGTCTTTATGGATGGTTTGGATTGATTCATTTGAGACGATGGTACTCTTCCAAAGGACGCATAAGCCCCCCGAATAACCATTCGTAGGGATGAACTCGACCGAGTCGAATTCTGCTTTCTGCCATCCATTACATTTAGGCAACTCTTGGGCTTTGGTTTCCACCAGTGCAATGAGGTTGATGTGTTTGATGCGGAAAAACGCATTAACCTCAGTCCAGAAGGACTTGCCTTTGATGTCTCTACAGTTCCAAGCGCAAATCTTCATATAAAACCGGTCGGGATGTGGCTTTTGGCCTTGGGTGGGGTTGTATTTTTCCAACACTTTTGTTTCTTTGAGTTATGTAATTTATAGTCAACGAGGTAAGTATATATTGTGTTTGATATGTGTATTTGTATAAGGTAGGTTATGTTGTATTTTGTGGGTTTGTCTTGGTCGATGGGTGTAATAATACAACCCAAATTTAGCGTGTCACGATTTATGTAGTTGATATCGTGTTCGTGGCAGTTTTTAGCGGTTTGGGCTCTAACGAGTAGGCCCAACTCAGTTGTAATTAAAGAGGTCTAGTACATGGGCGGGCTCATGCAATGGAAAATAATGTTGTTTGCCTTTTTTCTTGCCTTTTGGCTTGTGTTTTGTATTATTTGGATTGCATCTGGACCTAAATTCGGATGAGGGATCCATTGCCTATTGGAGGTTTTTGCTTTACGACAATCCTCCTTAATAAGAGGGTATAGCTTAAATCTATAAAAGTTTTGGCATGGTCTATTCACTAGATTTTTTTGGTTTTTTCCATATTGTACAAACATATATGCACAATACAAACCTCGCATTTCCCTTGCGTGTCAAAGTTGATACCTGCAGAGTAGAGAAGCCTGCAATGAAGATATCCTGATCTTATAACAATCATCACAAGAGCCAGTAACAAACATGGTTATGACACTACACATTGGATTAAAATTACACCCACAGTCAGTTGCAGCCATAAAGCTGCAAAGAGACCAATTAGAATTGCCTGCACCACAATATTGTACAACAAAAGACACTTGATTGCCATTAGTGACGTTGATCCCCAAAATAGCAAAAATTAAATTAAGCAAGGTGTTGTTATGCAAAGTGTTGTTAAGCATTTTGATTGGCTTTGCATTACATATACATGGACCAAGATGGGTCTTACACAAGTAATGTTGAGCTTTAGGTCTCATATCTTAGGTTTGTTCCAAGCAGTATATGATAACAAAAAACAAAGTAACAAACACTGGAGAAAAGTAAACGTTCCAACAGGTTTAGAACCACAATTTAGGTGCATGTAGTGTGATTTCCACAGTATTTGGGTAAGATAAAAGTGCTTGTACAAAGCAATTTACAGTAAAGCAAGTAAACACAGGGGCATAAGAAGTGAAGGACCACGCCAACACACAAGGTCTAAGGAAAAACTTGTGAACTGGTTTTACTGTGTTATACGAAGCTTGATGGAGAACGTCAATAGAGAACTGTGAAGGTCGCCCAGACCGAGCTAGGTGCAGGGGTGTACGGTCCATCGTAAGGTGCCGATCCCGGGATTTTATGGTGGTGAGCCACGCTGTACTACACCTGCACGATGAAATAGGAAGGGTTAAGAAGTCTAGTGACAACAAAAACATAAAGACGATGTTTTCATGTGGCTGTTAGATTGATGTTTGACCATTTTTGTGTTGGTTGTTTTGGTTTGGTGTTTTGGTTACTACTTCCATAGGAGTTTTCGTATATTTGTTGGTTTCAGCAATTAGGTTGAAACGAACACTAGAGCACAAATAAGAATAGGGCGGACCAGAAGAACAGATGAGCTAGGCTGGAGAAGAAGAAATTAAATTGAGATTTCCATAAAGGTGGGCTTTCCTTTTTAAAGGAAAAGAGCATTGTTGGTTGTAGACGGGGAAGACGAATTGCTCATAAAGGCGAACAGGGAATCCGCACCACTTGATCGCCGCCGATATCAGAGAACCGATGCACCGCATATTCTCACTCACCCGGTCTCCATCCCACACGGCAACCTCCCCGCCGCCACCATGGAATACGAAACAACAGCGGAGCAAGCCACCAGAGACGCCTCGGGATTGAATGGGTGGGAAGAAGTTCAATACCCATCCCATAGCTTGATCTTTAAGTTTAGAAATCATTGCATTGCAATTTTTGGTTGTTGGGTCTACGACACATTCGCCGGAAACACCCGCGATCTTGCCGACATTTTTCCTCGGTCGACATACAGTTTTTTTATTGCGTTTTTCTCCATTGATAGGGCCAGAAGTGAAGAGGCGGACCTTGTTGCCTGGGTTGTTTAGTGATTGAATGCTTGATGGGGCGTTGCCAGTAGGGGCGACGACTTAGTAGCCACTAGGGTTTCAACGAGGGTGAGAAAGAGAATGAAGGCGCGTAGAGTCTCGTACTTTCTGGGCATTTTGGGTTTTTGGATTCCTAATTTAATAAAATTTATATGACATGCATAATTAGGTAAAGATATATTTGAAATAATAAACTAGTGGTATATTTGTAAATGTGTTTTGAGAAAAAAATAGTTTTTGAGAATTGAGAGAAGTGAAAAAGTGTTTATATGATTTTATTGATAAAAATGGGGTTTTAAGGAGTTTTATGGTTTCATTGATATTTTTGCTCTAATCACCAACATACCCATAACAAGGGTTAACTTTTATTCTTATAAAATTAGGGTTATTTTTTAATAATTATTCATAAAGATGAGGTTCTTTTCTGCAATTTTCTTGACATTGTACATCATTACAACTATTTTCTAATTTAAAAAATATATTCACCCTACGCGAATTACATCCACTTAGGCCAACAACTGCCCTTATTCACTATTCTAGTTGCAAGTGGTAGTTAAAATCCAACCCCCCCCCCCCCCCCCCCCCATATTCACATATCCCATATTTAGCGACAACTTTTTTGTGGTCGCTAAATCAACAAATTTTTATAGTGAGTAACGGTGCTTGTCTTGACAGATTTTTGTATGAGAGGCTTGGATGGCGTCGGTGGCGAGAAATTCTTCGTTAAGGCTCACCCTAGCGAAACCTTCTTTGACATCGATGGGTAACAAATGCGTCCTAATGCAAAAAACATATCAGGTGATGAAAAAAATTGGAATTAAAAGCAAATTGTCAATCATAATCCACAAAATATAATAAAAATTTATAATTTAATAAAATTTATACGACATGTGTAATTAGGTGAAGATATATTTAAAATAATAAATTACAAGTATATTTGTAAATGTGTATAGAAAAATAAATTGTTTTTGAGAATAGGTAAAAGTGAAAAAGTAGTTTTATTGTTTTATTAATAAAAATGGGATTTTAAGGAGTTTTATGGTTTCTTGATATTTATGCTCTAATCACCAACCTACCCATAGCTAGGGTTAACTTTTATAAGTTATAAAATTGGAGTTATTTTTAAATATTATTCCTAAAGATGAGGTTCTTTTATGCAATTTTCTAAACATACTTCATCATAACAATTGTTTTTCTAATTAAAAAAAATATATTCACCCTACGCGAATTACAACCACTTAGGTCAACAACTGCCCTTATTCACTTAGGTTGTGTTTTTCACATAGTTAATAAACTAGTTGAAGTTAAAAAAAATAGTTAAAATTAATAAACTAGATAAAAATTGAGATAAAAAACTAGTTAAATCAATAAATGGTGTTTGTTGAAATAAACTAGAGTTTCTGGATTGACAATTAACCTCCATTCTACTATATTCTCTCTCCTACCCACTACCTATTCTCTCATTTTTATTGGTTCATTTTTTTATTTTTCTTTTTTCTTAATCAAATAAACTAGATAAACTAGCACATAAGCTAAAATTTTTAAGGGAAATTCCTTTTGGTGTCCAAGAAAAAAAATTATGCCTTTTGGTGCCCCTCTACTTTACATAAATTTTGTCCCATAGCCAAAAACACCCAAAATTCATTTTCCATCCATTATTTTCTATTTCTGTTAAAAACATAAAAAAATAAAAAGTTAAAACAAAGCAATGAGCTCATCTTCCACGACCCATCCCTCTCAAGTGTCCACCCTCTCTGGCGTCGACCACCACGGAGGCGCTTCAAGGAACCGCCGCCGCTAGCAGCACCTGCAACATCAACAACGTTGCTTTCTCTCTCGTCGACTTCAATATCCTCGTCGACGTCCTCACCTCTCAAGGCCACAGGGACGAAGCTCTTCGCGGTTTTTCCTCTCCCTTTATCCATGCTAACACCTTTAGCTAATCACTCGTTTTCATTTCAATTATGCGAATTTTACGATTTGAGTCATTTGGTAGCGATTTGAGCCTTCTTCCCCAATTTCAAATGTAGTTTGGAAAAAAAAACCTAATTATTTAGTTATTCCGGTGCTTTGAAAATGGCATGCTGAAGTAGAAATTAATGATGATTTCTGTTTATGGTGTGAGAATGTAAGCTAATTTCGCGTTGATTTTGATTTTGCTGCTCTGAAAACGGATCTAATGGCTTCACTGAACAAGGAAGTGAAATCCTTGGACGAAGATAGTTGGATGTTTGAGGGTCCTCGATCACGAATCAATCATAAATCAAGAAGATAGAACTCGTTCTGTTGCAGAATTTTTGCACAGAGAGAGAGAGCTATAAATGAATTTTCTCAACCAGGATAGAACATCGTTTGATGCTATGGAATGTATACTTAAGTGGCTCTTTCTGCACTAAGACCAGTCAAATTTGAGAGGGGTGGTGGGCCGTGGTTGATGAATTGCTCATTGTTTGTTTGATTTTTTTTAAATTTTTTAATAGAAATAGCTAAAAAGTAGATGGAAAATGAATTTTGGGTGGATTTTGGCTACGGAACAACATTTATGTAAAGTAGTTGGGCACTAAAAGGAATATTTTTTTTTCTTGGACACCAAAAAGAAAAGTCAAAAACTGAAGGGCACCAAAAGAAATTTCCCAATTTTTAACTTACCATTTTAACTAGTTTAGTTTTTTTTGGTCGAAATTTTAACTAGTTTATTAATTAATAACTAATTTATTTTTAAATGAAAAATATAGTTCATGTATTTTTTTCAATTGATTATAATTTATTAACTAATTTATTTAAAGAAGACATTAAGTATTTTACATCATGAAATAAAGAATCCTTATAAGATAAATTAAGAAAATTATTCTGAATGCTGAGGACGATCTGCAAGGCATCAATTTCGATTTCAAGCCTTTCAACGTGCATTGAAGTCGCAACTTGAAGACCAAAGAGTAAAACATGTGTTTCCGCCATTTCCACAAACCAAGCAACAGATTGTCGTCGAGTCACCGCAGAAATAATAAAGCCATATGAGTTACGAATAACAAATCTGAGACCTACCTTCATATCTGGAAACAAAGTAGCGTCACAATTTAATTTTAGATTGGGCGAGATTGGCGGCAACCATCCTCGAATTGGAAGTTGAGTCCAGTTTGATAGTGGAATAGTAGTCTGAGCATATTGAACAACTGTATACTGGTGTACCATATTAGAGGGACCTACCAGAACAGATGTCCTGCGATCCACTTGATCTTAAAAAGTCCATTGATTACAGGATGTCCAAGCAATCCATGAAAGCAACAAAGATTCAGTAAGACCTAGAATTCCCGAAGAATCCAAGACTAAAAAAGCCAAGTCATGTAGGGAAGAGGTAGTAGCAGCTTGCAGCATTGTTAGTAATGTCGAATTCGACCAAATCAACATATTGAATGGAAATTGAAAGATAGCATGCCAAGTTGTCTCATCAGCCGCTGAACACTTTTCACAAATAGGAGTTGGAGTAATATGTCGAGCAAACAAGTTCGCCTTAACACTCAAGCAGTCTCGAAGCAAACGCCAAGAGAAAACACGAAGTTTGGGAGGAACATTAAGATTCCAAATAACATTCAAGAAACGACCAACAGGCTGAACAAAAGGTAAATTATTGGAATACACTTGTAAACCAAACTAGTACCCACTCTTAACATTGTAAATTCCATACTTAGTAAACCTCTAGAATTGAGCATCCATTGTTTGAGTAATAGACAAAGGAATGTTTAAAATCGCCCTGGCATCTAGGATTAAAAAGTTGTTGAATCAGCTCTAAATTCCAAGTGCGGTTGGAAATAGTTATCAAAGCTAAAACTGTCAAAGAAAAATCAGAATTTGCCTAAGCAGTAGGAGATCGAAAAGAACTACCATCAGGAAGCCACACATCATCCCAAACATTGATATTAAGGCCTTTACCAATTCTCCAACATAAACCGTCAAGCAATAAAGTCGTTGCACCCATATACTACTCCAAGTATAACTTGGATTGTAACCTCGAAAGGAGGATACGAAATCAGTATACCTATGATATTTGACCTTTAAAACTCATGCTAAAAGAGAATCGGGAGAATGCATCAAGTGCCATCCTTGCTTTGCCAATGGAGCAGAATTAAAAAACTTCAAGTCAAGGAATTCCATTCTTCCGCTGAGTTTTGGTTGACATAAAGATTCCCAAGAATGCCAATGAAGTTTTCGCTCACCATCCTTAGAACCCCACCAAATTTTGGCAAGTAAAGAGTGTATCTCATCAAAAAGAGTATGGAGTAAGCGAAAAACATTCATAACGTATAAGGGAATGGATTGCAAGACTGATTTTGTAAGAGTTTCCCGTCCGGCTTGAGAAATGAGTCGTTCTTTTCAACCATGGACTTTTTTTTCTAGATCCGTTCTTTTACACTCACAAAGACAACCTTTTTAGATCTTCCAACAATAGTAGGCAATCCCAAGTACTTTGAATATCGATCAACCTCACACACATTAAGAAAGGTTGTTAATTCACTTCTCCGTTGGGCACACACATTTTTACTAAAGGTTGTTAATGTCTTCTTTAATTTTTTCTTCTTCCATATCCTATGTAAGTCGGGTTGGAAATACGATAGCTCATTATCTTGCTCGTCCAATTTCCAATAACGGCATTGAGCAAGTGTTTATAGAAGACATTTTGTCGGGTGTAACCACTTTAGCAGAACTTGATATATAATACTACATCATGATTCCTCAAAAAAAAAAAAAAAAACTAATTTACTTATCTTGCCAAACACACCCTTATTCCAGTCGCAAGGGCAGTTAAAATGAAACACCCCCATAAACTCAACGCCGTTGTTCGGCTTCGGTTTGGGTTTCTCCTGGCTTCGAAAAGAGGAGGAGATGATGGAAATCGATGGATTGGACGGAGAGATCAACGGCGATACGGTCGGTACGTGTCTGAGCAGCTACGTCGATGACGGCACCGTCGACTCCCACCGTTACTACCTAGCTCGGCGTACATTGCTGGAGATGCTGAGGGATCGAGGCTTCATCATCCCTTCCGCCGAACTTGACTTCTCTCTTCAAGATTTCCGCGATAGTTTCGGACCCCGACCCGACCCCGACCGCCTCCGTGTCATCACCTCTCTCCGTTCTGACACCGATAAGAAGGTTCTGTGATTCTAGGTTTTCGTTTTCCTGGTTCAATCTAGGGTTTTATTTCCTCCTATTTATGTGTTCGCAAGGTTGATTTTGTGTTTCTTGATTATTTAACCGATGATGTTGCTTCGAATGCATGTAAGAGGACACATGGTTTTAGCAGCTTTTTGCACAATTTGTTTGTTTTTTCCAAAAACTGAGCTAGTAGAGTTGAGTTTTGATGACTGTTTACTTGTTTTGTGGTGGAATCCTGTTGCTACTGTGGAGTGTATAGATGATTGGCTGAAGCCTCTTTCGCATTTCACATCTTACTAAGCAAGGTTTCAAATGAAAATTGCAGATGCTGGGGTTTTTTTGCGGGCCTGCCGTGATTAAAGTGAATGTTATCCGGGGCATTTTAAGTCAAATTGCCAACAGAGAGAGTTTAACTGGGCTAATCTTAGTGGTGCAAAACCAGATCACTAACCAGGCATTGAAGTCCCTTGATCTTCAACCCTTTAAAGTAGAGGTTTTCCAAGTGAGCTCTCTCTTGTACCATATGATATAGCCTGTCACTTTACTTCTCTCTTTAGCTATAGTTAAATCGAGTCTCATGTTATATACTTTTTCTTAATTTCCCAGAGCATCATTCTATTGGAAGATTGGCTTTTATACACTGCCTTTGAGATGGATTTAGTCCGTATATCAATTTTGGTGCATTCTAACTAAATTCAGTTATTATTGTCACATAGCTGAATTTTAGTTTTTCATGGGTCTATCGGGTGTACCCCTTTCCCTTGGGCAGGGGTACCCCCATCTTTACCCCCCAGATTCCGCTGTAGCGGAGCCTCACTGGGTTAATGATGATGATGATGATGATGTTGTCTTATTAATGAATTTCATGTTTTGTGGTTGTTGATTTATCTATAGTAACTATGTCTTCCTTTCTACATTGGTTGGTCAGATTACGGACTTGCTTGTGAATATTACTAAGCATGATTTGAAGCCAAAGCATCGCGTACTAACTGAGAAGGAGAAACAGAAGCTCCTGAAGCAGTACAATTTGGATGAAAAGCAGGTTAGCTGTTGTTCATTTACTGATTGCTAAATTAAGTGATTGGCTCGGAGCTTTTGCGTTCTTTAGGGAAAAAACTGCCAATTTGTTTTTTAGGCCAACAACATTTATGTCAGTTTCTGGGTTAAGTAGTGTTTCTGGTTCACTACACTTCACATGCCATCCTCTCCATCTAAAACCAACATTTTCAACAGTACTGGCTGGATAGCTGGCTGGCTGATATCCATTGCTTTTGTTAAAGCTCATGATGCACCATAAGGGAGAATTTGAAAATTTCTTAATAATAAATGCTAAAATACACATTAAAGAAATAGTTGAGTTTTATAGGGCACAAATCCCATAATTAGCAGCATTACTCATGTTTTCAATGCTTGATTCGTACTGCATTATCAGACCACATCGCTCTGGTTGAGTGCTGAAGATAATGAGCCAGTGCTTCTATTTAGGACCTTGTCGAGATGAGATGCCAGAGCCTTACCCTCTTGATCCTCTCCTTTCAATTTATTATGACAGTTTCTCCTGTTTCCGTTATTTTTTTTCAGCTACCAAGAATGTCTCAGAAAGATGCAGTCGCTAAGTATTACGGACTGGAAAAAGGGCAAGTGGTCAAAGTGGCATACAGTGGAGACCTGACCCAATCACATGTAACTTACCGCTGTGTGTGGTAATGATAGATTGGAGACGCCTTCTTTCTGTAGGATTCAACAGCTAAGCACTGTTTAGTTTTGCCTCTCTTCAGGATAGTCTTGGTTGAATCTTCAACACTTGCCTACCTTTGTTTGTGGTTCTTACAGCTCATGTTTGTGTTCAATTTATATGGAAACTTGAATGTTCCTCTCGTTCCAGTTTGAGTGCATTATCTTAGGACTTACAGTTTGTGACTAATTGTCTTTGCACTTTGTCATCTTTTTTTGGTGGGGGCACTGCGCTGTACTTTCTCATCTTTGAAAGTCCAAAATGGCAAGACTTGCTGTGAATATTTCTGTATCTCCTGTGAACTTGAAATATATATGGTGTCCTCATGATTGTTGAAGCCCGGGGGATTGAACTGACTATTAACACGACAAACTTATACTTCTGCTGGGAGAAGAAAGTAACTTATGTGATCAAAATGTAAACCGGAGTAATGAAAGGCTGGGTCCTACGCTAATACATCTGCTTAAGTGCGAAATATGTAGCTGCACCAGGGCTGAGCAACATATGTTCCAGGTTATCCTTATCCAGGTTCAAACATGAGCCGTTGTTTATTGGAATTTGAATTAAGAGTTTGTGAACATCTCGGGTAAAATAAGCGTACAAGAAGTTCATACATAAACAGTTTGTTTTGTTGTTTGATCTCCACCCCACCCCTATTAGCAGCATGTGTAGGATCACCATGGCATCTGATGTGATGTATTTGTAACTGTACAAAGCTTGAGAGCTTTGATTTTGATGTGATGTATTTGTAACTGTACAAAGCTTGAGAGCTTTCATTTTGGTAACTCGATCGCAATTAAATACTCATGTACTATTAAGTTGCTGAAGTTATTTCAGAAAAATCTCAATACATGGGTACACAGGCAATCCCTTTATACAACAACAACACCAACCTAGTGTAGACTTGCCTCGAGCAGGGTTAGGGAGGCCATGATGTACCTACTCTTTCCTCGACCTAAAGATCGAGAGGGTGTGCAAAGAGAGGCCTAAAGACCTAAAAAACCCAGGAAAAGACGACAGGGAGAGAGAGAGAAAAGCAGGAGTGAAAGATGCGCCCTACTAGCCTACTGCTACCGCTCCTCCACCGTAATCTTCTCCCTCCAAATGATACGGAATTGATGAGCTCGAGCACTTCATTTCAATTTATTTTATAGGTCCCAATCTTGTCAGCTTTAATCCTCCTCTTCTTTTACTTGCAAGACTTGAACTTTGGATGAGAAGACTCAAACTTTAAAGTTTTATATCACTCCCTTGGATTGCAAAGCAACAAGGTTTGTAAATTGATTGGTTAAAGAACAAGTAACAACTCGATTGAATGTGTTTGAGATTGATTTGTGTTTAGAGAAAGGTGATGGACGAATGAGGGAGAAGAATTTCGAAATTGGTTGTGCTTTGTGTGTTGGACGAAAATTCAAGAGAGCAAGAGAGATAATTGGGTTGAAGGTCCCTGGAATAAGAAACAAGGTTTCTATTCAAAGATTTAATTCAACTTGTCTTGAAAAGAAAGATATTCTTAAAAGATATTGTTTTCTAAAATAAATTCTACCTTAATTAAAAGATATTATTGCAAGACAACTAATAACTTAGGCACCAAGCAAGATCCATATTACTTTCTAAATTTATCCCACTAATTTTGCATGGTCCAAATTGATAAAATAATATGTTCCCTAACTTGAAAAACCATAAGCCCACATAATATGGCCCATAATACATGGTTCATATATGTAGAAAATTCTATTAAAATTAAAAGCATATATAGAAAGCACTATAAACAGTAAGTCTAGGATAAGCATGAAAACAACTCTTGCATGTGAGTGTAAATAACTCATGCAGGCGCTCTTCATCTTCCAATGTCGACTTGAAAATGGATGAATGATATAATGTAGATTCTTCAAGACCGTTTTAAACTTGAAAGCTCTTGATCTCTTGAATGGTCTTGACCTAATATGTCCTCTTATCCTCTTCCATGATTCCTTATTAGTCTTGATCCATATCATTCTCCTCCACTTGGCCTCGAATCGTCCTCGATTCAACGTTGTGTCTAGGCATGAAAGGAGTAGAAGAAAAATTATACAAAGGAACTTCAAAAGAGACAAGAAGGTTACTCTTTAGCAACATCTTTCCACTTGGAAGGAAACTTCTTCTTGAAGAGCACAACTTGTTCGGGCAAAGAAGAATGTGGAACATAGAATGTCGCTTGAAATGATCTCCATGATGGATGAAACTACTTGGGCAAGACACTACACTTTGCAACCTCTTCTAATTGACCATCACCATACTGAGGATGGTAATGAATGACCAACTTGGACTCATAATGCTCAAGATAACGCTCATGGACATCACGCCGATGTAGTGGAATGTAAGGCGCAATGATTAACTTTGAAGTGTTGTTGTTCTGTTGAGGAGTGTCATGAATCGTGTCGGAGTAGTCTCATGTCAAGTTGGAGTGTCTTAGAGGCCCGGGAAGGGGGTCACGGGTCGAGAAGCGGCACCTAGAAGCTTCAGAGAAGGGATCACGACTCGTGACCTTGGGATCACAGGTCGTGACAAGATGACTGGGGCCAAGTGCCAGGTTGTGAGGCCCGTCACGAGTCATGACAGGGGGCTCACGGGTCGTGAGCAGCCTGTTGAGAGGCGCAATTGGCTCGTCACTGGTCGTGATGGGTGGGTCACGACCGTGACCGGCCAGCTGAGGGCTTGTTGTCTTCGTTGGCCCTTGTTTCGGCGTCGAGGATGGCTTGTCCTTCTTTTGTTGGGCTTCCCGAAGTATCCCTTCTGACTTGTCATTGTACTTGAGCTCCTCCTCCACTTGAGGAGAGTCTACATCTTCGGGGGTCTGAGAAGGTGCCTTGGTGATGTTGGGAACATCCCGTGGCGGAGAAGAAGAAGATATATTAGTAGAAACCGAATTGGAAGAGTAAGAGGTGTGCCTTATGTGGCGGGAATTTGCCAAAACTTCTTCCATTCATTGGAGGTAATGGTATATACCTTTGTGCAAGTCGTACCAAAGTATCAACATCAGTGACATGCTGACCATCAAGATATTCTTTGATTGATGGTTCCAATCCATCTAGAAAACGACTACAAAGGCGAAATGGTAATAATGGAACTCCAGCGGTATCCATAAATTCTTCAAGCTCCATAAAGAAATCGAGTGGAGAAAGAGATCCTTGCCTACAATTTGCCATCTTATTCAAACGCTCTTGATGCTCATATGGAACAAATGTACGTCACATCATGAATCTCAATTGAGGTCATGAGGCAATTTGTGAAAGGCCTTTTTCCCATCGGTCTCTTTGAAGTTTTACCAACCAAGTACGAGCAGCTCCCACAAAGCGACATGTCACTCCATACAATCGCTCTTTTTTGGTGTGGTAATAGTATTCTAGGAAAGAAGTTGTGGCTTCTTCCCATTCAAAGTACCGTGTAGGGTCAATGATCCCATCAAAAATCTCTAATCGATGTGGAATATATGCTAAACTAAGGGTTTAAATAGACATAGATAGCCAAATGTTCTATGCTATTCTTAAAACATATTGTTTCCTAAAATAAATTCTACCTTAATTAAAAGATATTATTGCAACACAACTAATAACTTAGGCTCCAAGCAAGATCCATATTACTTTCCAAATTTATTCCACCAATCTTGCATGGTCCAAATTGATAAAATAATATGTTTCCTAACTTGAAAAACCATAAGCCCACATAATATGACCCATAACACATGGTCCATATATGTAGAAAATCCTATTAAAATTTAAAACATATATAGAAAGTACTATAAATAGTAAGTCTAGGTTAAGCATGCAAGCAACTCTTGCATGTGAGTGTAATAACGCACGCAGGCGCTCTTCATTTTCCAATGTCGACTTGACAATAGATGAATGACATAATGTAGATTCTTCAAGACCGTTTTAAACTTGAAAGCTATTGATCTCTTGAATGGTCTTGACTTAATATGGCCTCTTATCCGCTTCCATGATTCCTTAGTCTTGATCCTATCTTGATCCATGTCACCGAAGGTCCCTGCAACCTATCAGGTCCACTGAAATATCCAACAAGTCTAGATCCCGTTTTATAACTTCCTTCCAACTCTTCTTCGGTCTACCTCTGCCCCTATGAACATCGTTAAAAACCATGCCCTCACATCTTCTTACCGGGGCCTCTGGTTGCCTCCTCTTTATGTGCCCAAACCATCACAACCTCGATTCCCTAAACTTCTCTCCTATATTAGCCACTCCGACCTTGTTCCTAATCACCTTGTTTTTTTATCCTGTCCAGCCTCGTGTGTCCGCACATCCACCTCAACATACGCATCTCTGCTACCATCAATTTCTGCTCTTACACCTTCTTGGTAGGCCAACATTCCGCCCCGTACAAAATCGCAAGTCTAATTACTCACTTGTAGAATTTGCCCTTTAGCTTAAGTGGGACCTTTTTGTCACATAAATTCTGAGGCAGCCCTCCATTTATGCCAACCCCTCTGAGTCCGATGCTTGATGTCCTCATCTATGTCCCTGTCACTCTGCAGAATCGATCCTAAGTACTTGAAACAATTCTTCTTCACGATGGGAACACCTCCCAACTTTACTTCCTCGGTGGACTCATCTACCTCTCCAAACTTAAACTCCACATACTCTGTCTTGGTCCTGCTCAAACTAAAACCTAATGCTTCAAGCTTCTCCCTCCAAACCTCGAGCTTACTAGCAACTCCAGCCCTCGACTCATCGACAAGCATAATGTCTTCGGCGAATAACATGCACCACGGTACCTCTCCTTGAATCTCCCGAGTCAACACATCCAAAAAGAGTGCAAAGAGAAAAGGGCTAAGTGTTGACCCCTGGTGCAACCCCACCCTAACCGGAAAGTAATTTGTATCTCCCCTGAGCTACGCACGCTGGTTAAGGACCCCTCATACATATCCTGAAGAATCCTAATATTAAACATATATTCATATTGGTTTTTATTACATAACCAACCTAACAGAAATGAAGTAGTTTAACCTTGAACTGCGACACCTGGTAGCATGGGTGTGGGGGTGTGATAACGATCACCTTGGGACATGCCCGCTGGAGGCCATTGAGGAGTCGTTGGGCTTGAAGCACCTAAGAGATTGAGTCAGGTGGCTACCCCAACAGTGTTCCTTTAGGTGCGCACTTCGATGCCCACCAACTACGCAGATTGGGCCCAACCATGCGTTTTCCTAATTCAACAACTGCACTTGAACGTCCGATTGGCTTTGACTCTACTACTCTAACGATCTTTTTATCGTCAAGCAATTTGTTGGTACGTCAATTGGATTGACTGTTGTTGCGGATCTTGTTGATCACAATTTCCTTTTCGGGTAGGAGATTACTCCTTTCCATCCTCTGATTGATTCAAACTTCTTGGATTGACCACTAATGTTTCGTTCTATGCATTATCTCGTCAAGGATGCGTTCACGACGGCCCCACGATGGGCATCAAATTGTTTAGGGTGAAAAGTGACTAGTGTTTCACAAGCGAGTCGAGCCTCCTCTCGCCTTAAGGTGGTCACACGACTAAAATGTACACTTCCATTAAAATTGAAATAGTTGTGACTTTAAATTTAATGAAAAATTGATCCGTTCTAGGTCAAAGTTATAGGAGAGAAACCGACGACACCTTAGTTTGGATTCCCATGTGAAGATCAACCATACAACAAATCAAAAGAGCACACATATAGGGGGAACTTTTGTGACACCATTATACCCTATGATGTATACTTAGTAACAACTTATCTCTTATGTAAATAGATAATGCACATATAACTATCCACGTAAGCACATAGTAGAAAGTAACAACCATATAAGGTTTCACACATACACTTATGTGTAGTTACCTTTTATACTAAAACCTCTATCACTCTAACTTATATTACTACCCATATGTCTAGGATGCAAAATGAGGAGGAGAAGGTTGCATAGAGCTTCAACTGACTGACCTGTATGTATGTGACCTCTAAAAGAGACACATCTTAGTAAAATCTAGCTGAACCTTAAAAATTGTTTTGCGATTTACGTGAGTCGCATACTTAGTGAATATAAACCATCATCAATTATTTCACACAAGGTCAAACATTTAGTCCATATACGTATACACACATATTATATATATGTCATATATGAATTTACTATGCAAATACAAATGCCGATATTTCCAGTTTATTATTCTGTGAACTCTTCAAGCCTGAATCTGCCCCGAGTTTCCATATACCGATTTTTTTCCATATACCAACTTTTTTCCATATACCGGCTTTTTCCCATTACCATCTCTTAGGCATCTTAGGCCTCATTTTCTCATATACCATCTCTTAGGCATCTTAGGCCACTGCTGGAAAACGCGTCTGTAGCCAGGAAAATAGACACGACTTCCGCCACAAAAATAACCACGAAATCACGTTAGCCACGACATCCCCAACGGATTGCCCTACGAAAGGTACCCTGGGGCTAAAACACGCGAGGCTAAATATCACTCTGGAAAAGAACCACAAAATTCTAGTTTTGTGGCTATTTAGCTGCAAATAATAGCCGCGAATTAGTTCATTGCTAAATGTGTGGCTATTGGCCACGAAAGTCACGTTCAACCATATTAGCCAAAATTGAATTTCGTGGTTGGTTTTGAGTGCATCACCATCAAATGTTAGCCACAAATGTATTTTGTATCTAATTTCGAGTCGAATTTGAACGCATAATCGCACCTATTTCGTGGCCATTAGCCTTGAAATTTGCCATGAATTTATTTTGTTTCAAATTTGTGGTTAAATAATTATGCATTTAAAAAAATAAAAAAATATTATACTATAATATATTTGCTAATTTTTCTCTAATGTTCTCTAGTTTAGTCAAAACAATAGTAAAGTACAGAAAGTTGGACATCAAAAGCAACAAAAAAATGCAAACATACAAGAAGCAATTGAAAATGACATAACACATCATTATATGTCATAACACATTTAGTATGTTTGATACAATTATACAAACATTTTCTGAAACTAATGTTGCTAAGCATCATGAGTCTTGGAAAGCCAACTTTTAACACATCTTTAGGCTCCTTCTTTATACCCTTCTTGCCCAAGCATCTTGCTTCCCATAATCGTTTTCGATCTAGAAAACAAAACCAGTCACATGATTCAGTTGTATCCAAGTGCACACATAATGTAAATTAATGATGAAATGTTGATCATATGCACATCAAACAAGGAGATGTTGCAAGCAGGAAGTCAAAACTAGTATGCTTCATACATTATTGATGATGGGTTGATGACTCTATTAGTAAATTACGACTCTATTTACGACTCTAATAGAGTGCCCCATCAATGTCCAAACCAATTTGAGATATTAAATTGCCCAATCAATGTCCAAACCAATTTAAGATGCATCACCATCACCAAAACGTTCTGAAGAAAACAAACATCTTATAAAACCATACTAGTCCAAAAGGTGTTGAGAAGGATGAAATGTAGCTTGAATGAATGAACAAAAAAAATGAATGCAATGAGAATTAGGACCTCAGATGATATACTAGTATCCTTTATTAACTGCATACATGTTGGAATGAATCCCCAGAAGATATACATTAAGCCAGAATCACTCACCAATATAGTTTCCTTAAACATCAACAAATCCTAATAGCACATAATAGTACCAAGGAACCTGCAAATCCCACCAGAGAAAAGGGTCAATCAACTATTTTCCACATCTTAATTAGGCAAAATCACAAGTCTAAAGAATTCAGATAGGCTGATGAAGATCTCGTGATAGCTTGTATAGTCAATTCCATATAGCTTGTAAAGAGATAGGGATGAAAGTAGAAATCCAAATACGTATGTTATATGCAAATAATGTGCTGACTCAGAAAGCAAAAGCTCACATAGCAAGAATATATCTTTGTTATGTAACAAGAACAAATTCACAGCCTCTAGTTCATCTTATAAACAATCTTCTGTCAGTAATTGAGCATTTATGGTCAACTCTCAAGCAGTCGACAGTCACTCTAAGAGTGAGGGGCGGAAACTAGGAAAGAAACGACTGAACAAAATGTGAATGTATCATAAGATGTTTATTGTTGATTGCAGAACCAGCAGATGCCTGAATCAATTTTTGTGATTCAGAAAAGGGTACGCCAAATGATTTCAAATTTTTGTTTTTTATGGTAGGCCAAATTACTTCAGGAGCAGAACAGTGTGCTTGCAAAGAATGTTGGTACCAAATTGATTTATCTAGTTAAATTCACTTATAGCTTGACCCCAATTACACACTATATATGAAAATTAATGACTTTGAATTCTTTGTAATGATTAATTATGTGTTAAGGAGAAGCAGAAGGAGCAAGCTCAAGAGGCTCACCAGGATCAGCAAGACTGTGACCTGAACATAAGATGAAGAGAAGCTCATGAGAGTATAATTTGCAGAACTAGGAAAGAAACGGCTGAACAATTTTGACACAATGTAACAAAGGAAACGCTTAAGTCTTTCTTACCGAGATCATCCAAATAAGAGGAAGAGAAGCTCATGAGCGCCATTACAAAGGAAACAACCTGACCCAAAAGCAACGCGAACAACTTCTGGGTAACCGCTCAAGTCTTTCTGCAAAATACACATTCTTGTTAATATGGTCTATAACTCAGTGTTAATACACAAAATATAGACATCTTACCTGTGTTGAATCAAGTTTGCTACGTAGCTCACAACATTCTTCAACTTCAGATCCATCAGGTGCCGGAGGCAGGCCAAGAGTCCTAAGTCACAAAAACAATGAAAATTTGAATCTTTCTCACATAAGAAAACGATAAAAACAAAATTCAATTGAGAAAGAATGTTCAAACCGATCAATTTCGGAAACGAATTTGGAGACATTGACGAGGCGGAGAAGATGTGCCGGCGGTGAAGAATTCGAACTCCCCGAGTCTGTCGTTCCATCATGATTTCCTCTCTCGATCAATTTGGAGACGAACTATCCTCCCTCATTTCCAACCTCCGCCTCACCTTCGTCCGGCGGAACCGGAAGCAGCCAAGCCGCCGCCGAGCCATCTGGTCCTGAATTGAGACTTTGACGAGGCGGAGAAGACAAGCGAGATTGTAGACTTTGACGAGGCGGAGAAGACAAGCAGCCGCCGAACCGGAAGAGCGAGATTGTAGACTTTGACGAGGCGGAGAAGAAAAGCCGCCGCGTTCCATTCTGATGCTCTCTCCGTCTCTCGTGTTCCTTACTTTAGGGTTTATTAGTTGAGTGAGATGGACATTTGAGCCCCCACATTAGAAAATAGGGTTTGAGCCCGCCGAGCCCGCCAATAATTTAGCCCAAAATTTCGTTTCCCTCCAAGCCCGCCAATAATTTAGCCCAAATTTCATTTTCCCTCTTAAAGTAATAATTCCTTCTATTAAACCCGACGTTAATTTTTGCAAACATTTTTAACAAATTTTTTAAAAGTTGAATAATAATTTTTAAATAAGTAGGATTATAATAAGTTATAAAATCATATTCACCCATTTTTTAGTGTAATTTTTAATATAATTTAAAATTCTAGATGATAAAATTAGCAAATATTTTTTAACAAAATTAATTTTCTTAAAAAAAATTATTTACAAGAATGAATGATTCTAAAGGAATATAACGATTTCTGTGGTTCTTTTCCAGAGTGATATTTAGCCTCGCGTTTTCTAATAAGAATGAATATAAAATTCTAAGGGACTATAACGTTTTCTAATAAGAATGAATGATTCTAAAGGAATATAACGATTTCTTATAAGAATGAAATGTTCTAAAGGAATATAACGATTTCTTATAAGAATAAACTATTCTAAGTGAATATAATGTTTTCTTATAAGAATGAATGATTCTAAGTGAATATAACATTTTCTACGTTTTCTTATAAGAATGAACGATTCTAATAAGAAAGAACGATTATAAATGAATATAATGTTTTCTTATAAGAATAAATGATTCTAAATCAATATAACAATTTTTTTTTATAATAATGAATGATTCTAAGTGAATATTATGTTTTCTTATGATAATGAACGGTTCTAAGGAAATATAACGATTTCTTATAAGAATGAATGATTATAAAGGAATATAATGATTTCTTATAAAAATGAACGATTCTAAGTGAATATAACGTTTTCTTATAAGAATGAACGATTCTAAGTGAATACAATGTTTTCTTATAAGAATGAACGATTCTAAGTGAATACAATATTTTCTTATAAGAATGAATGATTATAAAGGAATATAATGATTTCTTATAAGAATGATCGACCCTAAACCCTAAACCCTAAACCCTAGACCTTAAACCCTAAACCCTAGACCCTAAACCATAAACCCTAAACCCTAAGAAATATAACACTTTCTTATAAGAATGATCGATTCTAAATGAAAGTAACGCTTTCGATCGATTCTAAAGAAATATAACATTTTCTTATAAGAATGAATGATTCTAAAGGAATATGACGATTTCTTATAAGAATGAACGACTCTAAAGGACTATAACGATTTCTTACAAGAATGCGTTATATTTTTCTTAGGATTTAGGGTTTAGGGTTTAGGGTTTAGGGACTATATTGATTTCTTATAAGAATGAACGATTCTAAAGGACTATATTGATTTCTTATAAGAATGAACGATTCTAAAGGAATATATTGATTTCTTATAAGAATGAACGATTCTAAGTGAATACAATATTTTCTTATAAGAATGAATGATTCTAAGCGAATATAACATTTTATACGTTTTCTTATAAGAATGAGCGGTTCTGAATGAATATAACAATGCCTTATAAGAATGAACTATTCTAAGTGAATATAATGTTCTCTTATAAGAATGAACGATTCTAATAAGAATGAACGATTCTAAATGAATATAATGTTTTCTTATAAAAATGAACGATTCTAAATGAATATAACAATTTTTTATAACAATGAATGATTCTAAGTGAATATTATGTTTTCTTATGAGAGTGAACGATTCTAAAGAAATATAACGATTTCTTATAAGAATGAATGATTATAAAGGAATATAATGATTTCTTATAAGAATGAACGATTCTAAATGAATATAACGTTTGCTTATAAGAATGAACGATTCTAAGTGAATATTATGTTTTCTTATAAGAATGAACGACTCTAAAGAAATATAACGATTTTTTATAAGAATGAATGATTATAAAGGAATATAATGATTTCTTATAAGAATGATCGACCCTAAATCCTAAACCCTAAACCCTAAACCCTAAACCCTAAACCCTAAACCCTAGACCCTAGACCCTAGACCCTAAACCCTAAACCCTAAATCCTAAGAAATATAACGCTTTCTTATAAGAATGATCGATTCTAAATGAAAGTAACGCTTTCTTATAAGAATGATCGATTCTAAATAAATATAGCATTTTCTTATAAGAATGAATGATTCTAAAGAAATATAACGATTTCTTTATAAGAATGAACGACTCTAAAAGACTATAACGATTTCTTACAAGAATGAACGGTTTTAAATGAATATAATGATTTGTTATAAGAATAAATGACTCTAAAGGAATATAACAATATGTTATAAGAATGAACGATTCTAAATGAACATAACGATTTCTCATAAGAATGAACGAATCTAAATGAATATAACGATTTCTCATAAGAATGAACGATTCCAAATGAATATAACGGTTTCTCATAAGAATGAACGATTCTAAATGAATATAACGATTTCTCATAAGCATTAAAAATTATGAAAATTATTAATTTTCCTAGGAAGTCATTTATAATTTATTAAAAATTATTAATTTCCTAGGTGAGCATGATTGATATTTTATTTTAATAAATATTTTTTTTATAAAAGCTTATGGGTAATATTTATTAAAATTTTAAAATAATTGTTATTTATAGTGGAAATAATTTTACAAATAATAAAAATTAATTAGGAATGGGCTTGTGAGGTAATAGAAAATCTGATGGGCTTGGGAGCCAAAAAAAATGGGCCTGTTTTTGGATCACCGTACTCGGCCCATATGGAGGAGCAACCCAATCCAAACGTACTCTTCTCCTCTTCCTTCGTTGAAATCTTGTCGTTATTTCTGAAGATTTACCACGACATGAAGAACTCGTGGTTAATCTCATGACTGTTTCTGCCAATTTTTCCAAACAAACAAAGTTAGACATGAAATGAAGAACTCGTGACTAGTCTCGTGGTTATTTCTGCAGATTTCTCATGAAATGAAGAACTCGTGGCTAATCTCGTGACTGTTTCTGCAAATTTTTCCAAACAAACAAAGTTAGACACGAAACGAAGAACTCGTGACTAGTCTCGTGGTTATTTCTGCAGATTTCTCACGAAATAAAGAACTTGTGGCTAATCTCGTGACTGTTATCACAGATGTTTCCAAACAAACTATGTTAGACACGAAAATAAGAACTCGTGGCTAGTTTTGTGGTTATTTCTAAAAATTCTAACGAAATGAAGGACCATTTATGAGTCAATGATTCAAATTACCGACACAAATATCCACAAACCTAGCCATGACTAGTATGTGGGTACTTAGCTCCAGACTTTGTCCTGAATATACACACGAATCTTTTTTCATGGCTAATTAGCTACTACTCTAGAAACGAATCTAGATGCGCAAAAAATTCGCGTCCATTGGGCCTTAACGTTAGACACGAGCTTGTTTTCATGACAATATGGCCAGAAATCTACAACCAAATCTAGCCGCGCTCACTTTTCGGGGCTATTCGGCCCCAAAACTAGCCACAACTCTATATTTCATGGCCACATTACCGCAAACTGAAATATTTGTGGTTAAACTTATGGCCGTTGCCACCCAAATTACCCTCGTCAAAATTCGTGGCTAAATATTTTCTGGCTACAGACGCGTTTTCCAACAGTGGGCCTCATGTATGACCCTTAGGTCTCTTTTGTATATAAATTCAGGGCAGGACAGTCACATCTCCTTTTAATCTCATACAATATGATATGCAATTAAGTGCATCCTGTATCGAAAAAAACCCTTTGAAAATTATAGAGCAACTGATTTCTCGATCAAAAGCAACTGTAGATCTAGATTTGGAAAAATCATCGAAATCCATATAAAGCATTAACTAATTAAAACTTACCAAATCACGCTTATACTCGAGATTAAAACCCGATGGAAGAGATCTTGCACCAGATCCAGCAAAAACAACAAAAAGCAAACTCATTCCTTTTTCTCCTTTCTTTTTCTCTTCTCCGTACGTTAATTTTGTTTTGCCTTCATGTATAAGGAATCACCACCTCTCACACATATATGATGATGATCGAAGGGTCAAAACTCATTTACTACAACTTTTACCCTGAAATAATTATTAATTAACTTTAAGTTAAAAAACTTTTTAAAATATAATAAACCTAATTGGAAAATAAATATTACTTTTAAAAATTCACTATATATCATGCCGATATGCTATGCATATGCTAAATATTAATGAATGCAAAATGACGTATACACTTTGGTCGGGGATGTTACAACTTTACACAAATGGAACATATAATTCCTAAAGTAAGAGAAGTTCTAGAATTTGTAATGTAATACCCATAAGATACAAACGTAGTACAATTGTAAGATCTTGATGATTCGTTCTATAGAGGCATCTCTTTGTGCTCCACTCCTAGACTCCTAAAAAAACACATCCATAGAAAAAGTCCAGAGGCAAAGAAGGAATAAAAAATAGAATCCATTCACAAAAGAAGAATCCACCTATGAGGATCCCACATAAAAAACAAATTATTTATGTCGTTCGACAACAAAGACAAAATCCTTACGTTTGGCAATAGTTTTAGACCGTTTAAATTTGAAAAAATTTGGATGCAGAGAAAAGATTTTGGGAACCTGGTACGAAAAACTTGGAGAACTCAATTCAGGGATCGAATATGTTTAATTCGGTCAAAAGACATGGCTTCTAAAAGTAAAAAAATTAAAATTTGGAATAAGCATACGTTTGGCAATATTTTTAGACAGTTAGAAGTAGGGATGGAAATGGGGCGGGTTTGGGGCTGGGAATAACCTCTGTTGGGCTCCTCCGAAACAGGCCCAAATTTGGGAGACCATTAACATGAGTTAAGCAAAGCCCATTACTATGATCGTCAAGCGAGCACCATAGCAACGACGTGGGGCGAAGATCAGGGTAACGTCTATGGCATTAAGAGCAAGGGCGACATCTGCGGGATTTGCTCGCACATCATAACTCCAACAACAGTCACAAGGAGAGGGGGGATATAAAAGCACACGAGGGGAAAGAAGAGGGGATCATCGGCTCTGGCACCATTACACTTTCATAAACTCTCGAAAGCATCAATCCTTCTTGTATTCAAATATACAGTACACTAATCTGATAATTCTCTTGTGATTTGGGAGGAACTAGCATCCTATCGACCATTATAAATCGATCGTGTTATCTATTTCTCTTTCCTTCCTACTTTCTTCTTCTTAAGCTTCGTCTTGTTTATAAGCTGTAACGCGTTACAACTGCTTTTTGGTTAGGTTTCCCTCATTGTAGCAGGTAACACCTTTACATGGTACATCTGCCCAAAACAATTGGCGCCCACCATGGGTCCCTAGCCAAAGAAAAGTTGTCAAGAACTGTAAGCTTTACCCGAGCAAGATGGAAGGAATTCAAACTACTTATAGTCACGTCGAGGACGCCGAGAACAATGAAATCACTCAAGGGGTCGGTGGTCAACAAACTGGGAACGAGACGGAAGGGGGTGAGCATCACTCTGATGGGAATGGCAACCCTATCACCTCCACAGCGGCAAAACAAGGAGGAGTAGTCGACTCCGACACCATCGCTGAACTCCGCGCACCATGCTCGCCTTACAACGGGATTTGGAGAATCAAAAGAACGCTCACGCCAAATTCACTGAGGTAAACGAAAAGCAAATCGAGACTTTAACTAATGAGCGTAATCTGCTTCAATCTCAGGTACAATCAGCACCAAATCGGCAATGCGTTATTGGAGCAATGGAGGGCATCGCTCGACGATTGGACATGGAGGATCCAAATTTCACAACCCCGGATGACACTAGGCCAGTGACTGGCTATCAGGTAAATGGTAATTCATTAAGGGCCGTTAGGGAAGATGTCGAGGTTACCCAACTACAGGAACGCCTCAAAGCCTTGGAGGACCTAGTGACACAGGTCCCTGGGGCCCCACAACCGATAGCAGTAGAAAGACAGGATGGATACACTGATTCTCCCTTCGTACCCGCTATCGTGAGGGTAGACATCTCTCAGAAATATCATGTCCCTGATGTACCCAAGTATGAGGGGGTTACGGATCCGGACCAACACGTAGCTGCATTTAAACAAGCTATGACCATTAGTATAGTTCCTTTTGATATGAAGGAAATTGTTATGTGTCGTTGGTTCGGTAACACGTTATATGGGCCCGCACTTAATTGTCATTCACACTTACCCCTTGGGAGTATTTCATCTTTTGCTGAGTTAATTGACAAGTTCAGGATAAGGTTCGCAAGTAGTCGACATGCTAAAAAGCGTTCAAACGACTTATATCGCATGGTCCAAAAGACCGGTGAATCCTTGAAAGCTTTTCTTAACAGGTACAATGAGGAATTGGTAACCATAGAAGGATGCGATGTCGCTACAACTGTGGAAGCATTCCGAAGAGGCATCTCAGCTGGTAACCCTGATCTTTATCGTGAATTAACTAAATATCCTTGCTCAAATTTCGATGAGGTATAGGTTAAGGCATTGGCACATGTACGGTTTGAAGAAGATGACCTCTTCACCATCAAAGCTAAGAGTCCTCACCGATCAGAGCGCAGGCAGGGGCGACGAGAAACCAGATATGTTCCATACCACAATCCATCCCCCAATAAACCAATTGTAAACACGGCGTTCGCCCGACAAAGTGAGCGATATGAAGACCCAAGGCTGCCTCCTAAGTTATCTCTCTACAACTTTCGGGTGGATGCGACAAAGGTTGTACGAACGCTTAATGGCATAGGAGATACCGTCAAATGGCCAAGGAAAAGTAACACACCTTGACACCAAAAAGATAAATCCAGATGGTGTGATTTCCATTTCGATCATGGCTACAGGACGGACGAATGTATCACATTAAGGAAAGAGGTAAGCAAGTTGTTACCTCAAGGATTTAATATCAGAAAGAGCCAGGGAGCAACTAGAACGCAACAAAGAAAGGACTAGTCTGCAACCACCCCCGAAGCATACAGGAGTGATCAACGTCATCACTAGGGGATCCGAAATTTGTGGTGTAACCTATTCCGCAGCTAAGAGAATTGCAAGGAGTACCCGGAGAGAAGAGCCCAAAATCTTTGTTCGGAGGGGTCACGACGTGATTCCCATTACCTTCGATGACATCGAAGAAGAGGAAGTTCATCATGATTATTCAATCATTTCCTTAACAGTAGCAGACTTCCTCGTTAAAAGAGTTTTAATTGATAATGGAAGTTCCACTAACTTGCTTATGTTGGATGCCTACAATTTAGGCCTAGGCTTGGACGACACTGTCAAGAAGTCTACGACTTTGGTGGGCTTCAACGGTGAATCACGCAACACGTTGGGGAAATATCATTACCAACCATCGCAGGAGGGGTAAATTACCAGGTAAAATTTCAAGTACTTGATTGTCCATCACCTTTCAATGTTATCATGGGCAGGCCCTAGATCCACGGGATGAAGGCCATTCCTTCAACTTATCATCAATGTTTAAAATTCCCATCACCATGGAGAATACAAGAAATCAAGGGGGAACAAAAGATAGCAAGGGAGTGTTACTTTGTGACCATGAGGGCAACAACTTCGAAAACTCCACAACTCGAGGCAGAAATGAAGTCGTCAAAATAGCAATTAAAGGACTGTAAGACTCCCACTTACTACGTGAAGCCGGAAACACCGAAACTTGAAGAAGTATCCCTTTATCCGCTCGATCAATCCAGGAAAATCAGGATAGGAACATATTTGGAGCCAACTCTATGAGGGCAATTGGTGGAGTTCTTACGGTCCTACAGTGATTGCTTCTCCTGGTAAAATGAAGATATGGTGGGAATTGATCCTAACGTGATCACACACGCGCTCAACGTTAATAAAAAAAATCCCCCCCCCCAGTTTAACAAAAAAGGCGTAAGTTCGCGCCCGAACGGAATCAGGTAATAAACGATGAGGTAAAATCCTTACTTGAGTCTGGGAAAATTAGAGAAGTAAAATATCCTGATTGGTTAGCAAATGTGGTTGTTGTCAAAAAGAAAAATGGGAAGTGGCGCGTTTGCATCGACTTTACCGACTTGAACAAAGCATGTCCCAAAGATTCATTCCCGTTGCCTCACATTGACGCAATGGTGGATGCAACGGCGGGACATGGGCTTTTGACTTTCATGGACGCGTTCAGTGGGTACCATCAAATAATGATGAATCCTGACGACCAAGAAAAAACCGCATTTGTAACGAATCAAGGCACTTATTGTTACAAAGTTATGCCTTTCGGACTAAAAAACGCAGGTGCTACTTATCAGAGATTGGTTAATAAGATGTTTCAGGAAAAACTGGGGGATACGATGGAAGTGTACATCGATGACATGCTAGTCAAGTCTTTGAATGCGGAAGATCACACCCAACATTTGGAAGATGCATTCTAGATTCTACGGAGTTATCGGATGAAGCTGAACCCAACTAAGTGTTCCTTTGGAGTTACGTCAGGAAAATTCTTGGGATATATAGTGACGTAGAGAGGAATCGAAGCAAGTCCGGACCAGATCAAGGCAATAATTGAGTTGCAATCGCGAAGATGTGTCAAAGATGTTCAAAAATTGACAGGACGAGTAACAACACTCAACCGGTTCATATCCAAGTCATCAGACAAAAACAATTTATTTTACGACATCTTGAAGAAAAACAAGTCATTCGAGTGGACAGAAGAGTATAATGTCAAAGTCGGAGTTATGTTTAGTAATGGCTTCTATTAAGTTACGACCTTACTTTGAGAGTCATTCTATTACTGTGAGGACTAACTTTTCAATGATGAGTATAATGTCAAAGTCGGAGTTATCATGTCGCCTGATGAGGTGGTTGATTCACCTCAACGGGTATAATATCACTTACGAGCCATGAACAACATTGAAGTCTCAAGCCTTGGCGGATTTTGTGGCTCACTTCACTCCTACCTTGCCAGAAGAAGAAAATCAAGAAATATTACAGGTAGCAAGATCGTTGAGCAACGGTAAATGGAAGATGCACATTGATGGGGCGTCAAATCAAGTAGGTGTAGGGCTGGGGGGTAGTCTTGAAGTCGCCACATGGAGATAGGATAGCCCAGGCTATTCGATGCACGTTCAAAGCTACCAACAACGAAGCAGCATATGAGGTACTCATCGCAGGATTACTTATTGCCAAGGACTTGAATGTGCAAGAAATCGAGGTAATATGCGATTCATTGCTTATTGTCAATCAAGTCACGATTTCGTATGCTGCCAAGGATTCGAAAATGAAGGAATACTTGGAGAGAGTTCAAGAAATTATCAAAGAATGCAAACATTTCGAGATAAAGCAAGTACCTCGAGATGCTAATGCGCAAGCCGACGCCTTAGCAAATTTCGGATCCGCAATTGACCCAAGAGAGTATGACAAGATATCGTTCGTGTATCTGGATGTACCATCCATAACAAAAGAAGCAGACGTGTTCGAGGTACGGGATTCTGATGCAACTACTTCATGGGTAACCCCTTACTTAAGGTGGTTACGAGATGGAGTTCTACCGAATGAAAAAGAGGAAGCTCGACGACTTAAGGAAAAAGCTTCTACTTTCTCCATTAAAGATAACATCTTGTTCAAGTGGATGTCATCAGGATTGTACGCACAATGCGTGAAAGAAGAAGAGGTACAGAAGGTGTTGCGAGATATACACGATGGGGAATGCGGAAATCACACAGGGGGTCACAACTTGGCAAAGAAGGCAAGCAGGATGAGCTACTATTGGCCCACTATGAACAAAGGCGCATTGGAGTTTGCTCGAAAGTGTGACGCGTGCCAGCGTCACGGACCTATTCCACATCAACCACCAGAGTTGTTACATCCTATAACTTCCCCTTGGCCATTCATGAAGTGGGGAATGGACATCGTAGGGAAACTCCCTCCAGGTTCAGGACAACGCGTTTACATACTAGCCATGAACGACTACTTCTCTAAATGGATCGAAGCCGAAGCCTTCAAAGAAGTAAGAGACACACAAGTTATCTCCTTCATAAAGAGAAATATCCTCAGCAGATTCGGGGTATGTTGAGAGGGTTTCTTGACAACAAATAAATTTATAATCAAGACCCCGCTGTGTGTAATGAAGTCAGGTTCGTCCGCAGGGAGAAAGTCAGTACTAAGTTCTGTTACTTGGAGCGCAAGTAATCAACAAAATAAGGGTTTTTATAAAGAGAAAGAGAAATCTAAGGTTTAGGATATCCCCACAACAACAATTATGCATACAAACGTTTATGAAACATAAAGATCATGCTTTTATAACATAAAGGTGTCAACTTTCGTCAACCTAAGCAAGTAAATCAACTAACTTTCGTTCAATCAATAAACTTACTATCTAATCTCTTTTACTTCAACTAGGATAGATCCGCTTTCGCTTCAAAAGCCTAATTTGACTATTCCGATTCAAGGTTTCCGCTTTCACTTCAACTATGAATGAGAAATTTCCTATCAACTTTCGTTTCAAGGATTAAGAACAAGAGAATAGATTCATGCAATAAAAACAATCAAGAGATGATCATAAACAAGCATGCACAACCATTGTTGGGTTCAACCCCAACCTTAGAGAGAGAAAACTACTCACAATTCATTATTAAAAACATCTAAATTAAATTAAAGAAAAATGAAAAGCTTACAACCGAATCCAAAACAAAACTTGTCTTCCAAGAAATCCCGAAAATTCGTCCCTCTCTCTCCCATACACCTCTCCCCTCTCTCTACCCTAAAACTAGGTTAATTGTGGCCTCTCAAACTAAAGCTAGAACAAGAGTATTTATAGAGAAAAACCTCATCTATCTAGAAGCTATCTATAAGGAAATAAATCTTTAAAAGATATATTCCTTCTACAAGGAAATGAATCTAATAAAAGATATATCCCTTCTATCTAAATAAATAACATAAAAGGAAACTAATAAAAAGGGATAAAAATACATTAATTGCGCCGACTCTAATGTCTTCTACCGACACGGGACCCTCAGAATTAACCCCGTCAGGGTCGTTAGATCTTCATGCTGAATTCTCGAATTTTTGCTATTTCCGCACCTCGATATCGACCTAGGCAGGGTTGATATCGACCCTCATCAACATTGAAAATAGCTTTGAGTAAAACTTGCTTAGCGGATTCGTTACAACTCCGTTTGACTTGATTCTTTTTCCTATGTCTTTGTAACGACTTTATCTACCTCTTTCCAAGCTCAAACTTCATCTTCAATAACTTTATTAGAGTTCTTTTCTTCGACTTTCACTTCATTCTTGAGTGCTATCTTCAAGTGCTTTCCTCCTTTCATCAAGATATGCTCCAAAACCGCTTCAAAACCTATAAAAACACCACCAAAGCTTATGTAGACTCCATATCTTAAGGAAATACGAAAACCTACACAAACGACTCAAAATAAAACAAAACACAAAACTAAAAGAAAAGACTCAAATACACAAAAACACTCCCTAAAAACACAACTAAAAAGGCGGATATCAAATACCCCATACTTAGACTTGCTTGTCCTCAAGCAATCAACAAGACATTAACCAAAACCATCATCACATATATCAAGTAATAGCCCTCATCAAAAAGCAACTTCTGCACAAATGAATTTTAGACAAGTGACTTTAACGTCATCACACATATATGAGCAACTAATGAACACAAGCAAATCACAATCCAACCTCACAAGGGATATGTGTTTCACTCAACTCTCATGTGTTTAGGCTTATAAGTACAACTCTCAACTCAATCCTACATGCAAAAACTCATAGAAATTGTAACTTATATCACCAATCTCTCTACCAAAGATTGTCAAAACAAGTAAAATCATCAAGAGAACTTAGGCTCAATGGAAAACTTCATAGAAGCTTCCATTCGGCCGGGTTGTAATGGGGCTTGGTAATGACAAATAGGCATGGAAATATTTTGGCTATGTGGTGCTAATAATATACGGGAATCAAAGACTCCTAAAACTCACATATATATCCAAAACTCTTATAAAAGATTATACCAAACTCACTCAAACATTATGCTCAAACTCACTTTTTATCCCAACTAATCTTGCTTACAAACACTAAGGAAGATTTGGCTCATGCACACTTTATTCATTGCTCAACTCTTCCCCGTTTTTTTTCTTTCTTTCTCCCTTATGATTTTCATTTTTTTTCTGTGGGAGGTTCGGTACCGACCCTGCAGAGTCGATAACGTGTTATGCTCATCATTTTCTTCTTTCTTCCTCTTTACTTTCCACTTCTTTTGTAAGTGCATTCAGAGAACCAAACTCCTTTTACAGAACAAACTGCAAGATTTTACTTTACCCAACCCATAATTACCCCACACTTGAACCAAACAAACTCACTCAACAAAACCATCATAATAACCAATACTAAGTCCTAATCCCCGGATAGGGTCAAGCTTATATCGGCTAGGAAAATAATTTTGTGGAGCTAAAAATAAAAGGCTTCAAGGCTCAAAGAAATTGGCTTCAAAAATAGGGATAATGTAAGGGTGGATAAGGATTAATAAGGCTCATGAAAATAAGTTCTCTATCATATAATTTCACAAGTAATGAACTATAATCTTACAGAGGCTTCAAGAAATAGATAACCATCACAATTTCAAGAGATAATATGCACATAAGAGAGTAAATCACACAAAAAAGAGAAGAGGGATTATTGATGTTCTCCCTATAAGGCCAAAAATATCTCACAAGGTAGATCATTTTGTTGGATTGCAATTAAACTCATGCTAAAAAGTCATACATGCTCAGTTTCATCACAAGCTAAAAATTCACAGAAAAACAATTTCGTGGTAGACTCAGGCTAAACCATCAAAGATATGCTAAAAGGATTTACATGATTATGCAAGCAATTACTATCATAGAACATCTAAGTGGAATATTATCAATCCTAAAACACAAACAAAGACACAAAAACTGAGTTTCCTTTTCCCCATACCCCATACTTAAACCAAACAGTGTCCTCACTGTTTAAAGCAAAGACATAAAAATAAAGAGGATAAGGAAAAGGGAACTCACAAAATAAAACTGAAGCGGCTTGAAACCATTGATCACTTGAGGAGGTTTGAATTTTTTTCGGTCCGGTAGAGGTCGGTACCGACCCTGTGGGGGTCGATATCGAACTTGTTGTATGTCCACTGATTTTCTTCTTTGTAGCACTTCTTCTTCTTCTTAGCACTTCTTAACTTTTTGTACCTGAGTCACTTTAGAAAAACTTCTATCCCTACTACACTAATCTAACCTAAAAACAAGTCAAAAGAAAGCTAGCAAAAAGAACTAAGAAAGCAAAAACTAAAAGCAAAAGCAAAAACTAAAAGCGGGTTGCCTCCCGTAAGCGCTATTTTTAACGTCGTTAGCCCGACGAACTTACCTTGACGGATCAAGGCGGCTCCCAT
The DNA here is from genome assembly GCA_964016875.1 of Fallopia convolvulus. Classification (NCBI taxonomy): domain Eukaryota; kingdom Viridiplantae; phylum Streptophyta; class Magnoliopsida; order Caryophyllales; family Polygonaceae; genus Fallopia; species Fallopia convolvulus. The sequence goes on along the minus strand of OZ024721.1, from coordinate 33,749,862 downwards.
CTAGCTATGTCGGGTTCAAGGAAACCCCATACTTAGCCTTAAAAACATCAGAGCTTCTCTCTAGGACATTCGGTCCTCTATCATCCACAAGTATGCTTGGAATTCCTACATTAGGGTTAGTATAATCCGAAAACCAAGGAGGCTTCGACTCTTTCACAGTATGAGTAGTAGGAGTTGTAAAAGAAGGATGAAAGAAAGGATCATGACCAGAATCAATTAGATCAGATCAAGGAGACTTACCTTTTTTACTTTGAGGAAGGGTCGTTACCGAGGGTATGTGGGTCGTTATCGACCCCACTGGATCAAGGAATGCCTCGGTATCGTGCCTGTCTAGCCCAATAACGGGTTGGAATTCACCCACAATGTTGTGATTTTTCAGATAATGGTCGGTACCGACCCACCATGGGGGGTCGGTATGCTTCTTAGTGGGTGTGACCTCCTCTAACTGTCTTGTTTCTATACTCAGAGAAGGGTTGGTACCGACCCATGGTGGGTCGGTAGGCTCCTCGTTGATGCTTTTAGCAACCTCATTCGCGGCAGTATTGAAGCGAAACTCGACCTTCTCTTCCCCAATGTAAAATGTGAGAAGTCCCTTTCTAACATCTACACGTGCCCCTGCGGTGGCTAAGAATGGCCGTCCAAGAATGATTGGTACCATAGGGTCTTCTGGCATCTCCATCACTATGAAATCGTTGGGAACAAAGAATTTGCCTACTTGCACAGGAACATCCTCTACGACTCCAATGGCTTTGACGCATGATCCATTTGCCATGAAGAGATTCATATTGACAGGTTCCAGCGGTCCCATATTGGCTTTGGACCAAATAGAGAGTGGTAGGAGACTGGCACTGGCACTTAAATCGCATAAAGCTTTAAACTTGTAAGCTCCAATCCCTATTGTTATAGCAAACTTACCTGGGTCACCTAGCTTCTCAGGGAGCTTTATAGATCGGACTTCCCTTGACATCTCTGAGATAGATCTTTTCCTGCTCAAAATCTCTTTTAAAAATTTAGTGTAGGCAGGCATTTCATTAAGGGCATCAGTAAATGGAATAGAAATATTTAACCCTTGAAGAATTTTAACAAAGCGTCTAAACTTTCCTTCCGTGACATCATTGGCTTTCTTAATCGGGAAGGGAAGAGTTTTAGACGGACTCGGAATGGATAGAGACCCGGATCGAGGCCCTACCGAACTGACAAGAGGGTCGATCGGTGTTGGAGAAGGGTCGATATCGACCCTAGGGGGGTCGGTATCGAGCTTAGAATCCGGTTCAGAAGACTTACCTGAGTTGGGGTCGGTATCGACCTGCTGTGGCTTGGTATTGACCCTTGTGGGGTCGATATCGAGCCTGTTAGGATCGTCGTCCTCGTTGTCGGGCTCTTTCTCCTTGGCTTCAGCATGGTCCGATAATTGCTTTCCACTTCGAAGATAGATGGCTGCTATTTGGCCTATCGGGTTCTCTTCGGGACGACCCGGTAATTGCTCTTGAGGTCTCGGAATTTGTGCAGCCAGGTTGCCAAGTTGGGAGTCATTGCTCTTCTTCCATGTTTCTAGCCCTCCCAACTGTGCTTGTACTCCATTCAACCGATTGTTAAGGTTGGTTTAGACTCCATCAATCTTGCTATGAACTCCATCAATCTTGCTATGGACGTCATTGAATTTATTATGGACTCCATTAATGCCCTCTTGTAACCCTTTTACCCATGAAGGTACCTCTTGATATCCCGGTGGTCTGTAGGGAGGAGCCTTCCTTTCCTGTGGTGGAGGGGGTGCATAGTTGCCCCAGGTGGGCTGATTGTTGTTCCTCCCTGCATAAGAATTATGTACTTGGTCCCCATAGGGACCTCTCATATAGTTAACTTCTTCATATGCCTCAGCAGCACGGACCTGTTGCAAGTTAGTGCAGGCAGAAGTAGCATGGGATTGAGACCCACAAACTTGACAAGAAGGAGATGATTTAAGATAACTTACCTGCTTCTTCAGGCGGTTGATCTCATCTTGCAAGAATTGGTGCTTCACTTCAGGGTCGACCTCATCCTTGTTCGGATTGTAGAGCCTTTGTTGGGGATGCTGGGCTTTTTACACTCCATACATTGCATCATAATTGGTCAATTTATCCAACAATTCCCATGCAGCGTTAGGCTCCAACTCTATAAAACCGCAAGCAATATGCAAATTGAGGCGGTTCTTTGTCTCAACAGTTATCTCCTGTAAGACATATTGCGGTTGACCATGGGTGGGGCATTGCCTCAGCATCTCCTTGAATCGCTCCCACATCTCCACGAATGTCTCGTTAGGCAGCTGGTGATAAGAAGTAATTCGCTTCCTTAACTCCGTAGTCTTGGTAGGTGGGAAGAACTTTGTCATGAACAAGTCATGTAGAGTTTCCCATTTCTTTATTTTCTTGGGAGGTAGGCTCTCTAACCAGCTCAGGGCCTTTCCTGCAAGAGACCACTTACAAGCTTTCAATAGAACATATTCCAAAGAGACACCGTTAGCAGCAATAGTATCATATAAATCAAGAAAATTTCTAATATGTTCTATCGGGCACTTAATGGGTTTTCCCTCAAACTGAGCCCTTTTGATCAAGGATATGAATTGAGGTTTGATCTCAAAGGTCTTCTCTATCTCGGGAAGCTCTATGGCTGATTCTGGCACCCTCAGTTCCGGGTGCATGTATTGCTTAGCATTCCTAGGGATATCATTCAACTGCTCCTGTAATTGAATACGTTGCTCCCTTTCTTGATCTTTCTCGGCTTGCAACGCCTCCATCTGTCTGCGTAGAGCAGCCATCTGTTGGGCAATATCCTCAGGAGTAGCCATTGCTTTGCGTTCTCTTAATCGGCTGTGGAAGGATCGCTCGGGGTTAGGGTCAATTATTGAATTAGAGACAACTCCGTGTCCTTCAGCTGGCATATACTGTAAACAAAAACAAAAAAAAACGAAATCAAAAGCAAAACGGGTTCTCAAAGAGGGTCGATACCGAGGCCTAGAGGGTCGGTATCGGGCGTACAGTGATGCCGAAAAATAAAAACTAGAAGAAAAAGCTAAGCTCTGTCGACAGGGTCGGTACCGACCCTAGGGGGGTCGTTATCGACCTTAGGGGGGTCGTTACCGACTCGGCTGAGTCCCGAAAAACTCTAAAAAGAACAAAACTTGGCACTATTGAAATCTCCCCGGCAACGGCGCTAATTTGTTGAGAGGGTTTCTTGACAACAAATAAATTTATAACAAGACCCCGTTGTGTATAGCGAAGTCAGGTTCGTCCGCAGGGAGAAAGTCAGTACTAAGTTATGTTACTTGGAGCGCAAGTAATCAATAAAATAAGGGATTTTATCAAGAGAAAGAGAAATCTAAGGTTTAGGATATCCCCACAACAACAATTATGCATACAAACGTTTATGAAACATAAAGATCATGCTTTTATAACATAAAGGTGTCAAGTTTCGTCAACCTAAGCAAGTAAATCAACTAACTTTCTTTCAATCAATAAACTTACTATCTAATCTCTTATACTTCAACTAGGATAGATCCGCTTTCGCTTCAAAACCCTAATTTGACTATTCTGATTCAAGGTTTCCGCTTTCGCTTCAACTATGAATAAGAAATTTCCTATCAACTTTCGTTTCAAGGGTTAAGAACAAGAGAATAGATTCATGCAATAAAAACAATCAAGAGATGATCATAAACAAGCATGCACAACCATTGTTGGGTTCAACCCCAATCTTAAAGAGAGAAAACTACTCACAATTCATTATTAAAAACATCTAAATTAAATTAAAGAAAAAGGAAAATCTTACAACCGAATCCACAACGAAACTTATCTTCCAAGAAATTCCGAAAATTCGTCCCTCTCTCTCCCACACGCCTGTCCCCTCTCTCTACCCTAAAACTAGGTTAATTGTGGCCTCTCAAACTAATGCTAGAACAAGAGTATTTATAGAGAAAAATCTAATCTATCTAGAAGCTATCTATAAGGAAATAAATCTTTAAAAGATATATTCCTTCTACAAGGAAATGAATCTAATAAAAGATATATCCCTTCTATCTAAATAAATAACATAAAAGGAAACTAATAAAAAGGGATAAAAATACATTAATTGCGCTGACTCTAATGTCTTCTACCGACACGGGACCCTCAGAATTAACCCCGTCAGGGTCGGTAGATCTTCATGCTGAATTCTCGAATTTTTGCTATTTCCGCACCTCGATATCGACCTAGGCAGGGTCGATATCGACCCTCATCAGCATTGAAAACAACTTTGAGTAAAACTTGCGTAGCGGCTTCGTTACAACTCCGTTTGACTTGATTCTTTTTCCTATGTCTTTGTAACGACTTTCTCTACCTCTTTCCAAGCTCAAAATTCATCTTCAGTAACTTTATTGGAGTGCTTTTCTTCGACTTTCACTTCATTCTTGAGTGCTATCTTCAAGTGCTTTCCTCCTTTCTTCAAGATATGCTCCAAGACCGCTTCAAAACCTATGAAACACCACCAAAACTTATGTAGACTCTATATCTTCAGGAAATACGAAAACCTACACAAACGACTCAAAACAAAACACAAAACTAAAAGAAAAGACTCAAAGACACAAAAACACTCCCTAAAAACACAACTAAAAATGCGGATATCAGGGTACCATCTACCATAGTATGTGACAATGGGTCCTAATTCATCAGCGACAAAAAAAGATCCCTTTGCCAGCAATACAACATTCAGTTGGTGATGTCTACACCACGATACCCTCAAGCCAATGGTCAAGCAGAAGCAAGTAACAAGGTGATCATCAACAACTTGAAGAAACGCCTTAAAGAGGCCAAAGGAAGAAGGGTCGACGAATTACCCCTTATTCATTGGTCAGATCGGACAACTCCCAATACTGTGACCGGGCATACGCCTTTCTCATTGGTGTATGGATGTGAAGCCGTATTACCAGTTTAGATAACCCTACCAACGGTTCGATATGGTCTTACTACTGAAGAATCAAATTTAGCGAACTTGTTCCATCATCTAGATACAGTTGATGAATTACAAGATGAGGCATCAGTCCGCATGGCGACATACAGACAGGGGGTAGCTCGGAGTTACAACAAAGGCATCAAAGTAAAAGTGTTTCTGGTAGGTGATTGGGTACTGAAAAAGGTTTTCCAAAATACCCAAGAGCTCAATGTTGGCAAGTTGGGAGCCAACTGGGAAGGACCCTACCAGATCACGAAAGCCGTCGGAGAAGGAGCTTACGAATTAGTCTCCCACGACGGAAGGATAGTCCCAAGAAGCTGGAACACGATGAATTTAAAACTTTACGACTTCTAAGAAACAAGCAGGTACTAATTTACTACTTGATTTTGTTTATCAAATGCATTTACATCCTTTCACACACACGAAACGACAACACCATTACAAAACTAACAAGGGATGCCTTATGACGTTACAGGCCAAAACAAGGGCCCTCGCCTTACAATCAGGCAAACAATGTGCACACAATGACTAGTCGCAAGATGCGAGAAACGAGAAGAACATGCTAACGATTCTAGAGCAAGAGGAATCTAAATCAACAAAAATGCTTATGTAAATAGTTTAGATTTTATTAATACAACACGAGTATCTTACATCTTTACATTATTCTATTACACGTCTCGTTCTTCCTAAAGCATCTTTTACAAAAGCGCTATTACAACATCACTTAGTCAAACACGACTAAAGGTCTTCTTACCAAACACGTTGACCTTCAGAAGAAGCCTTTGAAACCTGTATTACCTGCAAAATAGATAAACAAACAAAACACCATGCTAACACAAAACAACATACACAAAAGACCCTCAAAACATGATATAGAGGGTTAAAGAGATTGTCTACACAAACGGCCCTAAAACAAGTGTCCATAGAAAATTTAATGTTTTCAAACCCCGACACACTGGGGGTACCTGACGAGCACTTTTACGTCGTTATAAAAGCACTATCAAAGAAAATTCCTAACTTCCTAACCTTAGTAAAGTGGAAGTAAGGGTCGAACCCACAAAGACTCGGAATATTTGTATAGTAATATTACTAAATTAAAGGGGGATTTTGCGATTGTAAACTAAGATCTAAATTATTAAAACTAACTAAAACAAAGCAAGTAAATGTGATTTAAGATTCAAATATGGAGAAAAGCGTCCAACCAGTTTCGTATCCATTGCGTACATGAGTTTTGATCCTCGATTATTCTTATTTCAATTTCCCTTGACTAATCTATTGTGAATTTATGAATTCAAGCTTAAGGTGGTTGTTAATATACACCATCTTTAACAACCTTTTAACCAATTAACCTAGAAAATCTTCTATGTCAAGTTGATCATGCAATTAAGTTCAAAGCTTTCAATAGAAACAATAATCATGAATTCCACCGTCTATTCACGAAGTCTTGTGATTAAATTCTCCGCCTTTGATTAACCTTATTCCACCGTCTATAAGTTTAATCAAAGGATTCATCCATGAATAATCAAATTCCACCGTCTATTTAATTATTCTAGTTGTAATTCAACCTAGAAGTAAATTAGGTGATCAAGCTATTATAATCCTAAGTGAATTTAATCGATTAAGCACGGAGAGATTCAATCTAGTCAAGGCAAGCTAAAATAATTCAAACATCACAAACAATCATGCATACAACTTCAACTAACTAGTTGGACATGAGAGAATTAGCTATAAATTGTCATTGAAGAAAAATAAAACTTACAAGAGTCAAATTGATATTCAATTGCAAAGCTAGGGTTTTTGTCTCCCACAAGTCTCCAAAACCAATCAAACTTAGAACACAAGAATAGTAGATAGCATCATCCAAATAAAACCTAGAGAAAATATTATATTACGTCTAAAAATATCCAAAAACAATCCTAGAGTCGGCCCACAAGATCTCGCAAAGCCCAAGTCAGCGTCGCACAAACGCGCCGGAGCGCGGTTTGACACCCCCAGAGCGCGGTCGGGCTCTGCCGCTTTTGACCGCGCTCTCGCCGCAGACAGTTTACTCCTCCAACGCGGTATATGCATTCAATCCGCAGTTTGGCCACTTCGCTTCTTGTCTCGTAAATCTTGCCTCGGATCTTCTCTTCAACGCTTCCTATGCATCCCGAGGTTCCGTCCTAAGCCTTCAATCTACCGTCTTCCACCTTCCGACCTGCAATCATGCACAAAGACGCGTAGATTCCGAACTAAACGAAAATAAAACCTAAACTAAAACTTAGAACGAAATCCTAGATAAAAATGCATAAAATGGAAATAAAAACATGCTCTAAGACCTATACCTATATGCTCGATCAAATTCCCCCATGCTTGAACCTTGCTTGTCCTCAAGCAAGACATAGAATCAATCACACCAGAAACAAGCAAGCCATGACTTCAATTCATTTTCAAGAAGCACAAACTTAACTATGAAATCTTTGCATACATTTATAGAAAGTTTCAAACCAAGCTATTAATCCATTCTAACCCTCACCAAGGTATATGTGTTTGCACTCAACACTCAAGTGTTTAAGGGTATGTGTTTTCGCTCAACAATCATCTTTGAATGTCAACTACCATTTGCTTGCATCAGTGCACTAAATCTCCACCACGAATGTTCAAATGCACAACATAAATCATGAGGTCTTTTTCAAGGTTGTAATGGGGCCAAGGTATAGACAAGTAGGTAGGGATCATTATATGGTCATGTGGTGCTAAATCCGGGAACTAGAACTAACTAAAACCCGAATTACATCAACACTCACTCTCAACACTTTTTCCCAAATTGTACTTCCTTTTCTTTCATTACTTTCTTTTAAGCACTTCTTTCTTTTGCTCAACTCTTGATTTTCTTTCTTTCCACAAACCCAATTGAGATTCATTCTTTCTTTTTCATTCTTCTCTCACAAGAACACTTTTGCAATTTATACATAGAATTCATCTCAATCAACCTTTCTAACCAACTTTCTCACAAGATTTTCAATAACATTCCCAACATCCTTAAACTTTTTCAACACTTTCAATTTGCACATTTCCCTTCTACTACACCTTCTCATATTTTCTCACAACCCCAAAATACAACAAATAACCCACAAAATTCCCCTAGTCAAATCCTAATTCCCGGATAAGGGTCAAGCTTATTAGGCTAGGAAAATTTTTGTGGAGCTATTAAACAAGGCTAAGGCTCAAAACAATGGGGCTACAAAAACAAAGGAATAATGCAAGGTGGATAAGGATATAAATGAGCTAAAGAAAATATGCCTCAATCACTTTTACATCATGCATTCAAAACATATAATGTGGCCTCGAAAAAGAATCTAAACGCAAGTTCTAGAGTTTAAACAATCAAAGAGATACACTCAAGAATTTCATGCAAAATTGGCATGTCAAGGCTCAAAAAGAATTCTCACAAGGCAAATTGTTGGTTAGAACTTCATAACTAGCTCAAGTTTTCACTTTCATGCATACTCCTTCATAATTAAGCAATTCTTATTTAGAACTTTCATCATAAACTTAACAAGTCATGGGATATGAAATCATGCTCACTATTTAAACAAGTGGTTCCAAGGGGAAAAATGAATCCTAAATGCAAACAAATCATCATTTTTTTTCAAATTTTCTGAAGATTTCAAATTTTTATTGGATTTTTCATGCTTTTAATCAATGCATACAAGTAAAAATAAACATGCACATGCAACTATATGATCTAACTATAACCAAGTTCTCATGACAAAATAAATAATCCCCTTCCCCCATGCTTAAACATTACTTTGTCCCCAAAGTAAAAGAAAACATAAGTGAAAAAAACAACTAACCTTATCACAAGAACTTGTCAAACTCGGGAATCTACTCCTCGGGCGGTGGTGGTGGTGGTGGGTATCCCGGGTATGGATACTCAGGAGCTGGATATCCGGGATAAGGCTGATAAGCAAAAGGCTGATAACCCTGCTCAGGCGTGTATGTGTCCATCCTCTGATGCAAATACCGGGTCTGCTCATCAACATAATCAAAACGGCTCGTCGCATAACCCCGGAAGTGGTTGAAATCAGCCGTCAGGCCATCCATACGAGTGTGCAACCCACTCACCTGAGTAGACAAGCCTCCCATCAACTCCACCAAATGGTTGTATAGGGCGGTAGACATGTTACCACCTTAGCCTTGTTGCTCATAGTTGTGTTGAAAACTAGGAACCTCTTCTCTATCCTCATGACCACCCTCTTCTTCTTCATCCTCATCCTCATCAATGGCCTCAACATCCTCTTCAGCAACAATAAACTCATCATCCTCTTCTTCTTCATCCTCCATATCCATAGAAGCACTAGCGTCCTCAATCTGCCTCCTAGATTGCCTTCTCCTCTTTGTCCCTCCAATCATTTCTGAAACCGGTATATCACCATCATGAGGGTGAATGAGCCATGTGTCAGCATTTTCCAGACCAGTATCCAACTTCACCCTCTCTGGATTAGGCAACCTCATAGCAAAAGAGCTATTGCCAATCACCCAATAGAACCGGTTGTTCTTCACATATAACACTTTCATTTTGTTGAAGAAAGACAAGTTCATAGGAAGAGGATCAATCCGACCCACACAATGCTCCAAATCAATACCAAACTGTTGGGCAAACCGGGTGATGATACCACCCACAACGATCCGACTATTGCTTCTCCGAACCATAAGATCCATGTTATGCATCATGGCGGCACCCATGTCAATCTTTTTCCCCTCCAAAATACCTCTAAGGAGAAAGATATCCTTCCTAGGACAATTATTCTCACCCTCTCCTCTGCCCGTGATAGAATGGGCAAAGAACCTCTGAACAATCCGAATTATTGGATGAGTAATACCCGATGCCTTTGTTCTAGAAGCCTGATACACATCGGTCCCAGAAAGTCGAACCCACTGTTCGTTGTTCATCCATGTAGTCCTAGACTCCCATCTATCAACATTTTCTTGGTACATGGTAAAGCTGAAAAGCTTGTTGATATCGGTAAGAGTCATGCAACTCATCACCCCTCCTAACTGAAAAATGCAGCGTCCTTCGTTAGCAAACCGCCCCTCTAAGATATGAGCCTCCAATGTGCTCAAAAACTCCAATACTAGGCCACGGTACACCGACAATCTCATACTCAATAAATTCAAATTAAACTCAAGCTTCCTCAATTCATCAGCCAAACCCAAGTCCGCCATCAAATCCCAATCAATTACCTCGGAGCTTGGATTTCACGCTCCTTCAAATCATCAAACCAGTCTAGATGCTTCATGTCCCGGAATTGGATACCAAAAGTCGCTGGTGTGATATTGTTTCCCGATGAAGAAGCTTTAAGCGGAGCTCGGGATCGAGATGAAGAAGGCGCAACAGTTTGGGCTCTAGATGATGCCGTTCGAGTTGCTCTTTGAGGACGACTCGAGCTCGAAGGAGCATTAGCCGGAGCTTTAGAACGACCCATGGTAGAAGTTACCTACACAATCAAAAAAACATCACAAGCAAACACAATTCGATTGCCCCGGCAAGAGCAATCCACCAAACAAGTAATAATAGACAATAATAGCTCTCAAAACACTCTATTCCCCCACTAACCTAGATTAATTAGCATGAAAATTAATTAATTTCGAAATTATGGAATTTTCAAATTCTAAACATGAAACTAACTCATAATCATGCTAATATCGATGAATCTAAACTCAAATTGAAGAAATTTGACCTAAAAATCCTTTAAATTGAGGTTTTTATGTAAAACCTAATTTCGATAATTTTAGGTTGAGATCTTCAATTTTTGGATGAATTTTGAAGAGAAGAGTGAGGAATCTTACTTGTTTGATGATTAGGAGTGCAAATCCGGCCTTGATTTGTGGTTGTTGGTCTTCAATGGAGCTTGAAGGTGGTATTTTAATGGAGGAAGGGTAGAGAAGGGTGTTCGACGGCTGTAGGAAGAAGAGGAGTGAATGGGAGAAAGCTGGAATATTCGGGTTTAATGTGCCAAAAATCGCCCAGAGCGCGGTTTGTGACCGCTGAGAGCGCGGTCGCACTATCGCCGCAGTAAATCGGCCTCTCACGGCGCGGTTTGGCTTGGTAACGCGGGGGCGCTCCGGCGGTTTTGGCGTCAGAAAATCGGCCTTGACTTAGTTCGTCCCGGGCTATGAATGCACATGCGTCTTGGCTTCCTCGAACCGCGTGTACCTATTTTCCGACTTGACCTACAACTAAAAATAAAAACAAACCGAAAACCACACAAAAACCACACAAAAACACACCAAAAACAAAACTAAATCTAGAAAACAAATAATAATTAAAAACAAAGCTTGGGTTGCCTCCCAAGAAGCGCTTGTTTAATGTCATTAGCTTGACGCATTACCGCTCATGTGTTTGGGTCATTTAAAACCGTCTCTTCAAGAATAGCATTGCTAAATTCTTCAAAATACGGCTTCAAACGCTGTCCGTTCACTTTCTGCACTGAATGAGTAGCTCCATCATCTAGAAACACGGATTTAGTTGGCTCGGTGATTGATTGCTCTCCAATTTAGGGCCCTGCAAAACAGAAGAAACAAGCTTCTTGCCTGGCATTGTTAGTAGCTTGGGCTTAAAGCCCGGTAGCAAGGGTGGTCGCTCATAGTGAGCGTTCAACTTAGCTACAACTTCCATCATTTCAGCGTTAAGCATACAATCCACTTTATTAACTAACAGATTTTCAAGTGAAAATTGCAATCCATCATGATCTTTAACATTAAAGAAGACCGGGACAGGCGTATCTAAAATATTAATAGAGCACAAAGAATTGTTATTGTAGGGAAATTTCATGGCATTGGAGATGTTATACTCAACCCTTTCCCCATCAAACTCCATAGTTAATGAGCCACTACGCACATCAATCTTTGTATTGGCTGTTTTTAAGAATGGTCTACCTAAGAGAATTGGAGTGGAATTGATGTTCATGTTTTTAGTATAGTTTTTAGTAGGTTTTCTTTGTTTATTAGGTCTAGTTTTGATAAGTTTAGGTTTAGTTTGGTATGTTTTTGGATAGTTTTGCATATTTTCATAGAAAGTATGGAAGCTACTCTATTTTGTGTATTTTGTAGGTTTTAGCAAGGAAAAGAGCTATATGGAGCTGAATTTTGAGCGCTACAGTGAAAGACGGAGGAATACAAGTTTGAAGAAGTCAGAGTCAAGGTTTTACGAGTTGAAGTGTAGAAGAAACCAAGCCCAGGCTCGTTAACGAGGCTGTAAGGGCTCGTTAACAAGGCCACGTGATAAGAAATTTCGAGGGTTGACTTTGTAACTCACCGATCCTGTGCGGGAAATTATTTCCGTGTCGGTAGAGTATCTTTTTGTGATTTTTAGGGTTATTATATTATGTGTTTTAGGTTTTGTTATCTTCTTAGATTTTGTTTCTATCTTTTTAGGGATTTTATTTCTATCTTTTAGGAAAGTTTTTATCTTCTAGCCTTATTAGTTTTTAGCTTTTTTTTAGTATAAATAGCCCTCTTATTTAGCCTAGTAGGGGGGAGAAAAATCGAGCATAGAGAGAAGAGGAAGAGCCGAGGATATTTGTTATTTAATTTGAGTGAAGAGGATTGGAGACGAGTCGTCGGGTCGGTGGACGAGAGTTACCGAGTTCGTTGATCGAGTATTTCGGTTCGGTATTTGTTTGTTTTCGGGTTTTCTTCTGATTTTCTGTGTAAGACGATATTTTTTATTTAATTTGAGTAGAAATTTATTTTCAATGGTTTCTTGTTTCGTAGTTAATTAGTGAGTAGTCTTCTTTTCTAGGATCGGGGTTAAGCCCGGTATAGTTAAGCATGTTTGATTAGTGAGATTGTGTTGAATGCCTTTTATCTATTATTGAGATTGTTTGTTGTGTTTATACCGAGATGAAAGTTGAGGTAATTTGAGTTTTTAACTGGATTGAAAGAGAAAGTTAGTAACTTAAAAGGTGATATTGTTTGAATACGAAAGTTTCAAGCTTTAAGATCCAAAACAAACAATTAAAGTGAGTTAAGTTGCGAAAGTAGGTTAATTTGCTTGATGGTCAACGAAAGTTGATGACTTTATCTATTTAAAGGCATGATCTATTCTTCTTACGAGTTTATATGCTTGGCTATGTTGTGGTGTCCCTAGTCCTAGATCTTTGTTTTTATTTGAATTATTTTAAGTGAATTTCGTTGCCGAATTTGTTTAGGTCGTTAGTTGAGTCTTTTTAGGTACGGTGGTTCGTTAACGACCCTAACAACGTCGTTAACGAGGCTGCTTGTGTGTGTTTTTGCTTGATTTTGTTTACTTTTTAGTAGTCGATAAACGAACAACCTTGCTTCCTGTGGAACGATCCTGACTTCGCTATACTCAGCGGGGTCTTGACTTATAAATTTATTTGTTGTCAAGAATTATACCCTCTCAACAAGAAGACATTACCGGAGCGAGTCCAAACCGAGGACAAGAAGGAAGAGGACGTCACCAAACAGCTCGTTAACGAGCCAGGGAGAGCAAATAGCGAGCCCCTATACCAAGGTGACGAGGCTTCAAGGGTACCTGATGACCCAACCCCAGGTAAGTTTTTTAAACCGAGCCTTCCTCTCAACTCCAGGGTAGTTAACGACCCTATCAGGGTCGGTAACGACCCACCGAGCATACCTGACGACCCCGATGTCGACCCGGTACTCTCACCTCTCGAGCCTAACTTGGTTCCGAGGATGGTGAAATCTCTTCCATTTCCAACTAAGAAATCTATGGACTCTACTGAGAGTAAGTTCAAGCGTTTAGTAAAGATTCTTCAGGGCATTAATATTTCCATCCCATTCGCTGAGGCCCTAAGCGAAATGTCGGCTTACACAAAGTTTTTGAAGGATATTCTTAGCAGGAAAAGATCCATTACAGAGCTGCAGGTTGAAGTCAGATCAGTAGCTCTACCGGAAAAGCTAGGAGACCCAGGGAGATTTGCAATAACAATCGGCATAGGCAACCACAAGTTCAAAGCTTTATGTTATCTGGGCGCCAGTGCTAGTTTAGTGCCTCTCTCAATCTGGTCTAAAGCTAATATGGGACCACTAGAGCCTGTCAACATGCGGCTTTACATGGCAGACGGATCTTGCATTAAACCAACAGGGGTAATAGAAGACTTTCCAGTCCAAGTGGGTAAATTCTTTATTCCAAACGACTTCATCGTTATGACAATGCCCGAAGATCCGGTAGTGCCTATTATCTTGGGAAGACTGTTCCTTGCCACAGCTGGAGCCATAATCGATGTTAGGAGGGGACTCCTAACTTTCGAAATTGGGGATGAGGTGACGGAATTCCAATTCAAACGGCCCATTAAGGAGACTGATAAAGCCGAAGTCAAGATGCTCTACACCCACAAGGAGATCATTGAGTGTGGGGACCCTATTGGAAGATCAGCATTAGGTGATGAAATTTCAGGTCAAAGATGGGCAGAAATAACCTCTGCAGTTTCAGTAACGAGCTCCCCAGCCACGTTACCGATTCTCCTGGCAGAAGAAGCAGGCTCGTTAACGACCCCATCAGCATCGTTAACAACCCTGGTAGAAGACAACGAAATTTCAGCCTTTGCATATCTTGAGGAAGTGTTGAAGACGGAATCAGAAGAACCAATTCTAATCCCTGCAGAACCGTCCCCAACACTTAAACCCCTGCCAGACTCCCTCAGGTATGAATTCCTTGGTCCTAATTCTACTTTGCCTGTCATCATTAATGCTAAATTAAAAGATGAGGAAGTAGGAAAACTCCTGAATGTGCTTAGGATGCATAGGAAAGCCATAGGCTACTCCCTAGATGATATAACTGGCATTTCCCCTTCCCTTTGCATGCATAGGATATACATGGAGGATAATCATAAACCCACCATAGAGCATCAACGTAGGTTAAATCCTAACATGAAGGATGTAGTTAAAAAGGAAATTATTAAATTACTTGATGTTGGGATCATATTTCCTATATCGGATAGCCAATGGGTGAGTCCGGTCCATGTAGTTCCAAAAAAAGGGGGGATGACTGTGATAGAAAACGGAAAGGGAGAGCTTATTCCGACTAGAACCACCACTAGTTGGAGGATGTGCATCGATTATAGGAAGCTCAATAGTGCTACTAGAAAAGATCATTTCTCGCTTCCTTTCATTGATCAGGTGTTAGAACGTCTAGCCCAGCATGATTATTTTTGTTATTTAGACGGCTATAGCGATTTTTGGCAGATTCCTATTCACCCTGATGATTAGGAGAAAACAACCTTTACATGTCCCTATGGAACCTTTGCTTATAAAAGAATGCCATTTGGGCTTTGCAATGCCCCTGCTACCTTTCAAAGATGTATGATGGCCATTTTTTCGGATATGATAGAGGATATTGTAGAGGTTTTCATGGATGACTTTTCTGTTTATGGTTCTTCATTTGATTCTTGTCTTGCTAACCTTGCACGAGTGCTTAAAAGATGTGAAGAAACCAATCTTGTGTTAAATTGGGAAAAATGTCATTTCATGGTTCAAGAGGGGATAGTACTAGGACACCTTATCTCTAAAAGAGGGATAGAAGTAGATAGAGCAAAAATCGAGCTTATTGAAAAACTACCTCCTCCCTCTTCTGTAAGAGACATTAGGAGTTTCCTTGGGCATGCTGGTTTTTACAGACAGTTTATTCAAGATTTTTCTAAGATAGCTAAACCTTTGACTAACCTACTAATGAAAGATGTAGTGTTTGAGCTGTCTCCAGAATGTCTTGAAGCATTTTACAGGTTACGAGCTGCCCTCATATCTGCCCCCATTATGCAGTCCCCTGATTGGACATTGCCTTTCGAGATTATGTGTGATGCCAGTGACTATGCAGTTGGCGCAGTCTTAGGGCAACGGAAGGACAAAAAGCTCCATGCCATCTATTATGCCAGTAAGACGCTGGATGAAGTACAGAGTAAGTATACCACAACAGAGAAAGAGTTCCTTGCTGTGGTATTTGCCTTTGAAAAATTCCGATCATACCTTATTGGATCCAAAGTGATTGTTTATACTGACCACGAGGTTGTTAGATACTTAATGGCTAAAAAGGATGCCAAACCTAGATTGCTTCGTTGGATGCTCTTACTGCAGGAATTTGACCATGAAATAAGAGACAAAAAGGGAGCAGAAAATCTAGTGGCAGATCACCTATCCAGATTGCCAGTAGGGCATATCACCGAGTCCAACAATGAGGTACCAATAAACGAATCCAGACCTGACGAACACCTCCTGCTGAACGAGGTCGAACTCCACAAGACCCTCGTCACCGACCCCTTCAGGGTCGTTAACGAGGTGCCGAGGCTGGAAGGCATACATTGTAAGGATAAACGTTCAGAATGGGTCGGCATAACAGTCAATCAGGTCGTTACTGAGCCACGGGAGGTCGTTACCGAGGATAAAATAATGATTCCAAGATCGTTAGCGACCCATTCAGGTAAGATTTCTGAAACCAAACAAGCTCAAATAAATTCCATTCCTTCTCCTACTTCCACTTCTTCTTCCCCAATATCAATCCATGCTATTAGAGGGTCAAAAGCCCCTTGGTTTGCGGATTTCGCTAACTATCTTGTAGGAGGCGTGATTCCCGAGGGCCTTACCCCACAAAAGAAGAAGAAATTTCTCCATGATGTAAAACAGTACTATTGGGATGATCCCTACTTGTTTAAGCAAGGGAGCGATCACCTCTTTAGGCGTTGTGTTCCAGAAGAGGAGAGCGAGAATGTGATCCATCAATGTCACACACTTCCAACTAGAGGCCATGCAAAAGGATTCAAAACCGCGGCGAAGATTCTTCACAGTGGTCTCTATTGGCCAACCATGTTCAAAGATGTGCAAGCTTACGTGACAGCATGTGATGAATGCCAACGCTCAGGAAACATCACTTGGAGACATGAAAATCCACTTACCGGGATATTGGAAGTGGAGCTTTTTGACGTATGGGGCATAGACTTCATGGGACCGTTTCCCGCATCAGGCCCCTACAAATACATCCTAGTTGCAGTCGACTATGTCTCTAAGTGGGTGGAAGCTGTTGCTACAAGGACTAACGACGCCAAGACTGTGGCTAAATTCATCAAGACCAATATTTTCCCCAGGTTCGGCGTTCCAAGGGTCCTTATCAGTGATGGTGGCTCCCATTTCATTGAGCGGAGTTTTGAAGCACTCTTAGCCAAGTATGGGGTATCCCATCGGGTGGCAACACCCTATCATCCCCAAACTAGTGGTCAGGTTGAAGTTTCAAACAGGCAAATAAAGAGCATATTGGAGAAGACTGCCTCCCGTTCTAGGAAAGATTGGTCCTCTAAATTAGATGACGCTCTATGGGCATACAGGACGGCATACAAGACGCCTCTAAGCACCACTCCTTTCAATCTAGTGTATGGCAAGGAATGTCATTTACCGGTCGAGATGGAGCATAAAGCATTGTGGGCGCTAAAAGAGCTCAACATGAACCTCGATGCAGCAGGAGCAAAAAGATTCATGGACTTGCAAGCATTAGAAGAACTGAGGTTGAAAGCGTATGAAAATGCCGCAATTTACAAGGAGCGCACTAAAAGATGGCATGATCGGAAATTAGTGCCCAAAACTTATTACGTCGGTGACAAAGTACTTCTTTTCAACTCTAGACTCCGATTATTCCCAGGGAAGCTTAGGACACGATGGAGTGGGCCATTTGTGGTTCATCACATTTATCCTCATGGAGCGGTAGAGTTGATCGATAACCGAGGCGTAATTTTCAAAGTTAATGGGCACCGACTGAAGAAGTTCCATGAGAAAACCGACCCGGATGAAGAGATCAGAGTTACCATGGCTCTCACATCATCAGACTAGTCAAAGGAGTACGTCGGGCTGACGACGTTAAAAATAGCGCTTACGGGAGGCAACCCGCTTTTTAGTATAGAATTAGATTTTTCTTTTTTTTAGACTCTTTTACTTAGCTTTCTTTTGAGTTCTTTTTAGTAGCTTTTAGGATAGAAATTAGGATTTAATTTTGAGCTAACAAGATGCAGGAGAAGGGATCGAAAAATCACTCCAAGAGGCTACGGTGGCTCGTTAACGACCCACCCAGGGTCGTTAACGACCCGGTTCGGACGACCCGATTCGGCAAAACGGGCAGGTAAGTTTTTTTAACCTAATCTATCTTTTTCACTACCCTAGCCGCCACCCCTCTACCCCTTCCTATCCCTTCCCTCTCCTATATAACCCTTCTACCCCTCCCAAATCTCTTTCACTCTCAAATCAAACCCAACCAATAACCTTTGAAGACCCCTTCCACCGATCGGAATCCCGCGCCACCATCATCGAGCAACCATCGTTACCGAAGCCCGGAAACCCTTCCCTTCACCGTCGAAGATCCGAAGCTTTCGATAGCCCCCACCGAGCTAGTTACTCACCCAATTCCCGACCCTTGTTCTTCAAATTTCTCGGTTCTCCGGTATGTTTTCTAAACCCTAACTCGAAATTGCATGATTTATGATTTTTAGGGAAGAAATTTCATGTCTAGGATTGAGTTCATATAGAGGATCGGTGTTCATGATTAAATATTGCCCATGGTTGTGATTTTTGCTTCGTATTTCTAGAATTAGAGAAGGATATTCATGTTGGATGTTTCATGGTGAGAAGTTAATTGTGAAAAAGCATGAATTTTTCTTGTTCTAGTATCAAGCTATAAAACTTTGCATGTCAAAATTTTGGGTAAAATTTAGCATGTTCGGGTTAGGTAATCGAGCGAGTATGGGGTGCGTATTTCCGATTGTGTGGCTAGTGAGGAGAATAGAGGATTGCATGCTTGAATTTTGGCTTGATTTTAGAGAAGAGTAAACTCGGAATTTTGCAATCTGGTTCTCGGCAGATCGTTAACGACCCTGCATAATCTCAAAATTCAACAACCTGTCCAGATTCGTAAACGACCCAATTGGGTAGTTAACGAATAATTCCGAGGCTATTTCGAGACCAAGTATGGGGTCTCTTGCCTATCTATTTTGAGTAGATCTTATCTTGGAAAAGTTTTTGATTATTTTGTAGATCTCATGGCAAGTTCAAGTAGACCCGCTACCCGAGCTCAGAAGAAGAGGAGGAACCAGAGGTCCCCATCTCAACCTCGCATGGACAACGTGATTTTGAGTACTCAAGGCCAAGTGCATCGATACCGTGCCATTCTAGAGAAGGACCACAACACTCGTTGGTTCTCGAAGTCTAGTGCTATCCTTGGTGCATCCCATCTCCTGAAGAAGGAGAATTTATCACACTTTTCGGCCCTCACATCCGAGTTCTTGGCCACTCTAGAGACGAGCTTCCCGTCAAAGACTTCGGCGGGACGAATCCGGTTTCGGCTCGGCAACGTGAGCCGTGAGTTCACCATGGCAGAGTTCAACGCAATCCTAGAGCTTCTGAATCCGTCTAGAGACTACAGTTTGAAAGACTACAGGGTGACTAGGACATGGAGCTACATCACGGGGGAAGAACAATCCTCCACAACGGCATTATCTGGGGCAAGCATCATCAACCCCATCTTCAGGATCATTCTCCGAGTCCTAGCCGCTATGTTTTGGCCAAAGAGAGAGATAAACAGGCCAACGAGGACGGAAGTTGCTTGTCTCCGCACCATCCTTTTCGAGGAGCCCGGCCCCTTGAATTTGGGGTACGAATGGCTCTACTACGTCGAGAAATCAACTAAGTCCAAGGAGGTTTGGTGTGGCAATTTGGTTAGCCTTTTGGCTAAAAACGTTAGAGTTGACCTCACTCGCTACACACCGGCCCACGCTCAACTCCTCAACAAGAGCTATTGGTATAGCTCTGGTATTTTCATCTAAGCCGAAGGAGGATTCAAAGTTAAAGTTCAAGACCGCTTCGTTAGGCCCACCCTCGACAAGCTGGAGTTACTATATGTACCAAATTGGTACGAGGCGTGGACGGGGCATGCTTACCCGTTAGAGCCTAAGCCGGAGGATGAGCTATCACTACGGCCGTGTGAAACAAGATTTGAGCGAGAGGAAGAAGCAATGGAGGAAGATGAAGACGACGATGAAGATACCGAGGTAATTGGCGACAACACTGAAGAAGCCGACACCGAGGGAGGCACTGAGGAGCTAAACCTCAAAGATGAAGACCTCGACACGGAAGTTTTGGGCACCAACGTCCTCGTTGACGAGCCTACCAGGTTCGTTAACGACCATTTCCAGCCTCCTCCCTACATCCCTAACGAGGCACCTAGCTTCGTTAACGGGGCACCGAGAGCTTCTGTCGACCCACCGCCAGCTCCTACCGATCCTCAATCTTATGGACTCATGCCATACAACCCAGTGCTGTACCAAGACCATTTCCAGCCTCACTATCCACCACCTCCTCAGCCC
Source organism: Fallopia convolvulus (assembly GCA_964016875.1). Taxonomy (NCBI): domain Eukaryota; kingdom Viridiplantae; phylum Streptophyta; class Magnoliopsida; order Caryophyllales; family Polygonaceae; genus Fallopia; species Fallopia convolvulus. The sequence continues at coordinate 33,729,541 of OZ024721.1, read as the reverse complement.
GAGTACACAGGATCGAGTATGCCACCACCATGGGCCGAGGATCTTTCTGCTCAGATGCAGCAACTTCACCTCCAGCAGGACCACATTCATCGGAGGATGGATAGATGGGAGACTGTCTATTCTGCTCGCATGTCGATGGAGGATGAGAGGCATCGCCAGAGAGAGGCGGATGATGCTGAGCGTTGGAGGACGATGTACGACTTCATGGGTACCTTTGAGCACTACTTTCCTCCACCGAACCAGTGATTCAGCTTGCAGAAGGCGTTTTTCCTTGTTTTCCACTTTTGAGACTTTGTAAGTTTTTTATGTTTTTCTTTTTCTTATTTTTTTGTTTGTTTTCTTTTCTATTTCTTTTCCTTCTTCTTATTTTTTTTACAATGGGGACACTGTAATTTTAAGTATGGGGTGGGAGAAAGTAGAAAACTTGTTATCTTATGTGTTTATTTGTTTTAAGTAGTTTTGTTTCATAAATCGAAAAATTGAAAAAAAAATTGAAAAAAATTGAAAAAAATTTGAAAAAAAAAGAGAAAAAAAGATTTTAGAATTGATAGATATCCCTTTCTTAGGTTCTATGATAGTAATTGCTAGCTTAATCATATAATTCCTTGCAAGCATGTCTTTTATAGTATAGTCGGAATCTTTAACTTGAAATTGTTTTTAGAAGAAGATAGTGTTTGATGAAATTGAGCACATATACTTTATAGCATAAGTGATGCAATCCAACAAAAAATTGTTACCTGGTGAGTTATTTTTTGGCCTTATAGGGAGAACATCATAAATCCCTCTTCCTTTCTTGTGTGATTTACTCTCTATATGTATATTATCTCTTGGAATTGTGATGGTTATCTATTTTTTGAGACCCGTATGGGATTTATAGTTCATTACTTGTGAAAATCATATGATGGAGAACTTATTTTTATGAGCCCTATTATTCCTTATCTACCTTTTACATGATCCTTCTTTTGATAACCAATTCTAGCCTGAAGCTTTTATTTTTAGCTCCACAAAATTTCCCCTAGCCGAGATAAGCTTGACCCTATCCAGGGATTAGGACTTAGATTGGAGAGGTATTTTTTTTGTTGAGTGTAAAAAAAAAGGAGTGACATATATTGTTTGCTATGATTGAGGGATTATTGGGAAGGGTAGATTGGAAGTCTCTTGTTTTACTTGTAATAAGAAAGATCTCTTGATAAAGGAAAAAATGCACAAAATAAAGTTGTTTGTTGGAGATAAGGATGAGGAAAAAATGATGGAAGAATACACAATGAAGCTTGTTAACGACCCTGAAGTGGGTTCGTTAACGAGGCAGGGAAAAAAGAAGAAGGAAGTTTGAAGTGCATATGTGTTTATAAGATAAAATCAGAGATTCTTTTATTTCTTATGAGACTTTCCAGGATATGTTGGGTGAGTGAAAATGAGTGTGCATAAGAGGAAGTGAGTTTGGTATATTGTTTTTTATGGGAGTTTTGGATATGTGAGTTTTTAGGAGTCTTTGATTCCCGGATATTTTTAGCACCACATAGCAAAAATATTTCCACGCCTTATTGTCTTTACCAAGCCCCAGTACAACCCGGCCGAATGGAAGCTTCTATGAAGTTTTTCATTGAGCCTAAGTTTCTCTTGATGATTTTTGCTTGTTTTGACAAATCTTGGGTGGAGAGTATTGGTGATATAAGTTCCAATTTCTATGAGTTTTTGCATATTGGATTGAGTTGATAAATTGAATTCATAAGCCTAAACACTTGAGAGTTGAGTGAAACACATATCCCTTGTAAGGTTGGATTGTATTTTCTTATGTCTATTTGGTGCATATATGTGTAATGACGTTAAGTATCTTTTGCTATATTTTTCTCATGTGTAGATGTTGCTTTTTAGAGGAGGGCTATTTCTTGATGAGTATGTTTGTTTGGTTTTGGTTAGTGTTTAGTGATTGCTTAAGGACAAGCAAGTTTAAGTATGGGGTATTTTGATGTTCATGTTTTTAGTATAGTTTTTAGTAGGTTTTCTTTGTTTATTAGGTCTAGTTTTGATAAGTTTAGGTTTAGTTTGGTATGTTTTTGGATAGTTTTGCATATTTTCATAGAAAGTATGGAAGCTACTCTATTTTGTGTATTTTGTAGGTTTTAGCAAGGAAAAGAGCTATATGGAGCTGAATTTTGAGCGCTACAGTGAAAGACGAAGGAATACAAGTTTGAAGAAGTCAGAGTCAAGGTTTTACGAGTTGAAGTGTAGAAGAAACCAAGCCCAGGCTCGATAACGAGGCTGTAAGGGCTCATTAACGAGGCCACGTGATAAGAAATTTCGAGGGTTGACTTTGTAACTCACCGATCCTGTGCGGGAAATTATTTCCGTGTCGGTAGAGTATCTTTTTGTGATTTTTAGGGTTATTATATTATGTATTTTAGGTCTTGTTATCTTCTTAGATTTTGTTTCTATCTTTTTAGGGATTTTATTTCTATCTTTTAGGAAAGTTTTTATCTTCTAGCCTTATTAGTTTTTAGCTTTTTTTTAGTATAAATAGCCCTCTTATTTAGCCTAGTAGGGGGGAGAAAAATCGAGCATAGAGAGAAGAGGAAGAGCCGAGGAGAGGATCGAAGACGAGTCGTCGGGTCGGTGGACGAGAGTTACCGAGTTCATTGATCGAGTATTTCGGTTCGGAATTTGTTTGTTTTCGGGTTTTCTTCTGATTTTCTGTGTAAGACGATATTTGTTATTTAATTTGAGTAGAAATTTATTTTCAATGATTTCTTGTTTCGTAGTTATGATTAGTGAGTAGTCTTCTTTCCTAGGATCGGGGTTAAGCCCGGTATAGTTAAGCATGTTTGATTAGTGAGATTGTGTTGAATGCCTTTTATCTATTATTGAGATTGTTTGTTGTGTTTATACCGAGATGAAAGTTGAGGTAATTTGAGTTTTTAACTGGATTGAAAGAGAAAGTTAGTAACTTAAAAGGTGATATTGTTTGAATACGAAAGTTTCAAGCTTTAAGATCCAAAACAAACAATTAAAGTGAGTTAAGTTGCGAAAGTAGGTTAATTTGCTTGATGGTCAACGAAAGTTGATGACTTTATCTATTTAAAGGCATGATCTATACTTCTTACGAGTTTATATGCTTGGCTATGTTGTGGTGTCCCTAGTCCTAGATCTTTGTTTTTATTTGAATTATTTTAAGTGAATTTCGTTGCCGAATTTGTTTAGGTCGTTAGTTGAGTCTTTTTAGGTACGGTGGTTCGTTAACGACCCTGACAACGTCGTTAACGAGGCTGCTTATGTGTGTTTTTGCTTGATTTTGTTTACTTTTTAGTAGTCGATAAACGAACAACCTTGCTTCCTGTGGAACGATCCTGACTTCGCTATACTCAGCGGGGTCTTGACTTATAAATTTATTTGTTGTCAAGAATTATACCCTCTCAATAGGCATGCTTGTCATGTTCCATTTCAAGTACATAAAAATCAGTAGGGAAGACTAACTTATCAACCATGACAATCACATCTTCTACAATCCCCTTTGGGTAAACATTGGATCCATCAGCCAATTCGATTACTACATCTGTTGCACGTAATGGAGCAAGCTCAAGAGATTAATAAATTGAATAAGGCAAAACATTTATAGAAGCACCCAAGTCTAGCATAGCCTTATCAAATTTCATCTCACCTATAGTACAAAGGATAGTGAACATACCTGGGTCTTCGCATTTCTTTGGCATGCGTCTTTGGAAGACCGCTGATATTTGCTCGCTACACTCGATCTTTTTCTTCCCTTTAGGCTTTTGATTCCGCTTGACCGTGCATAGCTCCTTCAAGAATTTAGCATAGCGAGGAATGCTCTTGATAAGCTTGAGAAGTGGAATGTTAACCTTGCAATTGCTAAACATCTCGAAGATCTCTTTGTCGTTCTCGATCTTACGGGTTTCCTTTAAGGCTTCGGGAAAAGGTGGAAGAGGTTTGAGAGCCGAGGTCGAAGGAGTCGAGGATTCGGCATTGATCACCGACGGCGCGGTTTGGGCGCCCGGGAGCGCGGTCGCGCTCTGGCCAGTTTTGGCCGCGCTCTCGCCACAGAAAATTGGCCCGTCGGAGCGTGGTTTAAGGCTTGGTGGCACGGGGGCTCGCGGGCTGTGTTGCCCGCGCTCAGTCTTCTGTTCCAACTCTGATATTTCGTCTTCCTCGGTTTCTTCCTCATGTAAGGTTGGTTGCTTGTCGGCTTTGGTTTCCAACACTTTACCACTACGGAGCGAGATTGCACTCACATTCTGTTTAGGATTGAGTTCCGTCTGAGAGGGTAACTTGTTGGAATCTTTAGCTTCTAGTTTGCTCATTGCCTTGGCAAGTTGGCTCATCTGATTTTCCAAGTTGGTGATGCTTGACTTGGTGTCTTGCTGAAATTGCCCCACAGATTGATGCATAAGAGTCATGTTTTGGGTAAGAGCACGGATCATTTCATCTGTGGATAAGGATGAGCCTTGATTCGGTGCTTGAGGCTGAGGTTGAGGTTGAAAGGGAGGTCTAAAACCTGGAGGCCCGTTTGGAGGTGCATACTGTTGATTTTGATTTCCGTACCTCATATTTGGATGATCCTTCCAGCCCGGATTGTACGTGTTTGAATAAAGATCATATGCTGGTCTTCTTGGCCCATAGCCTCCAAGTGCATTAACTTCCTCCTCTTGAGTATGAAGAGTAGGACAAGCATCCGTCTTGTGAGTAACATCGGAGCAGAAACTGCACGGCTTAACTTGTTGTTGTCCTTTCAACATGAATTGCTTGAACATTGACTTCAACTCATTCACCTCTTCATGTAAAGCTGTAGCATCGATAGAATGGGCTGCCTTTGTTGAAGCTCTTTTTCTAAATTGACGAGAGCCTTCAGAAAGTTCATGAAATAGATCAAAGGCTTCATCGGGTGTCTTGTTCAGGATGTTTCCTCCACAGGCTACATTAACATGTCGGCGTTCTTCATCCAATAAGCCCTCATGAAGGTACATAACAAGATCCATCCGAGAATAACCATGATAGGGGCAGCTTGAGATTAGCTTTTTGAACCTCTCATAATACTCGTAAAGCGATTCGTTCGGAAGTTGTTCAATGTTGCTAATGCTCTTTTTCATACTTGAGAGCTTTGTGGCTGGGAAATAATTCTCAAGAAAAGCCTTTTTCAGTTCCTCCCAAGTCTCAATACTGCCAAGAGCCAGATAATAGAGTCAGTCACTCGCTGCATCTTTCAAAGAGAAAGTGAAAGCTCTCAGCTTGATTTGATCATCAGTGACACCATTTGGTTTCATGCTAGTGCAGACAACATGAAAATTCGATAGATGTTTGTTGGGGTCTTCACCTGCCTTCCCATAGAATTGAGGAAGAAGGTGAATCAGTCCTGATTTCAGTTCAAATTGGAGACCGTCAGGGAGTGCAGGTATCTTCACCGCCAATGGTTGTTGGGCCAAATCAGGTGCAGTCAACTGTCTCAGTGTCTGAGCCATCTCTGGTATGTCAAGAACGCTATCAGAATCAGAATCAGAATCAGAAGAAGAAGCCAGGTTGAACGATAGTTCCCGAGAAATCGCACGAGCTTGCCTGCGCCACCTAGAGATTGTCCTTTCGATTTCTGAATCAAAGGCAACAAGAGATGGATTAGTAGCACGGGTCTGAACCATGCAAGTGGTTCACACCCAAAAGAAATAAAAAGTAACACTAGATAAATACAAATACTTTGTCGAGTCCCCGGCAACGGCGCCAAATTTGACGAGCACTTTTACGTCGTTATAAAGGCACTATCAAAGAAAATTCCTAACTTCCTAACCTTAGTAAAGTGGAAGTAAGGGTCGAACCCACAGAGACTCGGAATATTTGTATTTAAGTAATATTACTAAATTAAAGGGGGATTTTGCGATTGTAAACTAAGATCTAAATTATTAAAACTAACTAAAACAAAGCAAGTAAATTTGATTTAAGATTCAAATATGGAGAAAAGCGTCCAACCAGTTTCGTATCCATTGCATACATGAGTTTTGATCCTCGATTATCCTTATTTCAATTTCCCTTGACTAATCTATTGTGAATTTATGAATTCAAGCTTAAGGTGGTTGTTAATATACACCGTCTTTAACAACCTTTTAACCAATTAACCTAGAAAATCTTCTATGTCAAGTTGATCATGCAATTAAGTTCAAAGCATTCAATAGAAACAATAATCATGAATTCCACCGTCTATTCACGAAGTCTTGTGATTAAATTCTCCGCCTTTGATTAACCTTATTCCACCGTCTATAAGGTTAATCAAAGGATTCAACCATGAATAATCAAATTCCACCGTCTATTTAATTATTCTAGTTGTAATTCAACCTAGAAGTAAAATAGATGATCAAGCTATTATAATCCTAAGCGAATTTAATCGATTAAGCACGGAGAGATTCAATCTAGTCAAGGCAAACTAAAATAATTCAAACCTCACAAACAATCATGCATACAAATTCAACTAACTAGTTGGACATGAGAGAATTAGCTAGAAATTGTCATTGAAGAAAAATAAAACTTACAAGAGTCAAATTGATCTTCAATTGCAAAGCTAGGGTTTTTGTCTCCCACAAGTCTCCAAAACCAATCAAACTTAGAACACAAGAATAATAGATAGCATCATAATAAAACCTAGAGAAAATAGTTATATTACATCTAAAAATATCCAAAAACAATCCTAGAGTCGGCCCACAAGATCTCTCAAAGCCCAAGTCAGCGTCGCACAAACGCGCCGGAGCGTGGTTTAACACCCCCAGAGCGCGGTCGCGCTCTACTGCTTTTGACCGCGCTCTCACCGCAGAAAGTTTACTCCTCCAGCACGGTCTATGCATTCAATCCGCGGTTTGGCCACTTCGCTTCTTGTCTCGTAATTCTTACCTCAGATCTTCTCTTCAACGCTTCCTATGCATCCCGAGGTTCCGTCCTAAGCCTTCAATCTACCGTCTTCCACCTTCCAACCTGCAATCATGCATAAAGACGCTTAGATTCCGAACTAAACGAAAATAAAACCTAAACTAAACTTTAGAACGAAATCCTAGCTAAAAATGCATAAAACGGAAATAAAAACATGCTCTAAGACCTATACCTATATGCTCTATCAGTACCCAAAATACTTAAAGTTCATAAGCAGAAAAAAGGAGACTACTCCTTAGGAACATCTTCGGAAGCCTTCTGGTTCTCCATGAGTTCCACCTGGGCCACCTCTTTGGCAACCTGAGCAATGTCGTCCACCATCGAGGATTTCTTGGCTGCAACCACTTCATCAGAATACAAGCTCTCAAACGACTCTCTTTCCTTTACGGCATCCCATGAGGCGTGCCTCCCCGCGGCAAATTCTTCCATCATTTCTACACGAGCCCTGCATGACCAGTAATCTGCAGTGTCCTCGATCTCCTTTGCGAGAGCAACCTCCTTCCTTGATGCGACGATGAATTTCTCTTCCCATTCCTTGGAACTCCTAGAGGCCTATTCGAGAGCAACCGACAGCCCCTCAACTTTTTTCTCTAGAGCATTCTTCTCTTGCCCCAGGATATAATACTCCTATCCTTCTCAAGTTGCACGTTGATTTTGCTCTGAGCCAGTTGACTAGGCAGGTCCTTGAAGGCTTCAAAAGCCAAGAGCGTAAGTTGGAAGTTCTGAAACAATTAACGCGTTATATGGGCAAAGAGGTAAAACGCATAAATCAAAACATAACAAGTTGCTAAAGGGCAGCAATCATACCTGCCACTGGGCAGCTAACATTTCGCCAAAAAATTCCGACATGGAAGATCGATTTTCAACACCTCGAGAACCGTTCACGTGGAGGGGTATCAAGGAGTTTAAACACTTCTCTGCTGCCATATCCAACGACATCATGGAGCCAGGGACATCGGTTAGGCAGGAGGCGGCGTTCTTCTTTGAAGTGGAAGTCCTAGGAGTGGTATCAGCAACCTTCAGAGGAAGAGACATTGCTAGAGATGTATCCGTTGTAGAAGTTGTCTCGGCTTTTCTCTTCTTTCGAGCCTCGACTCTCTCCATGGTCGAAAGGGCAGCGGTAGATCGAGTAGTCCCGGAGCCTGAAAACATACAAGTAAAAAGAATCACGCGAGTACAACGTGTTAGCAAAAATACAGAAGAAGGGCATCAGAACCTATTTGACATTTCACAATCTCCGGGATCGGCAAGGTGCACTTTCAAAAGTTTTGTATAAGATCTCTCCTCTGCTGAAAGAGCTTCGATCTGGGAAATAATCTGAGGTGACACCTTCCGGGGTTGTAGAGAAACCAAATCTACTGCATCCAAAAACAAGCATAGTCAAAGTTAATCCCATCAGGAAAAGGTAAAGAAGAACGAATAGAGTAAATACTACATGTTGCACGCCAGGGAGATTTCAAGAAATATCAACCCCCAAAGAGGATAGCTTTACGAAGAAGAACTTATCAGCCCAACCCCGGTCCGACTTCGACACATCATTGATCAAGTCAGATTTGCCTAGTAAAGTTTTCAGAGTAAATCGGCCGGGATCACCCTTGGAAAGACAGTAATTACAGAGAAAGTCGACAATTTTGAACGAAATATTGTGAGAAGAACAGAGAAGATCAATGGATAATAAAAGCCTCCAAACATGGGGAAGAATTTGCCCGAGTGACACATTAAGGGTGGTAAGAAAGCCAATCACGAGAGGGGAGAAAGGAAAGCGGTGACCTATAAGGAAGGGGTACTCGTAAAGACATACCCAGTCATCGTTGTAAAAATCAGCCCAAACACCAGGAGGAGGTAGAAAAACCTCCGTCGAAGCCGGATATCCAACGGAGGGAGCAAAAGAACTCGGATCTTCAGAAGTACTGTTTCTTTGATGATGGGGAGTAAGAATTTTAGAAGAAACAAGGCAAGGAGGGCTAGAGGGTTCATAGAAACGGGAAACATGTTCACTGGAAAAGCTAGAATCCGCCATGGAAGAGGATGAAGGAAAAGTAGAAGACAGAGGGTCAAGGAAAGGGCAGACGTACCTGCAGGGTGAAGACCGCGAATGACTCGCAATGATGCCTATGAAGAGATTTAAATACAGAGTTGATGGAACGTGGTATAAGTGTGCTACGACATCCGAGATCGATGTCAAAAACCCTAGAAAAATTGGATGGAAATGTTCCCGGGTTTTTGGGGGGTATTGTTGGGCCCCTCCAAAACAGGCCCAAATTTGAGAGACCATTAACACGAGTTAAGCAAGGCCCATTACTATGATCGTCAAGCGAGCGCCATAGCAACGGCGTGAGGCGAAGATCAGGGTAACGTCTATGGCATTAAGAGAAAGGGCGACATCTATGGGATTTGCTCGCACATCATAACTCCAACAATGGTCACAAGGAGAGGGGGGATATAAAAGCATATGAGGGGAAAGAAGATGGGATCATCGGCTCTCGCAACATTACACTTTCATAAACTCTCGAAAGCATCAATCCTTCTTGTATTCAAATATACAGTTCACTAATCTGATAATTCTCTTGTGATTTTGGAGGAACTAGCATCCTATCGACCATTATAAATCGATGGTGTTATCTATTTCGCTTTCCTTCCTACTTTCTTCTTCTTAAGCTTCATCTTGTTTATAAGTTGTAACGCGTTACAACTGCTTTTTGGTTAGGTTTACCTCATTGTAACAGGTAACACGTTTACGTGGTAAATCTGCCCAAAACAACCTCCCCATACCCATCCCCATTTAGATATATGCTCCCCATATCTGCCCCATTACCCATCGGGGAATAAAATTTGTCCTTGTCCCCATCCCCGTCGGGGATTCCCCATCCCCGCTTGATTTCCCCATTTATAATCCCCGTCGGGGATTCCCCATCTCCGCTTGATTTCCCCATTCATAATCCCCGTTGGGGATTCCCCATCCCCGTTTGGTTTTCCCCATTTATAATCTCTATCCGGGACTCCCCATCCCCGTTTGATTTTCACCTTTTTAATCCACACGAGTTACTCATTTTATTTTCCATTTACTTTCATGTACACTTTCCTCAAAAATTCTATTGATACATCATTTACAAAATTCATCAATTAAACTTATATATAATTAACAAGCCTTTAACAAGAGTTTCAAAAAAACAAACAAGACAATAATTTTGTAAATCCAATCACCATACCATTCATACATATCAAGTACATAATATAAGGATATACCCCCGGCGGGATTCCCCACGGGGTTCCCTAATTGGTCTCCCCCGACGGGGATTCTCCATGGGGTTCGCAAATGGGGTCGGAGTTGGGGTCGGGTCGGGTGGTTGGGCAGGGACAACTATCCCGGTCCCCGTGCCCATACCCTAGCAGGTAATTACTTTCTCCCCCATACTTGCCCCCATCCCCACTAAAAATCCCCATCCTAATACCCGTAACGGGGAATCCCCACGGATAATGGGGAATCACCGCCCCATTGCCATCCCTAGTTAGAAGAGGTGGAATCAAATCTATTAGAACTACAAAAGAATCCAAGAATAGATAAGGTGAAGAATGGCATTCTACTACATGAATGACTTTTAGACAAAAAAAGAGTAGCTGGTCAATTTCCATCGAACCTACTAGTCCCATCGAGCGAAGCTAAAACACATTAAACATAGAGATTCAAATACGGCCTACTTCCATCGATGTACAACTGGGAGAAGAAACCATAAACGAATTAAATCGAGAAATGGTATGATCATTGTGGGGGAGGACAATGTGAGACGAGAAATACGACAAGATTTTAGACACCGATTTCAGAAACAATCTATAAACCATGTACAGTTATAGTACTATTTATAACTAATCACAGAAGAGATAACCGCAGAAGACAATGCGATACTCATCCACGATGTATCAAACTTAGAAATCAAGAATGCAGTCTTTAGCTTGGGAAAAATAAATCACCGGGACTGAACGATATGATCGATGAATTCTATTAAAAATATTGGTCCATTGTAGGACCTTCGATTATCAAAGCCTTAAAGGTTTTTTAGACTCTGGATATATACTAAAGGAAATTAATCACACGTTTATTTCGTTGCTCCCTAAGTGTGAAAACCCGATAGAAGTAAAGCATTACAGACCTATTAGTCTATGTTCAACAATATATAAGATTATAGCTGAAAGATTAAAAAAAATGTTGCCAAAAATGATTCATCCGTTACAAGGAGCTTTTGTAGAAAATCGGGCAATCCGGGATAATGTGCTAATTGCTCACGAGATTTTACATTCTTTCCATGATGGGCGGCAAAATTAGATATGGAGAAGGCTTATGATAGAGTCGATTGGGAATTTCTACAAAAATGTTTGCAAAGATTTGGATTCCATTTAAAATTCGTCACATGGATAATGCAGTGTACAGACAGTAAGTTTTTCAGTGTTAGTAAATAAAGAACCAACAATGATTTTCTATCCGGAAAGAGTATTAAGACAAGGAGATCCATTGTGTCCCCTATTATTTATTATTGGCATTGAAATTCTAGCAAGACGGCTACAAACAGAATGTACGACACGACAAAGAACTATAGGATTTCCTTTGGTTAGGGGTGGTACTACAATACCATTTCTGTCATTCGCAGATGACAGCATTATCTTTTGTCCTGCTACACTGATTGCATTTAGAAATTTTAAATACATTCTCAATGAATATTGTGACATATCGGGACAAAAAGTAAACTTTAATAAATCGGCTTTCCAAAATACGAAAGGTTTTTCGGCAACCATGAAACGAAGCCTCCAGGACAACAGTTATACAGATGGAAGGCGAATGCATTATCTCAAGTAGGAAGAGCAACGCTCATTAAATCGGTTCTGGCCACCAAACCAAATTATGTAATGCAAAACTTTATGCTTCTAGACGAGTCGTTACATAAATTAGATTCGATAAGTCGAATTTTTTTTGGAATAAGCAACATAAGTACACCCCTACTATTAGGTGGGATAAATTTGTAGATCAAAGAAAAAAGGAGGATTAGGACTCAGAAAAGAAAAATAGATGAATATAGCATTGTACATGCGTTTACTTTGGATAATTCTTGCAGAACCTAATAACATATGAATTAAGATCATATCTGAAAATATTTCAAAACGGAAACTTTGTTTACATACTCAGACAGTAGGAATATGTCGTGGCAGTGGTCTAAATTAATGTGATTAAAGAGAAAGTTTCTTGAAGGTCTAATGTGGGAGATAGAGGATGGACGTAGTATTCGGTTCTGGAAGGATCAATGGGTAACAAATTTCGCTTTATTAATGTATGCTCTAATATGCAGCGCATAGATTCAAAATCAATTGTTTCTCAATTTATCGATGATAACATGCAATGGAAGACCAGTGATCTTTCTACTTGCTTACCTCACAAATGGGTTAAAAAGATCACGTCAATACTAATTCCGAAAAATGAAATTAGAGATCGGCTATATTGGCACCCGAGCAAAAATGGTTGGTTTTCCACTCATTCTGCATCATCACTCATATTCCATGAACATAAGATCAGAGATTGTAAATTCGATTGGATTTAGCGATTAGATGTTAGGCCAAAAGTAAAATTTTTCTTGTGGAAAGTGTGTACTAAAGGTCTTCCAACTAAAGATCAATTGTTACAAAGACAAAATGTCCATTGTGCCAGAATCAACGATAAACAATGAAGCATTTGTTATTATAGTGCCTTGTGACATTAACGACATTAGATAAAGTAAATCCTAACATTGTAAACAACGTACTTCAGAATATTGGACAAAATAGTGAATCTGTATTGACAATTATTCAACGACTAAAAGCACAATTGAAAGAATCTCTGTTTTTGAAAATATGTATTACATGGTGGAGCGTGTGGTATTACCGAAACAAAACTACTTTCAATCAATCGATAGATGGGCCTACAAAAAACATTCACGAATTTATAAAATCTCAAATAAATACGTGGGAAAAAGTGAAAATGCTAGATAGTCGACATAAAAACCTTCAAACTGTCTCTGAAACAAGAAAAAAGATAAACGTAAAGAAAAAAACTTGGACTAAACAAACACAGGGTTTTGTAACAATTAATTTTGACGGGTCAAAAAAGAATAATGGAACGGCAAAGGTTTGATATATTATTAGGGATGAGAGTGGAAGAATGATCAAAATGAAAGCTATTGCCAACGAAATTTGGAGTGTTATTTAGGCCGAGGCTAGAGGAATGTACGAAGCGGTTTGCGAAGCTAAGATTAGGCACTTATCGAGAATTGAAATTGAAGGTGATAGCCTTATTGTCATCAACGTTTTAAAAGGAAGTAGATCTTGTCCATGGCAAAATGAAATGCTAATTGCTAATACGTTAGTCATTTTGCAGTCCTTTGAGGTTGTTCGCTTTATTAATACACCTCGTGATTGCAACAAAGTGGCGGATTTGATCACTGACCTTTGGCATGTGGTTAGTGCTAATCAGATTCAAACCCATTAAGGGCTTCAAACCCTCATCCGTAAGGATGCCCTAGGTTAAGTTTTACTTGGCCTAATCTTTTCCTACTAAAAAAAACACATTTGAAAGACATTTTAAAAAGAAATTACATGGGCTTCTTGCTTGATTTCTCTAGAACATCAAGAGCCTTCAATTCATGAAAATTGGAAGGCGAGGAAACTTCTTAAGTAGTTGACTTCTCGAGGACACTCTTAGGTGCTTTCGTCCCATCTTGAGGTGCAGGGGGGAATGAAGCGATATCTTTTACAATCAGTTAGTTATGAAGCGCTAGGAATTGGCTTAGTTGAGGGATATAACTCGAATTCTTTAACAGGCTTCTTTGCGTCCTAGGTGGTATGCTCCTGCACCAAGAAGTCTTTTATAGTTTTCTACATCAAAAGTAGGGTGTAGTAGTCACCAATGTTTGCAGCCACACTCGAGAGATCTTGATTTATAGTTTCCATCTTCCTCACTAGGCTCTCCATCTCACCAATCTACTTTGAGGCGTTCCTTCTCAATGATCAACTCCACCACCTTGCGCTCCTACTTCTGACCCTCATCAGCTTCATCCAAGAGATCCACTAGCTTTTTCTTCTCTTTCAAGTGTAGCTGCCTCCTCTTCAAAATCGGCCATAACAGCTTGTTAGAATTGAAATGCATGTCAAACGTCGGGAGTCAAGAAGAACACAAACACATAGCAGCTTAAAAACATAAGGTCGTTTCCTGTTGGAACAATGGTTGTTCCATGGTTTCTCTTAGTTTTGATGATAACAAACTTAGTTGAAATAACTTGCTTCTACATGTAAGTGTTTTCAGGAAAACAGGTACATGGTCAGGAGTGACGGAACATTGTGAGGAACGATGGAGGGAACGAGTGACAGATTTAGAAAGCGCGTCTGAGAAGGAACGCAACTTTCTATAAATGGCAAGTTACCATATCTTCTGCGAGCGATCTTATACGAAGATTTCCAGCTGTAGGCGGTTGCTTAAGGAGATAAAAGAGAGGATAAGATCAATCTTCACACGATCTTATCTTCGGAAATCCGAGATCATTCGGTTTTGGGAAGAATCGGCATGGTTGAGGATCCGAAATCACAAACAATATTTTTCCTTATTGTGTGGGATTTGTTAAGTGGAATATCAGCGTAATTAGGGAAGAATTACGTGTGAGATCAGACTTAACTTAACTTATAAATAGCTAGGCTTAGCTAGGGTTAAAAGTGTGGTTTTGAGAGTGATTGAAGACGAAGAACTTGAAGAGAGAGCTTTTCAAGTGTACGAGTGTGTGGCTTTTTCCGGTGAAGAATCCACAAGTAAGTCAGTAGTTTACTTTGTCTTAGGTTTACGCTTAGGGTTGTAGAAGTCTAGTTGGTTGAAACTTAATAAAAGTATTCTATTGAAAATCCTCTGAGAAGGAGTCTCAGGGGTAGAGGTTTTTCTTTCTACGACTTGTTGGTCGGACAAAAAGTTTTCCTCTCTAAATTCTGTGTTCTATTGTTTATTTCCGCTGCCCAGGAACCTTACTAGTTCCCTGTATTGTTACTAACGCGTCACGATCCAACAATTGGTATCAGAGCAGGTTTGCTCTAGATTGTGTGTTAGTGCAGGAATACAGAATGAATTCAAACAACACTCCCAATGTAGGAATTGGAAACAACAAGCCTCCACTTCTTGTTCCTGGAGAGTACGACCACTGGAGAATCCTCTTTGCCACTTGGCTTAAGAGCAATGACTACCAAGCATGGTCAGTCATTAAGGATGGAGACTATGTCATTCCTGAAGCCAAGAAGGACAAGAAATCTGAATGGGGACCAGCTGAGTGGACAGGAATGGAGAAGAACTTCAAGGCACAAATGCTTCTCAACAATGCCTTGGGTGCTGAAGATCTGCTAAGGGTGGTGAACTGCAAAACCGCTAAAGAAGCATGGGCGGCCATTGAGCAGATGCACATTGGTAGCACAGATCTGAAAGAAAGCCATCAAAAGGAGGCTAAGAAGGAGTTCTACAACTTCAAGATGGAGGATGGAGAAACCATAGCAACATACCAATCTCGGTTTGAAGCCTTGGTGAATCGCATCAATCATCTAGGTATCGAGAAAACCATCACACAATCAGAAAAGGTCTCTGCGATTATTGATGGTCTTGGTCCTAAGTATGTTGTTACCAGAGGCTTGCTGAAAGAAAATCCAATCACGAAGACTTGCACTCTTCATGAAATCTTTGGAAAGCTGACGGACTATGAGCGATATGAAAAGATCAAAAGTAGCATCTCAAGTTCCGGCAAAGGCATTGCTCTCAAGGTTGAAAAAGCCATTGAGAACATCACTGCAGGAAGAGAGGTGTATACTACAGAGGAGGACTCTGATGTGGCGCTCATAACAAAGACAATGAAGGCCTTTTACAAGAAAGGCAAAAAGCAAGGAGCATGGAAGGAACAAGAGAAGATCAGCTCAGAGAAGAAGGACATCAAGGAAGTTACCTGTTACAATTGTCAAGAGAAGGGTCACTATGCAAAGAGTTGCCCCAAAGGTAACGAGTCTGGGAACGAAAAAAAGAAGGCCTACATCGCTGCATGGGATCTTGACTCAGATGATGAATCTGAACCAAAAGTCTGTGCCATGACTCTGAAGACTGAAGATGTTGACCTAGAGGTAACTCCTGATCAATTCCTTGATAGTTTAAAAAATGCTAAACAGTCTGATCTTCTTATCATTGTTAAAAGGCTTTTTGAAGATAATTTAAAGATGCGAGAAGAAAAAGGAGCCTCTGATGAGAAATGTCTTAATCTTGAAGAAAAATTATTAGAATCTATTGTTACTACTGTTGTTCCTTGCTCAGAGTGTAAAACTTTAAATGAAGATATTAAGACTCTCACTGAAACCAATAATGAGCTTGGATTGGATATACTTGCTTATAAACTCAAAAAGGAAGATTTAGAGAATGAGCTGTGTAAACGAACTCAAATTGTGTTCAATCCGGCTAGGTGTGGTATTGGTTATGGAAAAAATAGATCTGAATATCCTCCTGATGACCTTAGCTTTGAAGAGCAAATGGAAAGAAAAGCTAGGGAACTTCAATCTACTAGAGATAAAGTAACTCATCTAGAGGGTCGAGTTAAGATTCTTGAGAGTAATTTAAGTGAAAACTCTGAATGGTATTCTGGTAAAACGGCTCATAAAATATACTTAAAACAGTCTCAAGGGAACCAGCACAAAGTTCCTTCCAAGGAACGTGTGAAGGAACGTACCCTCCAGAAACCACATCCTAAGCGCTATCTTGGCGAATATTATAGGGTGTGCTATCACTGTGGTGGGGGAGGTCATGTCCAAAAAGACTGTAAAGTTAGGTTAGAAGAGTCTAACAAAAGAAGTCAAAACCAGAGCACAGGGAACAACAAGAAACAAGGGTCTGGTATGAAAAATCAAGGGTATAACAAATCTCATCAGAATAAAAAGAAACCAGCTCCGCAACCACAAAAGAAGCAAAACTCTAAAGCTGACAAAGGGAAAAACCATGTTGATCCCTCAAATATTGCTTCTAGCTCCAAGAGCCCACAGAAAGCTACTTTAGTTCAATCACAAATCTATCATTCTGTGAGCTATGCTAACCGACCCGGGAAGGCTAAGCAGGCCTGGGTCGTTAAAACGTGATTTCTTTCTTGCAGGTTGAAGTGAGGGGGAACATCCGCTGGATCCTTGACAGCGGGTGTTCATGTCACATGACAGGGAACAAGAGTATTCTGTCCTCACTTCAAAACAAAGCTGGAGGAAACATTTCCTTTGGCAACAACAATCAGGAGAAATCATTGGAACAGGTGAAGTCAAGCTAAATGACAAGATCAGCGTTAGAGACGTAAGCTTGGTGAAAGGTCTTAGTTACAACTTGTTGAGTATTGCTCAGCTTTGTGACCAAGGGAACAACGAGGTATCTTTTACCTCAGAAGGCTGTATGATCAAGAATCTGAAATCAAATCTTGTGGTCCTGAAAGGAAAGAGGCGCAACAATGTGTATTTTGTCGACTCAAGTTTCCAACCACAATAAGATCTTTGCTTTGTAACATTAGGTGACAAGACTGACCTCTGGCATAGGAGGTTTGGTCATGCAAATCATCGAGGAATTCACAAACTTTACTCACAAAATCTGGTGATAGGACTTCCCAAAGTTCTTACAGAAAAGGAAAGCTTGTGTGAAGAATGTGCAAAAGGGAAACAAAGCAAGTCATCTTTTCAGCCTAAGTTGTCAGTCAGCACCTCTCATCCCCTTGAGATGATACACATGGATTTGTGTGGTCCCATGTGGGTGAGAAGTCATGGTGGTAGCAGGTACATTTTTGTTATTGTTGATGATTTTACTAGATATACATGGACTCTCTTTCTAGGTTCCAAAAATGAGACGTTCATGGCTTTCAAAAGCTGGATCAAGAAGGTAGAAGCATCAACAGAGCAGAAGTTAAAGTCTATCAGGTCTGACAATGGAACAGAGTTCAAGAATTCCATGTTCCATAGCTACTGTGATGAACATGGAGTTTCTCAGAACTTCTCTGCGCCAAGGACTCCTCAACAGAACGGCGTAGCTGAGAGAAAGAATGGAACACTACAAAACATGGCTCGAACTATGATGTTGGCAAGTAACTTGCCTCGGTCCTTTTGGGCTGAGGCAGTCGGTACAGCTTGCTACATCATTAATCGAGTCACCATACGTTCCAACTTCTCTAAAACTCCATATGAACTAATGAAGGGCAGAAAGCCAAATATTTCCCACTTGAAAGTCTTTGGATGCAGGTGCTTTATTCACAACAACGGAAAAGACGAGCTAGGCAAGTTTGATCCAAGGAGTGACGAAGGTATCTTTCTGGGATATGCATCCAACAGCAAGGCTTACAAGGTGTTCAATAAAAGGACTAAGAAGTTTGAAGAAAGCATTCATGTTGTCTTTGACGAGTCCAAAAATGGAGGGAACCTCTCTAGTAACGAGGATGTACTGAAGGTTCTAAATACAGATTCAGATGATGAAGTCGATCCAGATAAAGGTGCACAAGCTCCAAATGACGATGTTATGCCTTCAAGTCCTGACTTGGATGGAGATGACACAGAAAGTGTCCTAGTTCCTGATGATGATACTTCACAAAATGAAGAAATAGAGGAAGATCATGGGGAAGGAACTTCACATGGAACGACAAGCCAACAGGAACAAGAGGAGTCAAGTACAAATCCCACTAAGATTGAAGTCAGGAATTACCATCAAAAGAGGGATCATCCTGTTGACAACATCATCACTCCATATGATAAAGGTGTGCTTACTCGTTCCTCTATTAAGAATTTTTGTGCTTTCAATGCGTTTATCTCTCTTGCAGAGCCAAAGAATGTGAAGGAAGCATTAAAAGACCCTGACTGGATAGTTGCTATGCAAGAGGAACTACACCAGTTCGAGAGGAACAAAGTATGGAGATTAGTTCCCAAGCCTAAGCACAAGATGGGTATAGGAACAAAATTGGTTTTCAGGAATAAACTTGATGACACCGGAGCTGTCACAAGGAACAAGGCAAGACTTGTAGCAAAAGGGTACAATCAACAAGAAGGGATTGACTACGATGAAACGTACGCTCCTGTCGCAAGAATAGAAGCAATTCGTCTTCTAATCGCCTATGCTGCTCACAAAGGATTCAAGTTGTATCAAATGGATGTGAAGACAGCATTCCTGAATGGGTACCTACAAGAGGAGGTTTATGTGCTACAACCTCCAGGTTTTGAAGATGTTGATCACCCTGACCATGTCAATGTACTGGATAAGGCTCTTTACGGTCTCAAACAGGCTCCTTGTGCTTGGTATGATAGATTCGCTCAGTTTCTATTAGCCAATGGATACAGACGTGGTGTGATCGACAAGACATTGTTCCTAAGGGAACAAGACGGTGAGGTTTTGGTAGTTCAAGTTTATGTTGATGATATTATATTTGGTTCTACTAACCCCAAACTTGTAGAAAGCTTCAAGAATCTTATGAGCAGTGAGTTTGAGATGAGCATGATCGGTGAGCTCACTTTCTTTCTTGGACTACAAGTGGTACAAACTGATGAGGGAACAAAGGTACATCAACAAAAGTACATCAAGGAACTATTGAAGAAGTACGGTATGGATTCTACAAAAAGTTTTGATACCCCTATTTCTCCCAATACTCGTCTTGATGCTGATCTTAATGGTGTTGATGTTGATCAAACAATGTACCGTGGAATGATTGGTTCCCTATTGTACCTAACGGCCAGCTGGCCAGATATTATGTTCAGTGTGTGTCTTTGTGCTAGATTCCAGGCTAATCCTAAAGAAACACATCTGAAAGAAGTGAAGAGAATTCTGCGATACTTGAAAGGGAACGATGGGTTATGTCTATGGTATCCAAGACACAACTCGTTCCATCTTGTCGGATTCTCGGATGCAGATTTTGCAGGTCACTTGGTAGATAGGAAGAGCACATCAGGCATGGCCCAATTTCTTGGTCCTTGTTTGGTGTCTTGGGGATCGAAGAAGCAAAATTCGGTTGCTCTTTCAACGGCTGAAGCGGAGTATGTCGCAGCAGCTGCCTGTTGTTCCCAGGTATTATGGTTAAAGCAGCAACTGGTGGATTTTGGTATGTCTCTTGGAACTATTCCTATCCTATGTGATAATACAAGTGCAATCAATATCTCCAAAAATCCAGTGCATCATTCTAGAACCAAACATATAGATATTCGACATCATTTCTTAAGAGATAATGTTGAAAAAGGTTTCATCAAGATGGATCATTGTAGGACTGAAAATCAAGTGGCAGATATTTTTACCAAAGCCTTAGACAGAAAACCCTATGAGCATCTGAGGATGTTGCTAGGAATGATTTCCTTGGAGTAAACAAGTCCCGGTCCTCTATTCCCTCAATGCTTGACTAAAAAGGTAACATCTCAGGTAACTACATATCATTTGACAAGTTTTCTAATGGCTTATATCCTTCCTCTATGCATAGATGTTGTATATATTAGAAATTGTTAAGTGTTGCATGCTAAAAGGATCTGAAACTGATTTGCTTACATCCAAGATTTCTTTTTAGCCCAAAATAACCAACTTGATCTATTCTATCCCACACTTCAAGCCGAAATGATAGTTGGTTATACGTTGTCCCTAGCCTGGTCCACACAAACGTTCCCTATGAACCTCTTTTGATTACCTTTAAACGGGGAATAATTATGTGGACGTCACAAATTGTCCTAGCCCACAATAAGTTTGAATGTAACGTCTCTAGTCCCTTTTCTGTTCAAACATAGCCTTTAATCCACTCATGGTAACGAGGTATGGAACTTGTGGTTGAAAATTGTGTTACTTTAAAGGAACGTCTTTGATTATAATTGAAGGTTTTCTGCAAAGGAATAGAAATCAATCAACGCAGGGATCGCAGTTAAGTTGTAGCCGTTGTGACTGCTTGTTTGAATTTTTCCAACCGTTGCACAGTAACTCTGCAGGGAACGATAGGACGTCTGCGCAGTCAAAACTTAATGGCGGTGAAAATTCATCATTATGGCAACTCTTAGCCGTTAAGATTTGGATAGAAGATCTTTGGGAAGATCATGATCTTTGTAAACAAGGAAAGAGGTGTGCTTTATAAACTCTTATCTCGGTCAATTTTTTTACCGCATCTCTGTCTTTCTCCCTAAAACCCTAAATCTTCCTCAAAGCTTCAATCTTCTCTCTTTTCTGCAACAATGGCTTCCTCCTCAAACACCCCAATCCTCAACTTTGACGGTCTCGATGCTTCTGAGATGGCCGCCCTTCAAGCCCAACTCGAATCCATCAAAAAGGCCAAACTTTCTTCTCCCTCCCCAATTTCCAAACTTGAAACCAAATTCGATGTTGTCTCCGACACGTGTATGGCCACCGCTGATAAGGTCTCATCGGAGAAGGAGACTGTGGGTGAAAAATCTGAAAAGGATCAATCCACGATTCCCTCAGAAAACCCTTCCGACAAGCCCACTGAAACAGAGGAGGTACAGGAGAGCAAGGATGAGACGGGAAAGGAAGAGGTGAACTCGCCACCGAAGGAAACCACTGATGATCAAGAAAAGGTGGAATCTTTGCCTGTGCATATGAGACCAGGGTGGGTTAAGCCAACGAGTCGTGGGAAGCGAAAGGCAAGAAAGAGTGTCCCTCCCTTACCATCTCAAATCCTTCACATCTCTGATTCGGAGCGCACCCCATCTCCTGCCAACAAAAAGTCGAAGGTTACTCCTTCTGGATCCAAGTACGGCCTTCGCTCCACCATTCCAAAGGAACCGGTGGCTCAAGAATCCTCTGAAGAAGAAGATTATCCAGAGGAAGATGAAGAGGACGTTGGCTCGGAGTCTGAAGAGGGGGAGGAAGAAGAAAAGAAAGAGTCTGGTGGGGAAGGATACGAAGAAGAGGAGGAGTTGGAAGAAGAGGTTAAAAAGGACCTCAAGTCTGCCAAGGCAAGAGGCAAACTTCCAATGGAACCAGCGACCCATTCCAAGAAGGGTTCAAAGAAGGTTGTCGCTCCTCTAGTGATCGACAAAGAGTTCCTGAAAAGCCATGACTTGGAGGAATTCTGGGAACTTCTCAAGTTTCAGGGATGGGAGAAAATCTGTGACTCTGGAGTCAAGGTAGATGTGTCCCTTCTCTCCCAATTCTTTGGTTCCTTTCAACTAGTTGATCTCTCTACCGGTCCAATGGGCTTTGCTACTGTCTGTGGGATGGAAATCTCTTTTTCTTTGGGATCTGTTGCTATAATTCTGAAGGTGCCTGCTGAAGGGTATGGAGATGTCCATACTTCAAGTAACTGGCCAAGGAACAAAACTCAGTTAATCAAGCGTGTCATGGGCAAAGTTCCTGCTGCTGGTCCTTATTCAACCAATGATTTGAGCTACACTGCACGGATTGCACATCAATTTCTCATCAAGGTTGTTGTTCCTAGGCTGGAGAAAAGAACTACGCTCACTATCAATGATATGATTCTGCTGGACAAGTTTCTACGAAAGGAACGTATCAGTCTTCCGGAGATAATGATGAGGCAAATGGCTAAGTGTACTGGAAAGAAGCATAGCATGCCTTATCCTCGCTTTGTGAAGGCCATACTGAAGGAGAGAAAGGCTTACAAGCCTTCGAAGGAGGAGTTCTTTGGATTACCCTTGGAGATGTGCAATATCTCGAGGATGAATTTTCAGGGTGATTCGAAGGGAACAGCTGCAAAGAAGACTGCCCAGATGGATGTTGGGAGTTCTTCGCTGAGTGAAGGGGTTACTGCCAAGATGTTGTCTGAGCTTCAAAAGATTTCCTCTCAGCTGAGTACCATCATTGGTTACCTGGCTAAGAGAGACACTAACGCTGCTGCTGCTGATTCCACCTCCTCTGAACCATGATGTGGACCCTCTATAGTTCCTTAGCCTATCTATCCCCAGTTTAAAATGTTTCTTTTGTTTCTTGGATGTTAAGACTTTTTAGTTTTTATGTGTTCTCTGGCTGTGACCCCTACAACAATTATCTATAAAAATAACTATCTTTTGCTTATGAATGGTTTGAGTTTCAATTGAATTTGTTCATTTGCTCTATGTTTTTGCTTGATGATTGTTGCTCTTTTGATGATGTCAAAAGGGGGAAGTTAGGAAAAATGCAAAGATGCGTTCTATCCAGGAAATACAGAGGGAACTTTGGCTAAGGGGGAATATTTTGTTAACTCTGAAGAGTAAGAACAACAGTGCATTTGTTAAGGGGGAACCTCACAGGAATTTTTTTCTGGTCTATATTTCTTTTTGGTTTCTAGACATGCATTTTTGGTATAGGTTTGTCATCATCAAAAAGGGGGAAATTGTTGGAACAATGGTTGTTCCATGGTTTCTCTTAGTTTTGATGATAACAAACTTAGTTGAAATAACTTGCTTCTACATGTAAGTGTTTTCAGGAAAACAGGTACATGGTCACGAGTGACGGAACATTGTGAGGAACGATGGAGGGAACGAGTGACAGATTTAGGAAGCGCGTCTCAGAAGGAACGCGGCTTTCTATAAATGGCAAGTTACCTTATCTTCTACGAGCGATCTTCTACGAAGATTTCCAGCTGTAGGCGGTTGCTTAAGGAGATAAAAGAGAGGATAAGATCAATCTTCACACGATCTTATCTTAGGAAATCCGAGATCATTCGGTTTTGGGAAGAATCGGCATGGTTGAGTATCCGAAATCACAAACAATCTTTTTCCTTATTGTGTGGGATTTGTTAAGTGGAATATCAGCGTAATTAGGAAGAATTACGTGTGAGATCAGACTTAACTTATCTTATAAATAGCTAGGCTTAGCTAGGGTTAAAAGTGTGGTTTTGAGAGTGATTGAAGACGAAGAACTTGAAGAGAGAGCTTTTCAAGTGTACGCGTGTGTGGCTTTTTCCGGTGAAAAATCCACAAGTAAGTCAGTAGTTTACTTTGTCTTAGGTTTACGCTTAGGGTTGTAGAAGTCTAGTTGGTTGAACTTTGGTCGGTGCCTTAGTTACCAGGGAACTTGACTTGCCTTGTAATCGTTGAAACTTAATAAAAGTATTCTATTGAAAATCCTCTGAGAAGGAGTCTCAGGGGTAGAGGTTTTTCTTTCTACGACTTGTTGGTCGGACAGAAAGTTTTCCTCTCTAAATTCTGTGTTCTATTGTTTATTTCCGCTGCCCAGGGAACCTTACTAGTTCCCTGTATTGTTACTAACGCATCACGATCCAACATTTCCTTACACACATAAGCCCCCACTTCATTCACGATCACCTTTGACAAAGTCTTGTGATAACACTTCTTTGTAGCTAGGGAAAGAAGGTTACAAAAATTAGGCCAAACCTCGGTTACTTCTTCCATCTCAAAAGGGCGCGATGTATCACTATTAAGAGATAGGGTCGATGGGGGAAGTTGCATCAATGAAGAAGCTGCAAGCATCTCCATGATTACCACCATACTTATCTTCTTTTCATGTACTTGTATTTTGCGGGATATCAAATCCTTGTAAGGTGGAGAGGAAGCCAAGCATAATACACAAGTTTCTCTATCAGTCATAAAGAAAAAAAATGAGACCCAGGAAACTTTTAGAAAGTACATGCACGTGGCACTTGACTAGTAGGGAGACGGTGGAACTTTGGCCATGGGTACTTCATCTTCCTGCACAATTTTAGAAACTTTCAAAGCTACGCTAAAGTTTTCCTTTTCAAAATTCCTTTGGATAGGAGTTAGGTTTAGAAAACTTTGTGTGGAGTCTTCAGATTTCAGGCACCACAACAAGAGATCAACTGACAAAACTTTAAAACAGAGAAACGTGAGCCAAGGTTAAAACTTTTTTGAAGAAAAGTCACTTAAAAGAATGAAGATCTTACATTCCACGACCTAATGGTTGGAAAGGAAGCATTAATAATGGGGCAAAAGTGACGCAATATTTACAAAAAAGAAGTGTTTATTGTAATTCTCGCTCATTTTTATCTCAAAGACTAAAAGTCTTTTCGACTCCTTTACTTGTAAAATCACATGACCTCAGCAAAAAGTGTTGACCCGGTGAGTATGGAGCAAGTCAGCCATGTTAAAATCAGTGTCCAGGTAATTGACCATCACTCCCACCCAAAATAGAATTTTCCAAACCGATGGGCACAATTGAGAAGGAACCATGCATAAAAGCTCAAGGAATTCAATAATTAAAGCAATAAAGGAGAAAGAATAAGAGTTTCTAAATGAGAAATGATAAAATTCACTACCCCGCCAGGGAAAGCACCATGCTCACGCATCCTTTGGATGTCCCCCTTAGTTAGGCTACATTTCGGGGAATCATCCTCTTGGAGAACCACTCAAGGAATGAAGCCATGCTCACGAATCCTTTTCTGGCGGTTTGTACTTTCTATGACGACGAGGTTTGGTGCCGCCGCTATCTCTACTTTGGAACTTGTTGAGGCTAGAAAGAAAAGGGAAGCCGAACCCACAGCTTTTGCAGTAGAAACTTCCTTAACCATTTCTCACCCTTCTACGTCATCGTCTACACCTTCCAAAGAGGCTTCATTGTCCAAGCGTGGAACCACCCCTTGCTTGTCAGATCTTCTCGGTGTGATGATGTTGCTTGTCTTTCCATCATCCACGTGCCTCGACGCTATTTATCCTCTCCGTGTTGTTGAGCCTCGAGATGGTATTGATTAGACACCTCTTGTTCACATATTTGGCAAAGCTTCGGCAACTCAATGGTAAGTATATTAGACATCTTACTTTTCTTCCTCTTTCCTTGTTATGAATAGTCGCAATGAAGACATCCCCTTTCATTTCATAGAGTCTTCAAATTATGATTGGCGCTTACAATATGCTCAAAGATGTTCCCAATAAGCTAATCCTAACCCAAGATGAATTGCTCGCAGAGTAGAAGGCCAACGACTCTCTTGCTCCAAAAGCATTGTCTTTTAATTAAATTACGAGCTGCCCAAATTGTCCATAAATTCACCTTCCTTGTATGAATATATGCCCTAGCTTGAATAAAATTGTTTTATTCCAAGCAAGGACCTCTTTAAAGTTCAATCCTCCTTCCTCAAAAGGCCTGAATACATTTCTCCAAGCAACTAAACTTCTCTTACTGTCACTGACCCCAGACCATGATTGCTTGGAAAGACTTTGTAATGTTTAAGCGGGCCTGAGTAGGACGGACCTTCTCTTTTTGCGTGGTAGGCCCCGTTCTTGGGGGTATCTAATTGTGTGTTTATCATTTGATTGCTTGCATTTGTATGCATGTTTTGTTCTCATATTTTCTTGCAGGTGTCCGTGAGCGGTTATTGCTTCGATGGAAAGCTTATCGGGAGGACGAAGACCCCTACAGAAGGCACTTGTTGCTCAAGGAGGCTCAAGATAGCCGAGGCAACTTTGGCGTAGCCAAAACATTGGCAGCACTTCGGGAGCATTTCTTTTGGCCACACATGGCTTGAGATGTGAACAAGTACCCTTGGCCAAGACCTACTATCTTTTATGCTAAGTTTAGACTATTTCCATTTAGACTTTCTATATTTGTGTTTGTCTACTTTTGGCATGTGTTTAGTGGGCTTAGGGCATCGTTGTGTTGCTTGCATGTGCACCCCTAGCCGCCCACCACTCTTGTTTCTAGGGTTTCGTGGCCTCCTCCATATAAGTAGACACACCCCTCTTTGTTATACACGCTTGATTGAATTGATAATGAAGTTCTATCGATTTGTTTCTAGAAACTATCATTATTAGACGTCATCTTCTTTAACATGTTCCTCTAGTCAATTTCTCCCTTGATCTTGACAATTCTCATCTCTTTAATTTTGATTTCTCCCTCAAAATTCTAGGCATCTCGCCTCAAATCTATCACTTCTGCATTTGCTCAAGACCTACTATGCTCTCCAAGACAAAGATCCAAGAGTAACTCCATATTTTGCAAGACGGGTTCACTTAAACTTCCCACATCGCGAGAAGTTGGAAAACTAGCAGTTATAACTGCTTTCGATTCCTTTCCCCCTTGATGCTGACGACGGTATTCCTTCATTAGTCAGATGATTGTAGTCTTCCTTGGGTTTCCGAGCGCTAGCTATGGTTTGGGCCGTGATTTCAGGAGGCGTAAGCACACATGCTAACTGGGCCGATCGAGGATTGTTCATCTTTGGGCTTAAAAAGATATGCCCAACAATGACAACCAAGAGTCATTAAGGCCCTTTGATAGTTTGATCACACTCGTGGTGACAACCGAATGTCGTCAAGGCCCTTTCATTACACTCGTGGTGACAACCGAATGTCATGAAGGCCTTTTAATGACACTTGTGGTGACATCCGAATGTCATTAAGTTCCATTGATGACACTCGTGATGACAACCAAGTGTCATCAAGTCTTTGACGATGGTTGAATGTTATTAAGCATTTGATGACGGTCCAATGTCATCAAGCTATTGATGACCGTTTGAATGTCACCAAGCCTTTGATGACGGTTAAATGTCATCAAAATTACATTTTGATGACGGTTTCGTTAAATGTGTCATCAAGCCTTAATTTTGATGATAGTTGAATGTAATCACGGTGTTTGATGACATTTTGTGATGACGGTTAAATGTCATCAAAAAGCATTCAACCATTGATCACGATGGTTGAATGCTTTTTGACAATGATTGAATGTCATCAAGGTGTTTTGATGACATTTGTGATGACAAACAAGTGTCATCAAGGCCCTTCGATGACACTCATGATAACAAATGAGTGTTATCAAGGTCCTTCGACGACACCCGTGACGACAAATAAGGGTCATCAAGCCTTCGCTAACGCTCGTGATCAATGACAAACGAGTATCATCATCAAGTTTTATCTTGTCATCAAGTTTCATCAAGTGTGATTGGTCAACTCTTTGTTGGTCAACTCTGTTTACTGAGTGAATTCATAAAGGGAGGAGGTGGAGAAGGAAGGAATGGTTTGTAATATTAACATGCTAGATAGCTAATAAAATGAATGAATTTTGGTTACAAACGAATAATTAAAATTTCATTTTTACTAATTATTTAGAAGATTTCATCGAATTTTTAAATTAATTTTTAAGTTATATTCGGATGTACCTTTGAACCCAAATACTTATAATTAAGCTACTAGGGATTGAAGATACCTTATATATTATTAAATTTCTTAATGCTGTCCGATGGGGGAATCTCCGGTCGATCCTCAACAAAACTAATATTCATAATTAAAAAAAAACTAAAATGCCGATTTTAATAAGCACAAACGGCACGTATAGTTATAGTACGTATATAGAAAACCCAACCCCAAATGTACAATATATCGAAGCTGGCATGCATGACTTGCTTAATTTGACAAACTTAGATTCGGATTATTAAGTTGCACACATATATATAGAGAAAACGTAGCTATGAGAACACGTGCAACACACGGATGGTCTAAACTAACTATAGATGTATACGCATGCTATATAGCCCCTGTATTTTTGCCAATTTGTTATCTAGACACCCCACTTTTGGTTTGGACTTATTAAACACTTAAACTTATAATTTTGGACCTATTAAACCCCTTTTGTCTGACGTGGCATTGGGCGTGAAGCTAACGCTCTCTGAGACGATTGATTGTTTTGCAACATTCAAAAAAGAAAAGATGACATGGAAATTAAAAAAAAAACCATTAATCCTCATTAAACCTCCAACTCTTCTCCAAACTTTTTCGATCCCTTTCCCTCTTTCCCACAAATAATATTGATGCAAGAATTAAGTGACAAAATAAATAAAATAAATCCCTTTCTATAAAAATAAAAAAACAAATAAAGATGGATTGAGCAATTTGGGATCTGGAGAGTTCTATTGAGAGATAAAGTATAGAGAAATTTGGGAATTTTTAGTGGCTGTTTGGGAAGATTGACTCTCCATCAGTCTTGGCCTTCACGTCGGAGTCTCGCCAGCGCCGCTTCTCGGCCATCGCGATGTACATGGTGGGAAACGCTTGAGTTTTAGTTGCTAGGGTTTCTATGGGACGACAAGCTTCAAAAATCGATCGATAGGAATGGAAGACTTTCAAAATTGATCGATCGGGATGGGAATCTTTCGAAATCGATCGATCTGTCGCATAACAATTGGTATCCTCGCCTTCGACTCCGACGATGAGGCTGACTTCCGATTTGTTGCATCCAAGAGTGTCCTGGCCACCACCAAAAGCATCTTTCGAAATCGATTTGTTGCCCCCAACTATTTCCCCCAGAAGCTGTAGAATTTGCTTGTCTACCCACCATTGAAGAGTCTTCTTCAAATCTTCTATAGAGATTGAAAAGAAAGCAAAATATGGAAATGAAAAAGAAAGAAGACGAGTTGTTTTAAGATTCAGATCTGTTCACTTTTTTCTTTTTTCTTTTTTTAAAACTAATTATATATCTATGTGTCATATAATTTGCACATGTAAAAACTAATTAGTGTATGTGGCATCTATGTGGAGTGTTATGTGGCATAATATTTTTACACGTCAGCACACAAATAAAATACACAACAATATTTTAATCGATTAGGTGTTTAATAGGTCCAAAATTATAAGTTTAAGTGTTTAATAGGTCCAAATCAAAGGTGGGTTTTAGATGACAAATTGACACAAGTACAGGAGCTATATATGTTTTAAGCCAGTTATAATATGAAGGCTTGAAGCACCTTTTAACTTGCTTCGTCTACTTATTCGACGATTGGATGGAGCTGCGTACGTACGAACGTATCTATGGCTTATATATTTAGTTCATGACCGCACCACGAAGGGAAGAACGCTAATCAGGAACTCGTCGTATGTAAAGGTAGCAGTTCCGGTATACGGGTCCTCCTTTGTCTTAAATTTCTCAGTTAACCCCCTACACCATATATCAAGAAATCAAAATTTATTAAGTAGACCAAATAATTAATAACAGAAGAACTTGCGCATATTGACATCCAATTTTGTTCATAGCTAGGCGGTCAATACGTACCTTGACCACCAAGCAGCACCTGCAATTTCATTCATAAAAAAAGGCGACATAATGAGTTGAGATCGATCAGTAGATGTACAATATTTTAGATGTACTGAAAACTGAAGAGGCACGTACTCGATGAAGTAATCGTATTCAATGCCTGATTTGGTGCCAAATTTGTCAAACTTGGACACGAGCAGTTTTATCACGAACGGGGAAAGATTGTAGCCCATACTCATCATAGCCTCTTTCAACTCCCTCTCGCCCATGCTCCCGTTCCTATTCCTATGATCCTATCGTACATCTCAAAACTCGCCTGCCAATTAATTATACATTACGTACGTACGTCATAATAAAGAAACATCTTCAATCTACACTAGATATGTTAGATTGTACTCCATCCGTTTCATAATACTCGTCTTTTTAACAATTTGCACACTTAATTAGAAAGAAAAATTTCGAAAATATCATTATATCCTCAACTATTATTTCACTCTTTTACTTTATTGAAAACCGCTACTAATAAATTATTAATAGTTCTAAGGGTAAATATGTAAAGTACAGATCAAAATAGCTAAAAAAGTGTGTATCTTGAAACACAAATTGAAGGCTAAAAAACATGTATTGTGAAATAGAGGGAGTATGAGATAAATTCAACTGGACCTTCCAGGTTTGAAGGGAGCGGACGAGAGGGACGAACTCCTTGGGACCGACGGCGTTGGTGTTGGAACCGGTGAAGAGGTACATGAGGAGGTGGACGGTACGGAGGCTGAACCTCTGGTTAAAGGAGGAAAGAGACATTTGCAACTCCTGATCGCATATAGACCCGTTCATGTCCCTGTCGATCCGGTTAAAGCACTCTATAAACTTGGGGTCCGTGCCGGGAGGGAAGCAAGTCGGAACAAGCGCTGATATCAGCTCCGATCCCCCAACACCCTCCAAAACCGTGTTCGCCGTCATGCTTTGCGCCTTATCTTGGTGAATCCGGTACCCGGCTCCTGCTCCGCCGCCAGAGGAGTAGCTAGAGTCACTGCCGTAACCCCCGGAAAAGAACCCGGCCGTCCGCGGCTGTGCCCACTTTTCCGTAGTAGTCATGTCCACCGACACCGCCGGAAAAGAACTGTCCGCCATAGCCGCCGGAGGCCATGTTATCGGAGCCATAGAAATCATGTCCATAGCCGCGGCCAGAGGAGTAACCGTAGCCGACACCGATGTCTTTCCGGTAGCCGTAGCCGTCGGACCAAGATGGGTGAGCTACTCCATTAGTAGTGTACTGAAGATGCTCGTATTTGGTGTGCTGGTAGGAAGACATTGGAAGGAGAGGTTTCAGTTAAAGCTATACGGGTATGCTTTTCAGGTATAGTTGGGTTTGATGTTTTAGGATAGATAGGAGTGAATCCTTTATATATCTGCGTAGTTATAGAATTGGGCTTCGGGTCTATGGATTTTACGGAATTTACCATTGTTAGTTACATTTCCATGGACTCCATATAATAGTATTATTATTATCCTAAAAAAAATTCAAAATTCCCGATTATTATTATCCTCACAAAAGGAAATACGAATATTGTACTGTCTATGTGTATGGACCTCAGAAAGTGGCAACTGTAGTTGAGTCCATATTTTATGCTCTCTTTCATATTTCATTCTCACTTTTTTTTATTTACAAATCTACATATACATTTAGGATAGGAAAAAAAATCTTACACCTCCATCAATGTCTGAAATTTTCAACATATTTTAAAAGGATTTTGCTATTTGTTGCCCCTGGGGCGATAAATAAACATCTCGAAATAGAATCTTATCTACTTGAATTTTGTAGCTCTATCTATTCAAATTAAAAAAACAATCTTTTCCTAAACAAATAAAACAACAAATCTGACTTTAAAAAATTGGCAAATTTGGTTTTTATTCAATTAATTATGAAATAAATTCTTCTCTCCCATAATCCTATTATTTCATACAAGTGCACATTTTGAAAGTTCAATTATTTATGTGTGATTCTTTTTTGATATTTATATTTACATAATCTATTGTTTAACGTTTGCCTATTATTTTAGGCATATTTCTCTAAATTTTTAGAAGCTTTATTTCATATTTGGTAGTCTAAATTTTTAGGAGTTATTGTTTGCGTGTTATATTACAATGTTTTTTTATTAAATCTAATTAATCAATTTTTTAGTGTATCTTATGTTTTATACTGTACGGTTCGTTTTTTATATAAATAGTGGGTATACAATATTCTATTTTTAATGGAAACTTTGAAAATTGGTTAATTTAATTTGAAAAGATTATATGCTGGGAAGATTCTTTACTGAAATATAATCTCAATTGGTTGGATTTTAGATTTGATGATTTGTTTGTTAGGAAAAGATTTTCTTTTTAATATTTAAAAACTATAATTATAAAGTTTAAATAGATAAATTTCTATTTTTTGGATCTTATTTGTCGCCCCCGGGGCGACAAATAGCAAAACCCATTTTAAAAATATCTAGAATACCATTAATTTATTTGTTATAATATTATTATATTTAGATGTACATAGTAAACCCTAGTTTTGGGCTTATCCATTAAGACTTGTATTATCTATATAAAGGCCCATATGGGTAACCTAATAAGACAACTCTATCTCTCTCCTTTTCCTAAATCTCTCTATTTTATAACACGTTATCAACACGAATTGCTTAGACTCTCCAATGTACGTATATTCTCTTATCTTGATTTAATGTCATATTCAATCCCGTCTCGCCGTTTGGTCTTGCTTGTGCATGATACACGTTTTTACGGTTCGGATAATTGCTCACAAATCCCTCCCGATTTATCTTTCATATATGCTTTTAATTACATTGCTTTTAATTACATGCCTTGAGATATGTATTTGCATATACTACTGTTAATCAGAATTAATTGCATGCTGTAAATTAATCTAATGTTTGGTTTTTTATTGTACTTTATATATGTTCTATACGCTTTTATATTGTTTTGGTTAATCAGATTTGTTTAATATTGCTTTACCATAGACATTACTATATACATGATCGGTCCGTGTATGCATATTGAATTACATATATGATGTCTTTGTACATGAATTGTTTGTATATATTAAGCGATTATTTATTCTTATGATCATGTTATACACTAAATTTATATTCTTACACTTTATATTCAATTGTGTATCGTATCATGTACTCTAAAGTCTGAATTATAAGACCAGTTTATTTACGATTGTAAAATTACATCCCCTGAAGTAGATGTATTTGTTAGCAAATTTGTCCTTGGAGCGACAAATTAAATCGTATATGATATATCCCCTGAAGTGGATATATTCATCTCTTGAAGAGGTGCACAATAATTATCCTTGAAGCGATAATCATTTGATCATTCAGCTTATGAAGAGTTGAATATATTAAGATCATATTACCCTCGAAGCGGTAATTTTCATTCCTGAAGTGTATGAAACATCAATATGTAACCCCTAAAGTGGTTACTTACATCCCTTGAAGCAATAATTATTTCCTCCTGAAGAGTTCAATTTATAAATAAAATTATCCCTGAAGCGATAATTATTTCCTCCAGAAGTGTTTTATAAATAAAACTATCCCTGAAGCGATAATTATTTCCTTCTGAAGAGTTGAATTTAATTTATAAATAAAATTATCCCTGAATCGATAATTATTTCCTCCTAAAGAGTTGAATTTACAAATAATATTGTCCCTGAAGTGATAATTATTTCCTCCTGAAGAGTTCAATTTACAAGTAATATTATCCCTGAATTGATAATTATTTCCTCCTAAAGAGTTGAATTTACAAAACAATATTATAATTTTATCCCTGAAGTGATAAATTTCATTCCCTGAAGTGAATGAATTATTTTATTTATTTTCTTGTTCTTATATTGTTTATTTATTTATTATTTTCATATACTTAATTATGTTATATTATTTTCTCTTGAAGAGTTAATTGAATGTACAGAACAAGATTATCCCTGAAGTGATAATCCTCCTTCCTTGAAGTAAATGAAAACTTCATTTTATCCCTGGAGTGATAATTCTCATTCCCTGAAGTGAATGAAACCATTTTTCTATTTTATACTTGGAGTGATAATTTCCATCCCCGAAGTGGATGAAACAAATAATCCCCCGAAGTGGATGAAATAATTGAATCAATCCCCAGAAGTGGATGAATATAATAAAAGTTCCTACTCCTTGGAGTGAGTGGTCATACTAAAGTCGTCTCTTGAAACAAATGACATGATTCATGTGCAAATTGAAAAGAAAAATATCATCTCTAGAAGTAGATGATAAAGTTCATATGATAATATTATCTCTTGAAGTAGATAATAAAATACCCACATGGATATCACATCCTAAAATATGTGACTAAAAGGTTTCATTGAAATAACATCCTGAAGTATATGATTGAAAGATCTTATGAATAATCACATCTTGAAGTATGTGATGGAAAGAAGTCTAGAAGACTTCGTATACAATCTCTTGTCACCAGAAGTTGACAATATTTTATGATACTTTATTTCTTTATTTATACTTTTCAATTTAATTATTTATGTTATTGCTTGTATACATTTTTTTATTTGTTCTTGAAGTTAAAACTTGTCATCTCTTGAAGCAGATGCTAGTATTAGTAGAGACAATTTGAAATCATCCCCGAAGAGATGAAATAATAAATCTCCTTACTCCCTGGAGTGAGTAATGATAGAAAATATCACTTCCTGAGGAAGATGATAAAATTTATGTAACAATGATCATCTCCTGAAGTAGATGCTTTTATACATAAGAGTATTATCCCTAGAAGTGGATTTACATACATAATTACTTCTTGTAGTATGATGAGAAGAATTTATTAGTGGAACTATATGAACATATCATCTCCAGAAGTGGATGATAAATGGTTCAAGAAATAAAATTACATTGTCATTTGAAGTTGACAGATGAGATGTTTGGGAGATTCATGAAGCACTTGAAGTTCCAACAGACATGTGCTAAGTTATAATGAACGTATCATCAACTCCATTCGAGCTTGAATAATCGAATCTTGACAAGAAGAGATTGTTATAAACTCTTGGAGAGTTAAGAGATCTCATACCAAACCATGTACTCTAGATGTAGTACAAGAAATATGGCATGTACTCTAGAAGTAGTACAATGAAGGTTGGTTGTCACAATATTCAGAACTATGTCTAAATGACCACCTACCTAGCACGAACTAAGAGTTCAAGGTCATGTTTGACTAACCTCTTGCATGCCGGAAGCATGCCTCCTTTGGAAGAGGGTGTGAAAGAGGTTACGGTATATTACGCATGCGACCGTTAGTCATGGTTATGACTTATAGCTAGGACGTCGTGGGTTAATTTGATGTCCAGAAGAACATCTAAGATAAGGGATATCCCATTAATGACATAATTGAACATCAGTCTTGTACCACTTGTACAAGAACCACACCTTATGAGTATACGTGTGGAGACCGGTCTAATCTATGTAAAAAGTTCTGAATGCACCCATTTTGAGGCATCTAATTTTGATATGAAGATAATAGTTTATCTGACATGAGTTGATGAGCTCCCAAATTTATGTATGGATCACCGACATTTTCAAGGGTGTCACACCACATAGTATTTGAAAACCAGAAGTTTTCACAAGTCATGCGCAAATTTTGGTGTGAAGATTATGATGACTCTAGAAGAGTATATCCCATTGAATAATGTAATCACACTAACTGGAAGTTAGTTGAGGATAAGATATATTTGTGGCATGATTAACTTGGTCACTCATGTGAATAATAATGCGCATGATCGTTATAGAACCAAAAGATCTTGAGACTTGAAGTCTCTTCCTAAGAGTGATCTTAAAAGGCTTGTGCTCTTGGTAAACAAGTAGCAAGGCCGGTATAAGTCAAGTAAATACAAAGTCTCATATGCTCCTTGACAAAAAAATTCAAGTGATATAAGAGGACTAGCTAAATCGCCATGTGGACCATTGTGGATTATCATAATATTTAAAGATGCCTCAACCCATTGGTTCTAAGGAAAATGGAGGAGAATGAAAATAAATATGTGTAGTGATTGAGCATTGGATAGCTCTCACATATATTCACAATACGACTCAGGTAGAGTCGTCAAGAATGCAGTCATAATTGATAGCCAGGCAAGTGCTATACATGGAATACGCGACCTGGAAGAGTCGTGGTTAAATAGGGTCATGAATATGAATATCGATTATCTAATTCGACAAGACCGAACGCTTATATCAAATTCTCCTAATGTAAATGATATATATGTCCTCCACCCCCATATAATTTTTTAGTAGTGCCACACATTACAGAAATTTGGGATTAAACAAGAGGATTGGGTCCTTGTTGTTTATAAAATACCTAGAGCTTATAAGCGGTGATCTATATATTGCTCGGTATTAAACGTATCACTTTGGCGAGGTGAAAAATCCCAACTTTAGGGGGAGAAGATAACTGAGACTACAAGTTAAGAGATTGCATGTGATGGAATTTGGTATCCAAAGAAAGCTAAACCAGAAGTTTAGCATATTGTATAACTATACCAGAAGTTTAGTGACTAAGACATAAATACTATTTGAGAATACACCAGTCATTTGGAGATTCCAGAAGCAACTCCAAACCAACACATAAGCATGCTTTAAGCATGAGAGACATTTTTGGATTTAACGATACGTTCCCCAGAAGTGGAAAGAGCCAATTACATCCCAAAAGGATGATATGTCGATTGGAAATAAACATGAAGATAGAACTCTTGAAGAGATTCTATCTAAAGACTCTAAAAGAAAAGAAAAGGGCATGAGCGACAATTTGGAAATGTCGATTAATTATGTAAGTATCGGTATAGGGTATCGGGAAGATATCTTTGCTTATTCAGTTATCATAAAAGTCATTGGAGAAGATGACAATAATCCCCAAACAATGGAGGAATGTCGACATCGAAATGGTTGGAAAAGCTGGAAAGCAAAATTGGATTCGTTAAACAAACTAGATGTTTTTGGGTTTGTAGTTGCAACACCATAAAGTGCAAAATCAGTCTGTTATAACTAGTTGCACAAGGGTTCTCGCAAAAACTGGAGTGGATTACATTGAAATGTATTCACCAGCAGTGGATGCAATGACACTCAGGTTCCTTGTTGCTTTAACCGTTGTTGAGTGTTTGAAAATGCAACACATGGATGTGGTAACAACATACCTATATGAGTCATTAGGTACCAACATATACATGAAAATCCCCGAATGATTGAAAATGCCTGAAGCATTTGAATCAAAACCATATTACATTTATTCCATTAAACTTAGGAGATCGCTATATGGACTGAAACAATCGGGAAGAATGTGGTATAATCGCCTTAGAGAATATCTACAAAGGCAAGGATTTGTCAGTGATCAATGTAGGTCCTTGTTTGTTCATAAAACAACAAATTTGGGATATGTAATCATTGTTGTTTATGTTGATGATTTCAATTTTATTGGGACTCCAGAAGAGATCCTAATAGAAGCTGATTATTTGAAAAGAGAATTTGAAATGAAGGACTTAAGAACTACCAAGTATTGTCTCGGCATGTAGTTCGAGCATACAAAGGATGGAATATTTATCCATCAATCAAACTACGCAGAAAAGTTCCTAAAGCGATTTAATATGGATAAGGCACATCTATTAAGTACACCAATGGTAGTAAGATCGCTAAGTGTGGAAAGGGACTCCTTTCGTCCCCGATTAGAAAATGAAAGAGATATTAGGTCTTGAAGTACCATATCTCAATACAATAGGTGCATTACCGTACCTTACTTCATTACCTCAATAATGTCATTTTATGTGACAATGAGTTATTGTCTCCCTAAACATAAAATAAAGATTATTGGTCCAGAAGTACTAATCTTCTACAAAATTCAGTGATGGCATATATTTATTGCATAAAGATTTTGTGTTTAACTGAGGGGAGCATTATTATACGACTGTACTCTTTTTCCCTTGGTTTTGATTTTTATCCCACTAGGTTTTTCCAAACAAGATTTTTAATGAGCCAGTTTGTCATATAAGGCCTTTAATGAGACAATCTCGGCCTGAAGTTCGAGATATGTGAAAGAATGGAGTTTTTATCCATCCATCAAATCAAGTTGAAAGGAGCCAACAATGATGTATATATGACGAGAATTCAGCATGAAGTGATCAACCAAAGTACATATCATCAAGTGTTCTCAAACTACAAGATTCAACCCAAAGGCAAGATGGATGCTCAATTCAGTCAAGCAAAGAGGATATATTTCAAGTTGAGAGAAGAATCATAACTGCACTCTTTTTCCCTTAGTCTTGGTTTTGTCCCATTGGGTTTTCCAGACAAGGTTTTTAACAAGGCAGTTAGTGATGTACATCTAAGGGGGAGTGTTATAATATTATTATATTTAGATGTACATGGTAAACCCTAGTTTTGGGCTTATCCATTAAGGCTTGTATTCTCTATATAAAGGCCCCTATGGGTGACCTAATAAGATGAATCTGATCTCTCCTTTCTCTCTATTCTCTTTATTCTCTAGATTTATAAAAATTTTAAAATTTTCACCCACTAATTAACCTTCTTGGTTTCCTTTTTCTCCTGCCTTCATTCTTTTACAAACCCCAAATTCGATCCAATAACGCCATCATCGTAGTAGAAGACAACACCACAACCATCACCATTAGCAACTCCGGTATCACCCTGACGTAGTCGCTCTCTAGCCCACCTGGCAAGTGCTATATACCTTAACCCAATTCGGCCTCCCTGTCTTCCACTCCATCAACTGTGAACAAGTCGACTAGCCCGAAGGGCAAGCCACTTCCAGCTCCTCCCTCTTCCTTGTACAAACTTGGTCCGGCTATAAGCACTCCAAGAGTCAAAGAAAATCCGAATCTAGGACATTTGGTGAGAAGAGAGAAGGGTGAAGATCTAGACATTCTAACCACTCAGACATACTTCTGGATAATCATGCCTTGGGAATAGTGGAAGATTGGGTAGATTTGGTGAGAAGAAAGAACAGTGAAGATCTAAAAGGCAATGGTGAACCATCGAGGTGTTTTACGTGAGATTTGGATATGATTCTCCACTAGAAATTTCAAGTAAAAGCAGATTCATCATACCTCCTCCTCCACCTCAGGTCGATGCCCCATCGAGGTGTTTTACGTGAGATTTGGATCGGATTCTCCACTAGCAATTTCAAGTAAAAGCAAATTCATCATACCTCCTCCTCCACCTCAAGTCGACATGGGTGAGTTTCAAGAGAATATCACCCGGATCGATTGCAGACATTGGGTCTTACTATCATCATCGTGAACCTTTTTTTGTTTTTGATTTCTATCTCTCTGTGACATTGGCCTATTAGGGGATTCTATCGATCGCAAACATTGCCACGAAGGAAAAGCTTGCTCTAGAAGAAGAGAAGCTCAAGTTGGAGAAGGGGAGACTTATCTTGGAGAAACAGAAAGCCTTAGTTGTTGATTTCCAGAAGAAGGACATGTATAATATCAAGGAATTGATTGAAACAATCAGGGTTCAAACTCGCCACGCGACCACCGATCGCAAGAGGATTGAGGAACTGGAAGCGGCCCAAAAGAGGTTTGTCAAAGAGGTTGGAGAGATCGGAGCATACATCTCGATGATGTCTCGAGTCCAGACGATGGTCATCACATAGATTGGAACCTAGAAAAGGAGCCCAAGAATTTTCACTTATGTTATCCGCTAGAGAACCCAGCGGTCGGCGATCAACTTTTTATGTCCTTCGAGATTTTTGATGATGAGGTAGAGGGTGATGATCCTAAGAACAAGGTTGGCGGTGAGGTTGGGTCAACGAGTAGCGACATGGTGGCACTCGGTGTGGAAGGCTTTATGAATGACCCTACTGTTGACGGGAAGACGTTGGCGGACCATGTTGATCGTGAGAGGCGTCGTCCGGTGAAAAAAAGGATTGAGGTCGTGGGCCTCTATAATCTTTTTACTTTTCTTGTCTTTTGATCATGGTTGTTGTATGAACTTGTATGGAACTTTTGTGGGCCTTGGTAGGCCAAACATTGTTTTTTCTTACTAAATTCCATTCGTAGGAACGGTTGTTTGTATGTATTTTCGTGATTACTTGCGTGTATGTGTGTATTGTGCTCA
This sequence comes from Fallopia convolvulus, assembly GCA_964016875.1. Classification (NCBI taxonomy): domain Eukaryota; kingdom Viridiplantae; phylum Streptophyta; class Magnoliopsida; order Caryophyllales; family Polygonaceae; genus Fallopia; species Fallopia convolvulus. The sequence continues at coordinate 33,689,521 of OZ024721.1, read as the reverse complement.
TGGTGCCTTGCATGTGTTCATGCGCGATCATTGCTTCAAAGAAGGCTTATCGGGAGGACAAGTCCCCTTGTAAAAGGTGCTCGTCACGGGTGACAGCTGCGATCTTACCAAAGGAAGTCCCACGAAGAACGATGGTCAACGCGTTTTTCGTGTGTTTCGGGCATCCGTCGAGTAGAGTCGTCAGTGGTTATTTGTAATTTCTAGAGTTTGTTATCTCGGTACGTTGTTTATGGCTTGTGATCGTTTGCAGTCAATCTTATGTAAACATACGTAATTATAATAAAAGATTAAGCAACTTCCATATAATATAGATGATGAATTCATGTGCATATCAGTAATTGAGTCATTCAAGCATTCAGTCATGTCACAAAGTTTCAGAGAACAATATGCAAAAGCAATCACTATCATTAATTCACATGGAAAGAAAGAACGGTTTTACTTCAAACAATACTCAAACGAAATGCGATAAGGAAATGATACTCACATAATGCAAAAGAAAACAACTAGATAACAAACTTGTAAGGCAAAGATAAAGGGATAAACGATAGGAACTGTCACGGGTGACTAGCGACCCACAAAGCGATAGTAGTTCGGCTTCCTTTCGGGAGCGCCATGAAACGACCGGTGTAGGAAAAAGATTCCCTTAGAAGTGGTACTTCTTTAGATGTACTGCGTTCCAGCTAAGTAGTACGATATATCCGTCTTTGGATTCGAGCTGGTATGCTCCTTGTCCAACGACTTTCATGATCATGTACAGTACAGACCTCCCAAGCTGGTGCTAACTGGGCTGCTTGTGGTTTTGTGGTGTTATGAAAGACCTCCCTCAAGACCCAATCATTGACCTGGAAAGAACGGATCCCGACATTCCGGTTGTAGCTTAGCTAACTATTGTTGATGCTTAGCCAAGCGAATATCTGCTTGTTCTCAGAGCTCTTCGGTGGTATCAAGGTCTGCTACCAATTCTAGATTATTATGTTCTTCCGTCTAGAGACTAGAACGGGCTGTGAGGATGAGAATTTATGCAGGAATGACCGCTTCACATCCATAGACTAGTGAGAAGGGTGATTGCCTTGTAGCCGCTTTAGGAGTCGTTCAGTCAGCCCACAAAACATAAGGAAATTCATCGGCCCACTTTCTCTTGGCTTTGACGAGTTGTTTCTTAAGGTTATTCGCAATCACTTTGTTACTAGCCTCATCTTGGCCATTAGATTTCGGATAACGGGGAGTGGAGCTAATGAGATCAATGTTCTAATATTTGCAGAAATCTCTAGTCTTTCGACTTATGAACTGGGAACCATTATCGCATACAATTTCCAAGGGCACCCCAAATCTACAAAGGATATTCTTTTTTATAAAGGAAATTACTTGTTTGTCTTTGATTTCTAGGTAGGCTTCTTCTTCGATCTATTTGGAGAAGTAATCTGTAATGGCCGGGAAGAAGACTCTTTGTTTGGATGACGGTGGTAATTTTTCAACGATATCCATTCCCCGTCGAATGAAAGGCCATGGGGTAAGAGTAGGATGAAGGGGTTCTGGTGGTTGATGTGCGGTTGGTGCGTGCCTCTGACATGCGTCACACTTTTAATAAAATTCACCGCGTCTTTCCGCATGTTCGACCAGTACCATCCTTGGCCAAAGGCTTTGTTTTACATGCTCCTTCCTCCGGTGTGATTGCTACAATCCCCTTCGTGGAGATCCTTGAGGATTTTAAGGACTCCTTCCTTTGTCAAGTGATGTTGGAAGATCATCCCATTTCTGATTGTAAACTTGGTGGCTTTGACCTCCAGTACTCTGGCTTCTGCCTTATCCTTTGGGAGCTTGCCCAATGCTAGCCAGTTAAGATATGGCTTGGTGTAGGGTTCGGTGACATCGTCATTGAGACAACGATCATCTTTCGGATGACCATGATCGTCTAGGGGATGATCCTGGTCACGTTCAATGGAATTTCCATTATCCTAGGGGCTACCTAATAGAGCATCTTTAGGAGGTATATCTCCGATACTAATGACTTCCATGACCTTCTCGAGGGATTCCTTGTTGACGGTCGTGTTCTGGTCTATGGGATATTCTCTTCTGACGGCTAGGGTCATGACATGTATCGACGTGATCAAAGGGTACTCATCGAGATCTATTGCCGACGCTAGGCGAGCGAGTGAGTCTGCAGCTTGGGTATTGGCTCACTGGGGATCTATTCGAAGGAGATAACCTATAAATAGGCTATAACTAAGGGATCAATCCCTTCACTACCTCTAGGTAAGCAGACCTACCAGTGTCTTTAGCCTCATACAACCCTGAAACTTGATTAACGATCAATAGTGGGTCACAACTAACCTTACACTAGTATAAAAATCAATATATAAGGCGGAAATATTAGGGCACTTTTGAAAAGCGCAATTACTCATCAAATACAGAGGCGCTTATACGTAGAAAAGCGCTATGTAGGATTAAATCTCAAGTTCAGACCTTGCTTAGATTAGTGGTCATTCAAACTTGAGATTCATGTTTAAGTTCAAACCGTGTATCTGTCATTAATGGTCATCTCAAACAGTTGCACCGCCTGACTCCGAAGTGCTCTCAATTTGAAAGGTTCGAGTCCAATACTGAGAAATTGTACAACTCAAACCAAAATTGGATAGTAACTGCATATTTTGAAAGCTAGGTTCGAATCCAATACTGATAAAGTGTTCTCAATTTGACTTCTTGCATTCTGATCTTTAATTCCTAAAGGTGGTATATAGAATTAGTTTCTCCTTAGTTTAGCAATTCTTGCATTCTCCTTATTTTGTTTGGCTTCTTTTTTAACTGCATGATCAATCTCTACTATAATAATAATTAACTATTGTACTTTTTTTTGACTAAGAGTAAAAGAAATAAAGGAAAACAAATAATGTACATGTGAAAGTGTTGGAAAGGGGAATTGAAATGTGTGTATACATTATAGACCACATGAATACTCTAATGATGAAAAGAAGATATGAATATTAAAACCAATATTGATTTCAGTAGAGATTAGGGTATGAATAATTTTTTATTAACATAACTGAGAAGACCCAAAGAAATGTCATCTTTGATAGAATCAGCAACCAAAATATACTTTAAACAATCAAACATAATTTTTTATTTAATAGAAGGGATTGTCAAGTTTCTGCTGGATTGGACACGACCCAGAAATGTTGATTTGGAAGCAAAGAATATGGTATGATCTACTCTATATGCTTGGACCAGTTATATTTGTGATACTGCTTATGTGTATTTTGTATGCATTATGGAGAAACTCCATTGTATATGACAGTAAAAAATGGGTATAGATTTTGTTGGATTGTCAATCTTAATGTATCAAACTGTCCTTTTGATTCTTAATTTTCAACAACCCGGCCTCTAATTTTCTCATACGAAGACTATCAACCTTATGCATCACATAGATAATAACTAAAGCCTCTAACTTAACTACATCAAATAAAAGTATTAAACAGAAAATTAAGGAAGCAATCGGGATTCAGGAGTTGGGCGGTGGCAGCAAACTGCCCTTTCGATTTTTAATTAAGGAAGCAAACAGAAAATAGCATTAGCATACCTCTAGAGCAGGCACAATGCGAATGGGTGGTGGTCTTCCCAGTTGTGAATTCCTCCATCTATTTTGAGTCTGTGAATCTAGACTGATTTTACCCTTTTTTGTGAACTCCTTGCTATTGTAGTTTCTAATCTCCTAACCAGTAATTATATTCAGTACTAATGAAAATTTCACAAGTATGCTTAATTAGCTTCTTGTTCTAATATAATTTACAGCCGACAATATAAGCTCAACCAGTGTTGTATCATTAGTAAATGAAGTAAATCCTGCAAGCTTTTAGCTTTATGTTTAAGTTCAGGCCTTTTACTATTTCTGTGACTATTGGAATAGGAGAGTGAATAAAAGGAATTTGCAGGAATTTAAAGGGAAACACAGAGACGATAGTAAGTAGCCTGATAAGCTACTGTTTCATTGATAAAGAGATTACACCACAAATCTCAATGGAATCCCCAGATCTCAAGGAGCCCAAGGCAAAGCCCGAATTTCTCTCTATTTTTCTGGATACTTTCCCAAAAGGGAATGCAGGCCTATTTAAGCTAAGTTTGCTCACGCAAACAGACACCCTCTCTCTCTCCCTTTCTGATGTAACGCCTCTGCCAGCTTTTACAAAGAGAATGCCCTTTTTACCCTTCTTAGCTAACAACCCTTAGGCTTTGTTTGGCCCTAGGCCTTTCTTCCTTCTAGTATATACTATATAACCTCCGTGCCTAACAATTCCACCCCTCTCAGAACAAACCTTGTCCGCAAGGTTATAGTTAGGAAACTGAGCCTTGAACTCTTCACAGGTCATCCAAGTCGCTTCATCACTAGACTTGTTCTCCCATTGAACTAAGACCTTGTGACAACCTCCAGTTGCTTGGCTGGTCTTCTGCACTTCTAGTATCTTGGTAGGCACAAATTCTTATTCTTCCAAAACCAGCTCTTCAGGCAAGTCGGCTATTGCCTTGTGATTTCCTATCACTCTCTTCAACAAGGAGACATGAAATACTGGGTGGATTCTTGACCTGGCTGGTAACTTGAGCTCATAAGCTACTGCCCCAATCCTCTTCACTATCTGGAAGGGGCCAAAATATCGAGCAGCTAATTTCTGGTTGATCCTGGTAAGTAGGGAGCTTTGTCTGTGAGGCCTCAGCTTAAGGAACACAAGATCTCCTGCTTGAAATTCCACATCCCTCCTTTTCTTGTTAGCAACAACCACCATTCTTTTCTGAGCTCTGTCCAGATTGTACCTGAGCTGTCGGATTATTTCATCTCTGTTCCAAAATTCCTCAACCACGGCTGCCACCACAAATTATCCTGGCAAATATTGCTTTAAGAGTGGTGGTGACCTTCCATAGACCCCTTCAAAGGGAGTCTTCCCGGCAGCTCCTTGATAGTTAGTATTGTACCAATACTCTGCCCAGGGTATCCATTTTGACCATTTCTTCGGCTACTCAGTTGCATAGCATCTCAAATAGGTCTCTAGGCACCTGTTGAGAACTTCTGTCCGTCCATCTGTCTCTGGATGGTACGCACTGCTCATTCTAAGTTTTGTGACATTGTTCTCAAACAGTTCTCTCCAGAAGCTGCTCAAGAATATAGGGTCTCTATCACTTACTATTGACCTTGGTACCCCATGAAGCATTACAATTTCTTTGATAAACAGCTCAACAACTGTCCTCATTGTATAAGGGTGTTTCAGCACCACAAAATGCCCATACTTCGTCAGCCTGTCTACTACAACCATAATACAATCCATGCCATTTGACTTTGGAAGGCCCCCTATGAAGTCCATTGACACGTCCTCCCATACTTGTTGTGGAATTGGAAGGGGCTGGAGAAGGCCGGCTGAAGACAAGGTTTCATACTTACTCTTTTGGCATATCAAGCAGCTTGCCACAAACTCTTGCACCCTTTTGAACATCTTTGGCCAGAATACATTGGCAGCTAGCCTTTTATATGTCCTCAAAGCTCCTGTGTGTCCCCCAGCTGGAGCTGTATGAAATTCCTCCAGTCACTTGGGAATCCAGGTGGAAGATTCAGGAATACAAATCCTGCCCTGATAGAATAATCTCTCTCCTATCAATTTGTATGGTTGTTTCATCACTTCACCTTGTTCCAGCTTCTTCCTAATCTGTTGTAACTTAGGATCAGCTTCAACCTCCTTTTGAATCTCCTCCCAACATGTGAGGTAGGGAACTGTGATAGCACACATTTGCACTTCTTCATCTCTTCTTGATAGTGCATCTGCTGCCTTGTTTATTGCTCCTGGCTTGTACTCTATCTCCATGTCAAACCCAATAAACTTAGCTACCCAGTTTTATTGTGCTGGTGAAGTGAATGGTTGATGCAAGAGGTGCTTAAGGCTCCTATGATCAGTCCGGACCAGGAATTTGCTCCCCAACAGATACGGGCGCCAATGCTGCACAGCTAGGACCAACTCCATTAGTTCTTTTTCATAGGCTGACCTAGATATGATCTGACCCGACAGTCCCTTGCCGAAGAAGGCTATAGGTTTACCATCCTGCATCAAAACTGCCCCCAAGCATGCACCAGAAGCATCACACTCGATGACAAATCTTTTTTGGAAGTCAAGAAGGGTGAGGACTGGTGCATTTGTCATGGCCTGCTTCAATTTCTCAAAAGTTGATTGTGCATCCTCATTCCAACTGAACTTTTGTCTTTCTTTCTTTAGCAGCTCAGTCAAGGGCCTGGCTATCTTCCCATAATCTCGGATGAACTTTCTGTAATACCATGTTAGCCCTAAAAATCCTCTTACTCCCTTCACACTCTGATGTCTCGGTCACGCTAATTTATTAGGGTCCATGGACACACTCCTTGCGGCCATGATGTGCTCTAAATACTCCACTGAAAACTTTCCAAAAGAGCATTTTTTTTGTTGGCTTTGAATGAGTGCTCCTCCAGCAGTTGTAACACCAACCTTAGTTGGGTGAGGTGCTCTTCCCAGCTCCGGTTGTAGACTAGTATATCGTTAAAGAATATCAGCACAAACTTCCTCAAAAAGGGCCTAAAAAGGTCATTCATGGTGGCCTGAAACGTAGCTGGGGCATTACTAGAAACTCATAGTGGCCCGTGTGTGTTCTAAAGGTTGTTTTTGGGACATCTGGAGTGGCCACTCGAATCTGGTGGTACCCTGCCCTTAGATCAATTTTTGAGTAAACCTCAGCTTTTCCCAATTCATCAAGCATCTCCTGAATCACTAGTATTGGATACTTGTCAGGAATGGTAGCTTTGTTCAAAGCCATGTAGTCCACACAAAACCGCCAACTCCCATCCTTCTTTTTAACTAGAAGAACTGGGCTAGAGAGGGACTCTGACTTGGTTGAATAATCCCTGACTTGAGCATTTCAACCACCAATTTCTCAATCTCATCTTTCTGGTGGAATCCATAACGATATGGCTTGACATTAATTGCTCCCACTCCTTCTTGCAAAACAATCTTGTGATCCACTCCCCTTGCTGGTGGCAACCCTTTCATTTCCTCAAACACACCCTGGAATTCTGTTAATAACTTGCCCAATTCCTCGGGTTGTTCTATTTCAGATCCAGACATCTCACCAAGTTCCTCTGTATTCTCCTTCTCCCAGAGAAGTGCTTCAAATTCTATGTCCGCCAGCTTGTGTAGTAAATTCATGGAGACCGCAGAAAAGGCAAGGGTAGGGTCCCCTTGTATAGTCACATGCCTCCCTTGACTATCGTCAAACTCCACAGTCATTGCTTCCCAGTCAACTAAGGTTCGCTTCATGGATAGCAGCCAAGTGAATCCGAGGATCAAGTCTACCCCTCCCAAATCAAAGGGATGCCAGTCAACCTCCATGGTACATGACCCAAAGTGGAGAGGCAATTTCCGACATATTCTTCTTGCCTCTACTCTACTCCCGTTTCCCAATCTGACCCCAAATAACACAGTTTGTTCCACGGCCAATTCCTCCACTTCCACGATCTTGTGGTTCACAAAACAGTGTCTAGCTCCGCTATCTACTAGCGCCACGATTTTTCGGTCACCCAACCTGGCCCTGATTTTCAAAGCCCTCTTCTCTCTTCCACTATCCAGTGTGTGCAAAGGCAGTTCCAGCCACTGAAGTTCCCGGTCACCCTTGTGTTCTACCGGCAGAGGCTCGTTATCTTCGAAATACACAAATTCTAGATCTGCTTTGGCCGAATCAATATCCTCATCCCCTATTTCCCCACGTTTGAAAACCTTCTCAGCACACTTATGTAAAGGAGAGTAAGGTTGCTTACATTTGAAGCATAGGTCGCGAGCTCTCAGGTCGCTGACTTCGCCGGCGGTTAAGGTTCTAGGGTACCGGTGTCTCGCCGGTGGTGTACCTCCTTGTCCTCCTGAGGAAGACGATCCCCAGTTGGAACGATGGGTTTCAGTCTTCTCTCTGGTTCCCAAATTATTTTCCGTAGCAACTTTTGGGCCGGCCCATGTTTTTTGAGCCCAATCTCTAGAATTAGATCCAGAATTAGGTATAGGCCGCTTCCAGGGCCCTTTTCCCAGCCCGCGGTCAAAGTTCAGCTTCTTCTCCACCCTTCGAGCTCCATCCATGGCGGCAAAGAGCTCTGCTGCCTCAAACGTTTGTAAATCCACTCGGATCTCAGGGTGAATCCCTGCGAGGAAGTATCCTAAGAGTTGTTCATTCCCGATTCCCGTTGTATGGGCGGCACAAGCGATTAGATCGTCGATGAAGTCATCGACCGATCCTGTTTTCCGTAAGGAACTGAGATGCTCAAATCGATTCGCTGCATCCGTTCCAAGAAATCGCTTGACTAGCTCCGATTTCAGATCGTCCCAAGTGAAGTGGTCTCTCTGTTGACCCACCCACCGGATCCAATTCAACGTTGCCCCGTCCATGCTTACCATCGCCGTGGTGACTTGATCTGTCAGCCTCGTCCCTTGGATGGCGAAATACTGTTCGGCCTTTGCTATCCAAGTGAGAGGATCCTCGCCGTCGAACACAGGATGTTTCACCTTCTTCGCCACCAGTGGAAGCGGCTCTCCTTCTGCTCGACCCCACTCTGGTGAGTGGTTGCGTACCCCTAACATCCCTTGTTCTTCCCTCGGGGTTTTGGGCTGGGTACCTCCACTTGCTTCCGGCACATCGTCTTCCCCCGTGGGTTCATCTGCTTAGCGATCGCTGTTTGGACAGCCTGGAATAATCGGTCGCTCAGGCTTGCGATTCCAGACTCCAGGGCTCCTAAACGCTGGTTAGTATCATTTTCTACCACACTCATGCTCTCTTGTTTTTGCTGTAATTTGGCTAACTCTCTCTCGATGATACTCACCCTCGCATCCAACTCTTCTATTCTCATCATGGCTTGAACCTCTCAATGAAAGCACCAAATTGTTGGAATAGGAGAGTGAATAAAAGGAATTTGCAGGAATTTAAAGGGAAACACAGAGACGATAGTAAGTAGCCTAATAAGCTATTGTTTCATTGATAAAGAGATTACACCACAAATCTCAATGGAATCCCCAAATCCCAAGGAGCACAAGGCAAAGCCCGAATCTCTCTCTATTTTTCTGGATACTTTCCCAAAAGGTAATACATGCCTATTTAAGCTAAGTTTGCTCACGCAAACAAACACCCTCTCTCTCCCTTTCTGATGTAATGGCCTCTGCCAGCTTTTACAAAGAGAATGCCCTTTTTACCTTTCTTAGCTAACAACCCTTAGGCTTTGTTTGGCCCTAGGCCTTTCTTCCTTCTAGTATAGACTATATAACTTCCGTGCCTAACAGTGACAAACAAAATTTTCTTAACTCAAAGGAGAGGAGGTAATGCTTTACTAGAAGAATGGGTTAATATAGCAAGGTTAGTCTAAATGCCTGTTTTTCTCTACAACAATGCTATTATACAAGAATATGTTTTAAACTCTTATTTTTTTCATCTTTTTGAAATAAAAAGATGTCTGCCTTCACTCGGAGCCCTGACAATAGTCTCTACATGCTTCCATCAACCCCTCAGGCTCTCTTCTGGAGTACATGGGTGCTAGTGGAACACCTGGAATAGAAGCACTTTGTTGGATCGTTAAGTGTTAGCAAGAGCTTGGGAACTAGCGGTTAGGCTGTTCCCAAGGCAGCGGAAGTATTGTATGCGCAAGTAAACAGAATGAAAATAGACACAGTTCCTTATAGAGGAACCCCACGACAACCAACCAGTTGTGTGGGTAAACCTCTACCTCCGCTTGGAGGATTTTCAATGATTCACTTATATTATTGATTGTTCCTTAGTTACAATAGGCTAGATTCAAACTTCTCTGTTCCTAGGAGTTCTACCTAACTCTAGCAACACTAATGAATCTTCTCAACCGAGTTCCTAAGCGAACAACTCAACTAAGACAAGTAAATCAAACCTTACACCTTGACTATCACAGTTCCCTTGCTCCTGGGAACTTGACTTCGCCGTCGTCGAGATCACACACTCGCCGCCGGGGACTTCTCTTCTTCTCTCTTTCTTTCTTTGTGAGTATGAGTGAGTTCTGGGAGAAGTGCTTTGTCTGAGCACTATTCACTTGGCTTTATACTTGTCAATACTTGGGCTTCAATCTTGAATTTCATTTGTGTCCGAAATGCCCTTTGTCTTGTGTGCCAAGTCTTTGTCCTTCACATGTGACAATTTGAATTGAGTCAACTTTGAGAAGCCATCGAGCCATTGGATCAACCGCTGCAGTCTGTTCCTCAGACTGAGCATTTGTTTTGTCTTGAGACAGGATCTCGTGAATCTCGCTGACTGGTCTTTGTTTGCACATGTGAGTTCCAATGTGATGGGAACTGTCGTCTTCAAAGTTCCTTCGAGGGGAACTCTTCGTCATGTATGCTTGTGTTCCTTTGGAGTTCATCACTGGACCTGTGTTCCTTAGAAGTACTTGGATGTAACGCGTTAGTTCCCATATGGTGTTTGTCATTGTCAAAACTGGAGAATGGTATCGTTGTTCCGATGTTGGAAACTAGAGTTCCCAACACCGTCCCAACAATTTCCCCCTTTTGATGATGACAAACCCATCACAAAAAATAACCAAGTATTTCAAAGAGTGAAAGTATGACATGGAACAGAGTTCCTATGTGATATCGTGTGAGATCCTAGAGAGCCACTACTATGAAACAATAAGTTCTTACTTAGCATTATATGCGATAGTTCCCCCTTAGCGAAAGCATATTCTATGATAACTCATAATAAGACTCATCTCACACATTTTGTTCTTCCCCCTTTTGGCATTATCAAAAACAGATAAGCATAAATAAGAATTAAGGGAACACGCAATCATACTGGAAACCATTTATATTACTTAAGCAGTTGAATGTACAAAAGGAGCATAGAACTTTTGTGGAGAAAACATGGCTAAGAAAGAGAAACGGGGAGATCATGGGGCCCGGGGAACAGAATTATCACGCAGCTGGGTCATAACAGACAAGATATTCTGAAGGGTGCCTGCCATATTCTCGAGAGTGGCTGCGATGTGCACCAACACTTGGGTGTTCCCAACCCGTGGGCCTTCACTAGAGGGGAGTGCCTCTTGATCCTCAGCTTGCTCTGAGTGACGCATTTTTGGACCACGAAAAGGTCCAATTCCCTTCCGATGGTCACTTCTTCCTTGTCAGCGTCATAGAGCCCTTCTTTGATCATCAGCTTCTTGATCAGACCGGCATAGGGCAGAGAGTGAGAGGTCGAGGCCATGCAGTTCTCCATGTGCCCAAGGATGATGCAGGGAAGATTGATGGGCATCTTATGGAGGAAGTGATAGAGAAGGATGGCGTCTTGAATGTTTATGTGGTGACGCTTCTCCTGCCGAGGGATCACAACGGTGATGATGAATTAGTGAGCCAGCTTGCCTATGAGGGACAGGTTGTGAGTGGGTGTTCCAGTCTTGGGAACAAGGCCCTCGTAGATATCATTGAAGATGACCTCACTGTCGAACTCTCCCCGGGTCTTAATGGGAACAGAGCTGAGGCCCTTAACAGGGACTTGTAGCTGATGGCGGGTCGTGGAGGCAGTGAAGACGAAGTTGTCGCCCTGGAGGGAGAGAGTTCCCTTGGTGCCCTCGTCATGAATGACGAAGTTGTTGTAGAAGAGGCGCACCTGGGCAGGGTTGACGCTCACAACAGTGTTGCACACGTGGTCCCACCCCTGAGCTTGTATGAGGTCCCAAAGTTCCCCAAGTCCTTTTTCTTGGAGTTGGGCCATGTTGAGAATGAGTGTGGCGATGAGCTTGTGATCTTCAGTTATGGGAACCCACTTTGAGACAGTTCCCTTTCCTTTCTTCTTCTTGTTCCCCTTGGAGGCGGCAACCTTTCTTTTCTACTGGGGGGGTGCAGTCGATTCGATCATGAGGGGAGGGTCCCTTTCTTCGGGAGCGCCTTCCGACACCACCAGTTGGCGTCCTTGTTCTTCTTCTTCTTCAAGAGCTGCAGCATGCTCTTTCTCAAGGCCTTTTTGGTCAAGTACCTCAGTGGCAGCACCATCTGCCGAGGTCCCTTCAGCATCTGAGGACGGTCCCATGTCCTCTTCGTCATCTCCCTCTTGATGACCAGTACTTGTCCCAGCACCATCAGCCGGTGATGGGTTCCCTTCCTTGAGGGTGGCCTCCTCCTCTACTGTCATGGCCTCATCTTGAGCGCCTATCAGTCTTGGGCGCGTGGAGGAGGAAGGCTGATTGATGATGTTGGTGAGCTCGGCCTCGAGAGCGTCGAGGCAAGCATTCTCTTCGGCAGATCCCATGACAATGGGTGCCATTTTCTTTGCTTTTCGGCGAGCAACCTCTGCGATGGGTAGATCGTCTTCGTCAGAATCGAGGTCTATGGGTTGCTTGGCCGAAGGTGTGGGGGAGGTCCTTTCTGTGGAAGGAGGAGGAGGTGAGTGGTGAGTAGGTGGAAGAGGAGATTTTGGAGGAGAGGGAGTTTTTGTGGGAGGAGAGGTAGGAGGCGTGGGAACTTTGAGCTGTGAGGTGGATAGGTGGAGAGTTCCCTCAGAACTGGGAAGAGAAGAGGTGGGAAGGGAGTCTTTGGGACTGGAGTTCCCAGAGACGGGGTTGATGTGAGAGGGAAGCGATGGTGGTGGATTCTGGGAAGCGGTGGTGGTGGATTCTGGGATTGAGAGTTCCCGGAATCCGAGGGAGGTGGTAGAGAGGAAGATTGTGAGAAGATTGGTGGAGGTGGTGGTGCGGCGTAGGAGTCGGGATGAGAAAGATTGAGAACCTCGTCTAGGTTGAAGACAGACTTCTTCTTCTTCTTTTTCTTGGTGGGATCGGAAGAAGAAGATGGGTTGGGGTCTTTTCGTTTTTTGGAATTCTTGGATGTAGGGGGTTCGGGGCCGAAACTGTCAACGATGACGGTCCCGGAGGAGGAGACGGAAAGAGGTTGAGGAGGAGGAGGTGGCGGAGGAAGAGAAAGGGTGTCGGTGGAGGAGGGCAAAGCTTGGGTTTGCGCTGCCGGTAGAGAGGCGGGTGGTCCTAGGATTTCGAACTCTAGGAGTGATGATCCAGTCCGGGGACGATGGAGGAAGGGACGCACATAGTCGTGAAGCCCTTTGTAAAGAATTTCACGAAGGGCATGATCTTTTTCATTGTCAAGGTCCCTTAGCATAGTGATGAAGAGGGTGCGAGGGTTGTTTTGGATCCATTCTCGGACTTGTTCATTTGGGTAAATAGGAGCCATGAGAAATTCTAGGGAATAGAAGGTTTTTGGAGGTTTGTTTGAAAAGCAATGAAGGGAAGTTTCAGAGAGAAGGTGTTGCAGAGAGCGAAGGAGGAAGAAGGGCCCAAAGATGGCAAACGAGGGTTTTTTAAGTGAGGAAAAGAGAGGGGTAGAAAGGGAAGTATGAAAAACCTCGATAACCGTTGGCCAATAGATATGAAGAGGCGTTTCACCTTCCGTAGCATGCTCTGACACACGTCGCTTTCTTCCAAGGGAAGTTACTTCGAGCATTTCAAACGCTTGGCTCATAACGTTTTGAATTCTGACACAAATTCTCGTTTCCCAAGTGACGTTTCATCTTCTTAGAAAAGGCAGTGTTCCCTTGCTTATACTTATTTCGCGCACCAGTTCCCATGATCTTTTAAAAGGTCAGATTGAGTGGAGTGGTTAAGGGAACTCACACTCAAGTTCTTTCTGAGGCTTAGGAACTCAAAGTGGAACCAGACAATTTTACAACTCGAAAAAGGGATTAAAGAGTTTGGCTCATGAGAAGCGTTTGTCTGGCTCTTGGCTTAGGGTTGGTTTTATGATCAACCGTCATGGTGGCTTGTAATGAGGGTTAAAGGGAACTCTAGTTGATCATTTTGGGCCGAAAGAAATAAAGTTCCAAATGTACATTAAAAGCTCTAGGCTAGTAAAATGGCAAAATGAAAGCAATTGTCCCTAGTGTTCCCTATCATGCAAATCAATATAAACTAGCCAAGCATTGAGGGAATAACAAACCGGGACTTATTCAGTTTAGTGTTATCATCCCTAGGAGCATCCGGAGACGCTGATAGGGACGTCTGTCTAAAGCTTTAGTGAGAATGTCCACAATTTGCTCTTCAGTTCTACAGTGTTCCATAGAGATGTTCCCATGTTCCACATTGTCACGTAGGAAGTGATGCCTAATGTCTATATGCTTAGTACATGAATGATGCACAGGATTTTTGGATATGTTAATAGCACTTGTATTATCACATCTAATGGGAACAGGGCCAAAGGACATACCGTAATCTTGGAGTTGGTACTTAAGCCATAGAACTTGGGAACAGCATGAGGGAGCAGCCACGTACTCTGCTTCTGCTGTGGAGAGTGCCACGGAGTTTTGCTTCTTTGATCCCCATGAGACTAGGCATGATCCTAGGAACTGGGCCATTCCAGAAGTTCTCTTTCAATCAACTAAGTGCCCAGCAAAATCTGCATCTAAGTATGCAACTAGATCAAGGGAGCTTTTCCTTTGATACCAAAGGCACAAGTTGTCGTTCCCTTTGAGGTACATGAAAATCCTCTTCACCTCTTTCAGGTGTGATTCTTTAGGGTTAGCCTAAAAGCGTGCACATAGGCACACTGAAAACATGATATCGGGTCTACTAGCGGTTAAGTAGAGAAGAGACCCAATCATACCTCGAAAGTTCCTTTGATCCACACTTATACCTGTTTCATCTGCATTGAGCCTTGAATTTGGGGAGATGGGGGTGTCGATGGGCCTGGAGTGTTCCATTCCATACAAAACCAGCATCTCTCTGATATATTTCTGTTGATGAATCCTTGTTCCCTCCTTAGTTTGAGATATTTGGAGTCCCAAGAAGAACGTGAGTTCCCCTATGAGACTCATCTCAAACTCGCTGCTCATCAGGTTCTTAAATTTCTCAACAAGGATTTCGTTAGTGGTTCCAACTACAATGTCATGAACATATACTTGCACAATTAATATATCTTTAGATTCTTTTTTTAAGAAAAAGGGTTTTGTCTATGGAACCTTGAAGGTATCCATGAGACAAAAGAAATTGGGCAAACCTGTCGTACCATGCCCTGGGAGCTTGCTTGAGGCCATATAGGGCCCTCTCTAAGAAGTATACGTGGTTAGGAAAGTGCTCATCTTCAAATCCTGGTGGTTGCGCCACGTAGACTTCTTCCTTGAGGTGCCCATTTAGGAACGCCGTCTTGACATCCATTTGATACAACTTGAAGCCTTTGTGGGCTGCATAGGCTATGAGGAGACGAATTGCTTCAATTCTTGCAACTGGTGCGAAGGTCTCATCGTAGTCTATTCCCTCCTCTTGCCTGTATCCTTGAGCAACCAGACGGGCTTTGTTCCTAGCTACAACCCTAGTGTCGTCAAGCTTGTTCCTGAAGACCCATCGAGTTCCTATGATGTTCTTGTTTTTGGGCCTACGAACTAGTGTCCACACCTTGTTCCTCTCGAACTGGTCGAGTTCCTCTTGCATGGCTTGAATCCAGTCTGGGTCTTTTAGAGCTTCCTTGATGCTTTTGGGCTCCAACATTGAAACAAAGGCGTTGAAGGCACAGAAGTTGTTGAGGGAGGAACGAGTCTGTACGCCTTTATCATAGGGAGTTATGATGTTGTCGATCGGGTGATCCCTCTTCTAGTGGTAGTTCCTGGTTCGGATGTGTGAGACGTCAACCTGTTCCCTTGTTTCTTCATCTGTATCTTGGGCTTCTTCTTCTTCTTCATGGGAACAGTTGTTCTCAACATCTTCGCTGAGGGTTTCTTCAGGATTTTCTTCAAGGTTCCCTCATTGTTCCCCCTGAACACTAGACTCTGGTATGACTTCATTTTCGGGAACAAGAGAGTTTGATGCATCTTGAGGCTCTTCTGTTGAGGAGGGAACTTCAAAGGAATTTTGATCTGTGGAATTTTGATCTCCTTCGTTGTTCCCTTGTTGCGGGATGTTGTTCCCACTTGGATAATCCTCATCTTGCTTTCTTGGTCGTCATCATCGTCTTCCTCTTGTTGTCTGACTAGTTTGAACAAAGTTCCCTTTCCTTGGGCCTCTGTTTCCACCTTTACAGATTGTTCGTCGAAGATGACGTGAATGCTTTCCTCTATCTTCTTGGTCCTCTTGTTATAGACCCTGTACCCCTTGCTTTGGGAGGAGTATCCCAGGAAGATCCCTTTATCACTCCTTGGGTCAAACTTTCCAAGATTATCTTTGCCATTGTTGTGGACGAAGCATCTGCACCCAAACGTCCTAAGATGAGAGATGTTGGGCTTTCTTCCCTTGATCAGCTCATATGATGTCTTCTTGATCATAGGACGTATCATGGCTCGATTTAGGATGTATGTGGCTGTGGAGATAGCTTCGGCCCAGAAACTTTCGGGAACTCCACTCTCAAGCATCATGGTTCGCGCCATGTCTTCTAAGGTTATGTTTTTCCTTTCCACCACGCCATTTTGTTGAGGGGTGCGAGGAGCCGAGAAGTTGTGGGATACACCATTATCATCACAGTACCTTAGGAACTCTGAGTTTTTGAACTCGGTTCCATGATCAGATCTAAGGGCCTTGAGCTTGAGTCCCATGCTAACTTCTATCCTCTTGATTAGAGTCTCAAACTCTTTGAAGGTATCTGATTTTGATCTCAAGAAAAGAACCCATGTAAATCTTGAAAAATCATCAATTAAAACATACATGTAGCTCTTTCCTCTGTAGCTGACGGTGTCCATGGGACCACAGAGACCCATGTGAATTAGTTCCTAGGGCCTTGTTGTGCTAACCACCCTTTTTGGCTTGAAGGAACTCCTGGTTTGTTTGCCACGAACACATGCTTCACACATCTTAGCTCCCTCTATGTTGATTCGTGGAAGACCAATGACCAGCTCTTGCAGATAGAGCTTCAGGATCTGATTAATGTCTGCGTGGCCTAATCTTTTGTGCCAGAGTTCCGTTTCATCATGGGAACTAGCTAGGCATAGTTTCTTTGGTGGCTCAAAGTCTGTATCCACCACATATATGTTGTTGGACCTTCTTCCTCTTAGGATGATTTTGTTATACTTCTTGTTGATGACCAGGCACTCTTTTGAGTCAAAAGTGACAATGTTGTTTCCTTGATCGCATATCTGAGATACGCTCAAGAGGTTGTACCCCAGGTCCTTTACCAGGTTGACATTGTTGATTTTGATTGATCTGTTGAGTAGTACTCCCCCTGTTCCTATGATTTCTCCCTTATCTTGTTGCCAAAGGACACATGACCTCCTTCGGCTTTTGTGTAGAGTGAGGTGAGGTTGTCTTTGTTTCCAGTCATATGATTCGAACATCCACTATCAATGACCCATGTGTTGTTCCCCCTCACTGCCACCTACAAGGAAAGTTAGTTTTTGATGACCCAGGCAAGATGACTCTTGTCTGGTCCCTTACAAGGAAAGACAGTTTCGAATAACACGTAATCAGCAATATTGATGTCACGAGGATTCCTAGAGTTATAAGCAAAGTTCCTATGTTTGTTCCCATGAGTGGGACCTCTAGCAGATTTGTTGGCCTTTTGGTTTTTCCTATTCCAATACTCGTGCTTCCTCTGGGTTTGGGCTTTAGCTTTGGGACAACTTTCCTTGTAGTGCCCATGAGCACCGCAGTTCCAGCAGGTCTTGTAGTATTCTCCTAGGTAGTACTTAGGATGAGGTCTTTGTATCCCGTTCCTATCCATGGTTTCCTTGTTGTACACTCTAGACCCATTTCCCTTGGCTATTTGGACATACAGCTTATGCCCAGTGTTCCCAGTGTAATAATCTACTTTTTCATTCACTCCACTTTCCAGGACACGGATTTTATCTTCTAAGTGGGCATTCTTTTGTTTCTCACATTGGAGTTCTAAGGCCCTACATTCATTAATCTCTTGTTCACTCAAAGGAGACTTTCCTTTCTTAGGGCACTCTGACTTATATCCTATCCCGTGTTTGGCAGGTACGAACTTGGTTTGGGAACAGGAGGCTTCAGGACTCTCATCTTTCTCACTCAGTTTTTGTAGAAAGGCATTCTTATCACTCTCTAGGGTCTTAATCTCATCCTCAAGATCTACAATGTGAGATAGATAGGACTGAAGCTTGTCGACTAGGGACACATAGTTGGATCAGGACTCAAGGCCAACCAATTCAGCATTAGTGTGTTCCGATTTTTCCAACTTCTTTTGTAGTTTAATGTTATCTTTAACAAGACTTGAAAGAAGTTTTAGCAATTCAGGTTTTTCATAATTTGTTAAGGAAGCAAGAACAGATTCAGTAGTTACCTCACTGGGTTGTTCCCCAGTGGTCTCCCCTATGGCCATAGCGCACATGTTCGGGTGTGCCCATGATTCAGGATCTTCGTCCTTGTCGTCACTCCAGCTGGCGATGGAGGCCTTCTTCCCTTGCTTTCGGTCGTCAGTTTCCTGTGGGCATTCCTTCGCGAAGTGTCCCTTTTTTTTTTGATGCCCCAATAAGGGATCGGTAAATTCGACTAAGTAAATATGCACTTCAAAAGAGGTGTTACAATCACACAAGTGTCCAAGAAACAACAAGGAAAGCGCGAAGGCTTCCGAAACCAACTAAGCAAAGCATTAAGGAAAGGCACGTAGGCCTTCCTAGCATGCAACCAAAATCAAAACCAAACCAAACAAACAACGAGCGTAAAGGAAAGGCACGTAGTCCATCCTAGCACACAACCAACATCAAGCAATCCAACCAAACAAAACAACAAACAAACCCACCATCTACAACATCAAAGTATCACCAAACACCAAAACATAACACTTGTAGCAAGTGACGTCCGAGAGGTCCGTCTCAACAGGTTTTCTTTGCGAACTCTATCCTCTCTGTGAGTTCCCATTTCTCTTTCTGAACTTCCCTTTGTAGAAGGATCGAAGGGCCTTTATTACCCGGACTAGTTCCTCATCCTCTTCTTCTTCAGATTCTTCATGTTGCTCTTGAACTGACTTGAGCATCTTTTCAAGTTTTAGGGCGATCCCTTTGTGTGCCTTTGCTTGCTCCTTATCATCCTTCTTCCTTTTCTCATGTCCCACCAGCTTTCCAAAGACTTGGTGGAGCAAGAGGGTTCTGTTTTCAGGATTCTCTTTGAACATGGTCCTCTCGTTGGCCCATTCACCAGTAAGGCCGTTGAACAGCTGTTGAACCTTCATCTTGTCGATGATCTCTTCCTTTGTGATTCCAAGTCCAACGAGCTTGGTGCAGAGGCCTTCGAAGCAAGATTGGTAACTGTCGACTGACTCTCCTATCTCCATCTGGAAGTTGAAGAACTCCCTCCTTGCGTTCATCTGGAGATCCTCTCTGAGGTCAGAGTTCCCAATGTGCATTTGCTGGATGGCCTCCCACATCTCTTTTTCCGTTTCGATGTTTGCTACTCTGTCACAGTCTTCGACTGTCATGGCATTTTTGAGATACTGTTTGGCCTTGAAGTTAGCTTCCATGTACTTCCATTCGTTTGGTCCCCATTTGGTGAAGTCATTGCGAATGGTTGCGTCTACCTCGAAGTTCCCTACTTCGATGACGCACCAGACTTGGAAGTCGTGGCTTCGCATCCAGTCTTTCATGTTGCGTTGCCAACTCTCGAACCTTCCGGTGATAAGCCTTGGAGGCTTGTTGTTCCCATGTCCAAACTGAGTGAGTTCGTCCAACATCCTGTAACCTGCGATGCTTAACACAGAAAATCTAGAGCGTTCCCGCTTTGATACCGATTGTTGGATCGTTAAGTGTTAGCAAGAGCTTGGGAACTAGCGGTTAGGTTGTTCCCAAGGCAGCGGAAGTATTGTATGCGCAAGTAAACAGAATGCAAATAGACACAGTTCCTTATAGAGGAACCCCACGACAACCAACCAGTTGTGTGGGTAAACCTCTACCTCCGCTTGGAGGATTTTCAATGATTCACTTATATTATTGATTGTTCCTTAGTTACAATAGGCCAGATTCAAACTTCTCTGTTCCTAGGAGTTCTACCTAACTCTAGCAACACTAATGAATCTTCTCAACCGAGTTCCTAAGCGAACAACTCAACTAAGACAAGTAAATCAAACCTTACACCTTGACTATCACAGTTCCCTTACTCATGGGAACTTGACTTCGCCGTCTTCGAGATCACACACTCGCCGTCGGGGACTTCTCTTCTTCTCTCTTTCTTTCTTTGTGAGTATGAGTGAGTTTTGGGAGAAGTGCTTTGTCTGAGCACTATTCACTTGGCTTTATACTTGTCAATACTTGGGCTTCAATCTTGACTTTCATTTGTGTCCGAAATGCCCTTTGTCTTGTGTGCTAATTCTTTGTCCTTCACATGTGACAATTTGAATTGAGTCAACTTTGAGAAGCCATCGGGCCGTTGGATCAACCGATGCAGTCTGCTCCTCAGACTGAGCATTTGTTTTGTCTTGAGACAAGATCCCGTGAATCTCGCTGACTGGTCTTTGTTTGCACATGTGAGTTCCCATGTGATGGGAAGTGTCGTCTTCAGAGTTCTTTCGAGGGGAACTCGTCGTCATGTATGCCTGTGTTCCTTTGGAGTTCATCACTGGACCTGTGTTTCTTAGAAATACTTGGATGTAACGCGTTAGTTTCCATATGGTGTTTGTCATTGTCAAAACTGGAGAATGGTATCGTTGTTCCGATGTTGGAAACTAGAGTTCCCAACACCGTCCCAACACACTTGCGGCTGCAGAAAGAAATGCTGCTTTACTAACTGCAAGAGCCGGTGCAAGGGATCCAACAGCTTC
This sequence comes from Fallopia convolvulus, assembly GCA_964016875.1. Lineage (NCBI taxonomy): Eukaryota > Viridiplantae > Streptophyta > Magnoliopsida > Caryophyllales > Polygonaceae > Fallopia > Fallopia convolvulus. The sequence continues at coordinate 33,668,783 of OZ024721.1, read as the reverse complement.
TTACATTTTATGACATATATGCCTATGTGTCAAGAATTAATTCTCTAGTGATTTCTTATGATTAGGGTTGAACTTGTTGCTAGTATAATTTTTAGGTTCTAGCTTATTTGACTTCTTACAAGTATAGCCATGGTCTAGCTTATTTGACTTCTTACATTCCTTGCTTTCGTTTAATTATGTTCGGATGGCATGTTCCCGTCTCTCGATCTTGAGGCCACACTTTGTGTTCTTGCGCTTTTCACTAGCTTCCTACACCTGACCTAATCAAATGTTTTTTTTACCTAAAACGCACTTAGAACCGGAATCGATCACATAATTAAAGATCCCAATTCTAGTCATGATTTTTAGTTCTTGCGAGGTTTTTGTAAATGTAATACGTACGTATTGCTTCTACGATCCCCAAATTCTATGTAACAAGAATATATTGCGGTTTATAATTGTAAACTCGATCAATTGTAATTGATCATCGACCAAAAAGTACGACTCCGATCCACGCAATTTTTATAAATATGATCGACCTTATTATTGATCTAGAAGGATTTTGTTTAGTGGCTGATCACAGCCACCGTACCAAAGCAGAAAACTTAAAACAGTACGTAGGTGGCATGGCGGTAGAAACATTACACACTTAGGTTTTGGATTATTAATTACTCCACATATTTATAATGTAGAGATGACAAAGAAGAAAATTGAAGCCCACCGCATACCACAATAAACAAGCATACATGACAGATGAATATATAATGATCGATATGGAGCTAGTAATTGAGCAGCGATGGATCTCAATTAAATAGCAACTTAATTGGAGGCATCATCAATCTGAGAGATTAGATTGGTTTCTTAATTAGGCCACGATGAATGGAAGAACACTGAGGAGGAACTCGTCGTAGGTGAAGCTTGCAGTTCCACAGTAGGAGTCCTCCTTTGTCTTAAATTTCTCGGTTAATCCCTGCATCAACCAACGTGCGACAATACATAATTAAGATTCTCTACGTACATACAAAATCAAAATTGCAATTGCGTGATGAATTAAAGTACGTACCTTGACAACCACGCAGCACCTGCAATATATGGTACAAAAGCGTTAGTTTTGGAAATTAATTTATTAATTTTGTAAGAATATATATATGGAATTAATGGAGAGATGGATGAATGGGTACTCGATGTAGTAGTCGTATTCGACGCCACACTTGGCGGCGCCGGATTTGTCGAACTTGGACATGAGGAGCCTGAGCACAAAGGGTGAAACATTGAAGCACATGCTCATGAGAGCATCTTTGAGCTCCCTCTCGTCCAGCCTCCCGTTCCTGCTGCGGTCGTACATCTGGAACGTCGCCTTCCAGGTCTGGAGGCTGCGAAGGAGAGGGACGAACTCCTTGGGGCCGATGACCTTGGAGTTGGATCCAGTGAACATGTACATGAGCAGGTGGACGGTTCGGAGGCTGAACCTCTGATCGAACGTCGACAGCGCCGACTGCAGCTCCTGGTCGCAAATCAGCCCGCTCCTGTCCTTGTCGATGCGGTTGAAGCAGTCGACCAGCTTAGGGTCCGTCCCGGGAGGGAAGGACGACGGAACAAGCGCGCAGAAGGGGTCTCCGCCGCAGCCAGCAGATAACCCAGATTGGCCTTGGTACACCTCCACAGCGGTTCTTGCGGGCATGTTCTGCATCCCGGGTGCGCAGACCTGAGCCTGCTGGCCATAGGAGGCGCTGTTGTTGTAGCCGGAAGCGTTACCGTACGAGGCCGCTGGTTTCTGCTGGCAGGCGCCGTTGCTGTTCGACCAGGATTGAGTGCCGCTGCTGCCGTACTCACGGGCTTCGTACTCCACGCGCTGGTAGGAAGCCATTCCGATCCTCTCGATCGATCGATCTATGCAAGTGATGCTAGCTGATTTGATTTGATGAGAGGTTTATGCGCCACTGGAATTGGTTATATAGTAGGCCGCTTAGAGATTTGGGCTTCGAGTTTCCGAGGATTTACGGAATTCGCCATGATTTCCATGGACGGATATTATTATTTTGAGGGCAAGCGAATATGATGGTGTGTGTGTGTGGCTTCGATCGCATCAAGGCGGGAATATATTTTCTTTCTCTTTCAAAAACAAAAGGATCTGATTTTACTATTTCTCTATATTTCTTCGGAATAGGATAACCCGTCCGTCCACCAACCACATTTCCAAATATTTTCTTTTTTTTTGGTTGGAATTTCCAAATATTTTCTAGGCTTGTTTATTAAGATTTCTTAAAATTTAAATTATTGGATAAAAACACGGTGATTTTTTGCGCTCAGTAAGACAACGTTATAGTGATTGTGAAACAAGTACGTCGTCTTCTCGTGATAACAACCATCTCAAGCTCGATTCCCGACCCACATGAACACAAAAGGTACATGCATGGCCTGTGCTCCACATCCGTCCGGCGACCCGACTGGATTCATTAGCATAATTCGATCAGTTGATCACCCTTCTATGATAGTTTGCTGTTTTTAAACAAAATGTCAAAAAGACGTTTTGCCCTTACTTTATAAAAAGGTAAAACCAATGTCATTATTGTCATATTTTGTAAAAAAAAATTTTTTAAAAAGCGGTCGAATTGACCTTCTTTTGAACCCTCTTTACATTTATAAAAGTTGTCCCTCCCGTGTCATATAAATGTTCCTCATTTATGCATTGATTTTTCTCAATATTAAAATAAATTGACTTTTTATCTTCTTTTAAAAACTTGAGATTCTTATTTTAGAAAAAAATATAATAAACAATATATATGATATAAAAACACATGAAAACATAATATCATTTTTATTTTTTTGGTCATTGCCACCCCAGTTCAGCGGAGAGCTTTGCTCCATCAAACGCCTACGTCTGAAGTTCGAGTCTCGCGAAGGCCCCTTTATTTTTTGGGTGGGATCTGCTCTCCCAACAAGTTCATTTTTTGGGTGGGATCATTTTTATTAAAAAAAAGACAAAATATTATTGTTGACTATTCAGTATTTACAATTTTATATGTACGAGAACCACATTAATTTGAATTTGAAAAAAATTATAAAAAATAAAGCCCCAAAATCGGTGGTGGATTGAGCAAATAAAATCAAAATAATGCTTAAACTTCCAACCAAATTTAGATGGAAAGAAATTTATTATATCTTGAATTACTATGTAGTGTACACCAATTAAATTATCAAATAGTTTATTTATGTATGATTTGCAACATTTTATTTTGTTTTAGTTGTATGGTTAGTTATGATATTTCATAATACAACTCAGTAAACTCTATTTAGTACACTTAATCATGTGTTATAATTTCCAAAAACCTGAACATTTCACATTTGAAATAATAATAAACATAAAATATAACCATTTTCCCGTCCAACGGACGGAGTTAGCACTCTAGTTTATAAAAATATTTTGCTTTTTTACGCAATTGTTAATTTTGACACAGCGACCTTATTATGGCCACCACAACTAGGGGTGAGCAAAATATCCGAATCGATAAAATCCGGATTTCAATTGATCACAAAATTTTCTATTCGTATCCGATCTGATTCGGTATCCGATAATTTTTTCTATCGGGAATTTTTTCCAGATAGGGGTTTTGAAGCAACCGGATATCCGGTATATTCAGTACTATATATATTTTTTGGAAATACACATTAATACTAAATAACATAGATGTTTTAATGAGTATTTTGTAAAATTTCAACTCATTAAGGGTTCAATTTTCCTCAACCATGTAAACTTTCTCTTAAAATTTAAATGGATTGGCGGATAGCCAATTCCGATATCAGTCAATCATGCATATTAATTGGGCCTAAATAAAAAATAGTTGAAATATTTTTTCGAAACAGATAGTTCGGATATTCGTTACCGGATATCCGTTCCAAACGGATACTTCTTATCGGATATCCGATAATTAACAGATCAGATACTGATCGAGATTTTAAGAGAAAAAATATTGGATATCCGGTATATCGTACTGGATCAGATATATCCATTTTCTCAGCCCAAACCACAACAACGCACTACCATTATTGCATCCATCACTGAATATATTAAGGCCCTCTCTATTTGGTACCCACACTATATTAATACCCAAGTCCACCCTAAACCCTATTACATCTATATTAAAATTTGTTACAACCGCATGAATAAGCTCACACTAACCCGTTAATTTGGGAAGATAAGTTTAACTCTTGATTTCACCCTTAAGGTTAGATCTAGGTTTTCAAATATTTTAATGATCTTCTTCAAAAAAATTCGAATTAGGTTTCAGATTAAGAGTATGGATTAATTTTAAGGATTTAAATCAATTAAGTTAAGGGTTGAAGGAATGAAACGGGTTAAAAATGACGGTGGTCGAAATCCTCCGTCGCGGCCGCTTCCTTCGACCTCGTGAAGGTACTTCCTTCCTTCGACTTCGGTGAAGGTTGAAGATGACTTGGCCATTATGGCCAAGACAGCTAGGGTCGTGATGGGCTGGACGGCCATGAAAAAAGATGACCTGGCCATTATGGCCAAGTGGTCGCTAATTTAGCGACCAACTGGTCGCTCATTTAGCGACCACGTATCATCTGTTCGCTAAAATTGTGGGGGTAATTTTGGCGCCAAATGTTAACGTCGACGTGGTAAGGGGTGGGCATCGGTCCAAAACCCGGTCGGGACCAGCCTGGGACTGATTTTTCTAAATCTTTGGACCGAGGACCGGACCGGAATTTCCCGGTCCGGTCCACTTTCGGACCGGTTCTGGACAGGGATATTATATTTTTTAAAATTAATATTTTTTAAAGAAAAATTATGTTTTTATTGAGAAAATTATATATATATATATTATTTATGAAAAAATATAATGTTATGAAGTATATACATAAAAGTGAAACTTAAATAATAAAAAATAAATTTTATAACATAAGAAATATTATTTATGTGTATAAATTTTTATTTTTATTTTTATTTTTAAAAAAGTCGGTCAGGACCAAAACCGGGACCGGCATTTTGAAATTCATGGACCGAGGACCGGACTGGTATACCCTCGGTCCGGTCTTAGTCCGGTCGGTCCGGTCAAGTCCGGTCCAAAAATCTAGTCTGGACCAGAATTTGCCCAGCCCTACACGTGGTTGCAGAAGTTAGCGACCACTTGGTCGCTAACTTCAGCAACCAAGTGGTCGTCAACACTTGGCGCCAAAATAGGCAATTTTGGCGGGCATTATTCCGCGAATTTGGCGACCACTTGGTCTCTAAATACAGTAGTGGGTAAAATTGCTGCCCATTTGGCTTCTATATAGTCGCAACTAGTTTCCTATATAAACTCTGCACATCCTCATACCTTTGTACAAAAAAAATTCACAAAACGAAGGAGGTATTTGCGCATTTTAGATGCTTATAGGGAGGAATTCCGTCATATTTTGCCTATAGCTCCATTACAAGTATGTAATTAAAAAAATTTCGTTTAATTTCGTCATGTTATACTTATACTCAATATTGATGCTAGAAATTTTTCGTTTAAATAATTATATGAGATTGTGTTATTGATGTCTACATTAATTCTATTTCCGATTGCGTTATTTTTGCATTGTTAAAAGTTTATTTCCGATCATAATTTGACATTTGGCTACCATATGGACGCTAAATTGCATTTATATAGTCGATGAATCCCTATAGTACAGCAATCGAGAAATATTACCAAGTTTGATATTTTTGTTTATAATTGGCGACCATATAGTACATAAGATTTGTTTGCAATTATTCTCTTTTTGTTGTCTTTGGCGACCATATCTCAACTCCAACTTAGCGACCATATGGTTGCCAAATAAAGCCTAGAAATTATTTACAAGGTTATATTCATTTACAATAAGAAAATGCGTGAATGAATGTATTTGCGTAATGTAGATATTTTTTTGAACGACCAGTTTATTGCTGGTGTTGCTCAATTTATTGAGTTCTGTAAATCTATGTCGAGCTATAACCCTCAAGAGTTAAGGTGTCATTGTTCGAGGTGCAAGAATAAGAAATTGATTTCAATAGATGATGTGCATTATAATATTTATAAGGATGGTTTTGTTCCTCACTATTACCAATGGGTTTCGCATGGGGAGACAAATGAAATGTTTGCATTGTTGGTTAAGTCTACACAGAATGAAGGTTGTAGTAGTACTAATCCAACACCATCATTATTTGGGTATGATAATCGAATAGAGCAGATGGTCTATGATGGTTTTAATGCCCGACCTCATACATTGATGATCTCATCCAGAATGAGGATATAAGGCATGAGGGAGAGCAGTATTATCATGAAGTGCTCAATCCCGATGCACAACGTATGTACGACATGTTGTCGGCTGTGAATAGGCAGTTGTGGCCTTGATGTGATGTCACCTAGTTGGAGGCGGCGACTGAGCCTCTTGCTGGTATAGTTCAACGAGAATTCATTCAATGCACATGCAACTTGGTTTGTTGTACAATTGCTCTTTATCATATCTCAGTACATCTTTCTTCTCTGGTGTAATCCTTCCGGCCAATGGGTGGCCATACAAACTGAATCCAATCTTATGGTTGTGAATTGAGTATACAACAACTATCTTCCATGCTCCTCTAGGCTGCTCTTGATACTTCAATCTAAATCGACACTTACGTCTCTTATTTTGGCACCTTTTGTGAACTGGCTTATTTGCACTTTTCCACGGGGTGTACATGCTCTCTCTCTCATAAAGTAGTCATGTCTAGATGAGTCATATCTGACTTTGTATCCCGACCTATTATTATGCACATGTTATTTTGAATACGGACCTCTTTAACCCAAGAAATGGCCTCCTCTCGGGAATCAAATGTTATATCAGTGGTAAACAAATGCAAACAATCTTTCGAAAACTCCTCTAGGACCTCAAATGTATGATTTGAAAATTGCGGATGACTGCTCAAAGGTAGGAATCCAAACATGACTGGTGTAGATTGTACTTGCCATGGTTGCACCGGTATAAAATCCGGGAATCCAAACACGCTCAGTGTAAATGTAATTTCGCCGACTGAAATGGTACATGAGCTGGAAATCCAACAATCGGTGTACTTTGTACGTAATTCGGATATCCGAACATGGTTGTTGTGTTTGGAACATTTTAATATATACTCTCATCACTTATTTCAAGGTCATTCTGGCAAAAACGAACTTTGTCATTATGGCAAGAACGTACACAAGCGTTACTGCAGTGTATGCCCTTGCCGTAACGGCTAAGTCCGTTTTTGCCTTAATGACTATGTCGTGCTCTAGACATCCTAAAGAGAGCGTTTGATTGCTAAATTGAACAATTTCACACAATGAAACGAGAACAAGTTCTAAACTAAAATACCAATATATACAATGAGAGTATTTTCACCTTGATGAGAAATAAATTACCTCATTATGATCTATGGTAAGCATGTTTTCTGCCAAATTGTAGTTATATAAGAAATCTTCATTAGACATTATGAAGAAATGTTTTGGGAGAAAGAAGTAGAGAAGAGAAGAGATAGTTTGAGTGTTTTTGTCTCGTTTTTATTGTAAAAAGGGTTATAACCTTGTACAATAAATGTCGTTAGGTAGGGTCGTTGTACAATAAATGTCGTTTTTTATTTTTGAAATTGGCCTCAGCCGTCTATGCATAGACCGAACGCTAAATAAATATTTCGTAAATTAATATGTAAAAAAATTGTAAGACGCGCCGCCTTGCAGTAGTAGCCCTAGTCTCTATCATTTTATGGTTTTTACTTTTACTCGAGCAAAACCAACAAAATAAAGTGCATACGTTAAATAGTAATTTGATCGTTCAATACTTTTTTGGTTTTTTAAGTAATAAGCATTACAACATCAAATGGTGACTCGGTCATCTATTCTATTAAATAAAGAGAATTCTTAAGGTACATTAGTACATATGAGTGTGAATCACATACGACATAAAAGTTATGTGTAATATGAGACTCACTATCGGTCGTTGGATACATTCCATCTACAGTTCTTATTAAAATTGCATCATAAAGTGTCAAAAGTACATTCAAACTAGGAATGCATTTTTGATGTTTTAGAATATATTTTTGATGTTTTATGATGCATCGTAATAGTGTCATTTAGAAATACATTTTTGAGGCTTTGTAATGCACTTTTAATGCTTTACAATGCACTTTTCTTGGCGCATATTCTCACGGAACATTTGTTCCGAATGAAATTCAAACTCGGTACATATAGGTTTATTTTGCTTGATAAAAAACAAATATATTGCATTTAATAAATGGTAATTGAAATCCCTTCCTCGCATAAAGTGCAACTAGTAGGCCAAAGTTACAAGTGTATGTAGTATTTCTTTTCAAAAAGAAGATACGAATACATTTTTCGCCGAAACACGCACAAAATGCAAGTTATCTTCTGAGTATATAATTGTATAAACGTAGAA